>CM054136.1:78829987-78837487 GCA_028751875.1 Rapana venosa | reverse complement strand
ACCCTTCACACAAAGGATCAGAGAGTGTGTTTTACCCTTCACACAATGAATCAAACAGTGTGTTTACCTTCACACACAAAATGAAGAGTGTGTTCTACCCTTTCACACAAAGGATCAAGCAGTGCGTTTTACCCTTCACACAAAGGATCAAAGAATAGGCTTTACTCTTCACACAAAGGATCAGAAAGTATTTTTACCCTCGCACAAAGGATCAAAGTGTGTTTTTTTTACCCTTAACACAAAGGATCAAAGACTGAGAGGGTGCGTTTTACCCTTGACACAAAGAATCAAAGAATGTGTTTTACCCCCACACACAAAGGATCATAGAGTGTGTGTTACCTTCTCATAAAGGATCAGAGAGTATGTTTTACCCTTCACACAAAGGATCATAGAGTTTTATCCTTCACACAAAGGATCACAGAGGGTAACACAACACATCAATACAGGTATTTACCCTGCATACAAGGCATCAATAAGGGTATTTACTATGCAAACATGGCATCTATGAGGATATGTTTACCCCAAGGCATCAAACGGTTATTTTACCATCCACACAAGGCATCAATCAGTGTATTTAACCCTCAGCACAAGGAACCAGTATGGGTATTTCTACCAGTAACCTTGCATACAAGGCATCAATTAGGGTATTTTACAATCCATATAAGGCATCAATAAAGGGCGGGGGGGGGGGGGGGGGTACCCTGCATACAAGGCACCAGTAAGGGTATTTTACCCTCCAAACAAGGCATCAATAAAAGGGTATTTTACACTCCACACAAGGCATCAATATAAGAGTATTTTACCCTCAATATAAAGCATCAATAAAAGGGTATTTTGCCCTCCACACAAAGCATCAATAAGGATATTTTACCCTCAATACAAACCATCAATAAAAGGGTATTTTACCCTCCACACAAAGCATCAATAAAAGAGTATTTTACCCTCCACACAAGGCATCAATAAGGGTATTTTACCTTCAATACAAGGCATCAATAAAAGGGTATTTTACCCTCAATACAAGGCATCAATAAAAAGGGTATTTTACTCTCCATGCTAGGCATCAATACGGGTATTTTACCCTCCACACAAGACATCGATCAGTGGGGGGTGGGGGGTTACCCTCAATACAAGGCATCAATACAAGGTCGTTGGGGATGTTTTACCCTTAATACAAAGCATCAATAAGGATCATTTACCCTCCACGTCCATCAATGCATATAAAATACTTTTGACATGCCGGTTCTTGCGATGCACGCACATTCTTTCTTATAACAATGGTTCTCTTTGTACTCTTGGAAACGAACACAATTTTTTCACTACATCTTCATTTTCAATGGGTCTTTGTCTGAGAAGAAAAACACAGACAAAAAAACAAAGACAGGACAGAAGAAGAGGTATCCTTTGTGAAACTGGGTAAAATTACATATTATCTTTGTGAGGTTGTTGAGGATTTTTTTCTTAATTTTGTTTTTAATTCAATATTATGATTTGGTTGACCCAAACAAATAGAAAAAATGGACACAGGCCTATTTTGTTCCCCATTATTCTAAAATGGATTTAAATTTTGCAAGCGATGCAAACTTAAACAAAAGGGGTGTTTGTTTGGGGCAGGGGAGGAAGGGGGTTCTTGGGTGGGGGTGGGATTTGATTTAAAGAAGAAGAAGTAGAAGAAGAAAGAAGTAACCTTTGTGCCATTTACAAACACAGCCACACATTTTAGAGTGAAGTGTTTTGTTTGTAGCCCTGGGTTTTTTGTTTTGGTTTTGCTTTTGTTTCTTTTGGGACCCTGGAGGTGGGGGGGGGGTCTTTTGTTTTTATTTTTCTTGTTTTTCTTTAGTTGGTTGGGGGGGAAGGCGCAGGTTGTATTTTTTAATGTATTAAAACTTCTTGTATTAAAACTAAAGGGTAAAATGCGAGTGGCAGGGTAACGCACGTGCGCGCGCACACGCACACACGCACGCGTGGGCGCGTGTGTGTGTGTATGTGTGTGAGGGGGGATGGGAGAGAAGAAGAGCAAGAAGAAATAAGCCGGAGAGAGAGAGAGAGAGAGAGAGAAAAAGCAAGAGAGAGAGAGAGAGGAGAGAGAGAGAGAAGAAAAAGCGAGAGAGAGAGAGAGAAAAAAGCGAGGAGAGAGAGAGAGAGAGAGGAGAGAGAGAGAGAGAGAGAGAGAAGAGAGAGAGAGAGAGAGAGAGAGAGAGAGAGGAGAGAGAGAGAGAGAGAGAGAGAGAGAGAGAGAGAGAGAGAGAGAGAGAGAGGAAAGCGAGAGAGAGAGAAAGCGAAAGCGAGAGAGAGAGAAAGCGAGAGAGAGAGAGACACACACACACACACCACAAACACACCACAAACACACACACACACCACACACACACACACAGGAAGGGAGGGAGAGAGAGAGACAGACAGACAGACAGACAGAGACACAGACAGGAAGAGAGGGACAGTCAGACAGAGACAGAGACAAAGACAGACACAAACAGACAGACAGACAGAAACACTCAATGGTATCCCACCTTAGTGTTTCACTCTTAACTCTTAAGCCTAAATACTCCTATCTCTACAAACACATCCATCCTCTTTTGCCACTGCACTAGTAAACCGCCTTCTCTAGTAGTCAGACCAATCAACGAACACTAGGCTAACAGATCCATGAAACCTTAACTAGCCTAGCAGCTAGCTCTGCGGTGATGAGTGAGCGCTGTTGCTATTGCTGTTGCTGTTGCTGCTGTTGCTGTTGCTGATGACGGCTGTTGCTGATGATGGACTGTTGCTGTTGTTGTTGATGTAGCTATTGATGTAGATGTTGCTGTTACTGTGCTGTTGCTGTGCTGTTGTTATTGTTGCTCTTGTTGTTTTAATGCTGTTTGCTGTTGTTGGTTGCTGTTGTTGCTGTTGCTGTGTTGTTGTTTGATGTTGTTGTTTGTTGTTACTGTAGCTGTTGCTGTTGTTCTTTTTGTTGCTGTTTCTGCTGCTGTTAAATTGATGTTGCTGTTACTGTAACTGTTGCTGTTGCTGTTACTGTTACTGTTACTGTTGCTGTTGTTGTTACTGTTACTGTTGCCGTTGATGCTACTGTAACTGTTTCTGTCGCTGTTACTGTAGCTGCTGCTGTTACTGTAACTGTTGCTGTTGCGGTTACGGTAACTGTTGCTGTTGCTGTTACTGTTGCCGTTGTTGTTACTGTAACTGTTGCTGTAGATATTGCTGTTGCTATTACTGTTGTTGTTACTGTTGCTGTTGTTATTGCTGGTACTGTCACTGTTACTGTTGCCGTTGCTGTTACTGTAACTGTTGCTGTAGCTATTGCTGTTGCTACTGTAACTGTTGCTGTAGCTATTGCTGTTGCTATTACTGTTGTTGTTACTGCTGCTATTGCTGTTGCTATAAGCTGTTACTGTTACTGGAACTGTTACTGTTACCGATGCAGTTGCTGGGATATGATAGGAAGGGGGCCAGGGTAGGTTGAGCAGAGAGGTTACGTCAGAGGATAAGTCAATATTTACGCCTTGCTTTTTTATCATCTCACGTCCTCTCCTTTCTCTCTCTCCCCTCACTGATTTATCTCAGACCTCACAAACCTCTTTTCTTTCTTTTTTTTTTTTTTATTTGTTGGATTTTTTTAATGATTTTTTTTGGTGGAGGGGGGGGAGATGCTTCCTCGCCACAACTCGCCTCCACTCCCCTTTAACATCACAAAGATTAGATCCCTCCCCCAAGCACGCACGCACACACATGCGCACGCCACACACACACACATAGCGCGCGCGCACACACACACACACACACACACACACACACAGATGGACTCATAAGCATGCGCACACGTACGCATACATGCTCGCGCGTGCACACACACACACACACACACAACACACACACACACACACACACCACACCACACCACACCACAACCACCACAACCACCCGTACCTCCACTCACCCACCCACCTACCCACACCCACACACACACACCACTACCACCAGCACCATACAAAATCACCCACCCACTCATCACCCCCCCCCCCCCCCCACACACCCACACACACACACATCCCCCATCCCCCACACCACACCACCACCACCACACCCACCACCATCCCTTCCCTCCCCACCCCTACCCTACCCACACCCACCACCCCAAACCCCCACCACCCACCCACACTCACCCCTCAAACTGCAGCAGGGAGTCTATCCGGTGCCAGAGGTAATGAACCGTAACTAAAGATGCCACCCCTTTCCCCCACCTTACTCCCCGCTCACCACCACCACCCCCCACCACCCACTCACCCACCCACCGCCCCTTCACCCCCATCTCATCCACCCTTCTCTAATCGTGTTGTCCGTAGCAGCGGCTGGGTTTTTTTTAGGGTTTTTTTTCCACACTGTGGTTTTTATTTCTTCTTCTGTTTCTTCTTCTTCTGCTTCTTCTTCTTCTTCTTCTTCTTGCTTCTTGCTTCTTCTTCTTCTTCTTCTTCTCTTCTTCTCTTCTTCTTCTTCTTCTTCTTCTTCTTTTCTTCAGGTTTTCCATCTGCCATGCTCGCTCTACTAACTCAACTTGTCTACGACAGCCTGAAGTAATTATTTCCATTCGTCTGAAGACGATGTGTGGTCTGTGTCATTGAGTGCAGCGGGCAACAACTTCTTATCATAGGAGCTGAATGAAAATAGTATTTTTTGTAGTTAAGTTAGTTTGTATGTGTGAAAACCTTCTTCTTGTTCTTGTTCTTCTTCGCAAGTCTTCTTCTGCGCAATTCTTCTTCGCAATTCTTCTCCTTCGCAATTCTTCTTTCTGCTGCTGCTGCTGCTGCTGCTGCTGCTGCTGCTGCTGCTGCTGCTGCTGCTGCTTGCTACTGCCGCTGCTGCTACTGCTGCTTCTACTTCTACATTTTCTCCTTCTTTTTCGCAATTCTCCATCTTCGGAATTCTTCTTCTTCTCCATCTTCTTCTTCTTCTCAATCTTCTTCTTCGCAATTCTTCTTCTTCGCAATTCCTCTTTTTCTTCTCCTTCTTCGCATTCTTCTTCTTTTTCTTCTTCTTCGTATTCTTCTTCGCAATTCTTCTTTTCTGCAATTCTTCTTCGCAAGTCTTCTTCTTCGCAATTCTTCTTCGCATTCTTTTTCTTCTTCTCATTCTTCTTCGCATTCTTATTCTTATTCGCATTCTTCTTCTTCTACTTCTTCTTCTCATTCTTCTTGGCGTCAGTACAATCCCCCAGTTCACCTAGCTGTAAATGGGTACCTGCCTCTTTAGGGTCAGGGAAGGTAAAGCAGCGAGGGAGAGGAGATGAGTGCCGCCCTCAATACGCTGGCCCTAGAGAAGTGAGGTCTCTGACGCCTCGCTCCCCTACGACCACATAGGTTATGGGACACCTTTAACTTTACCTTTTTACTTTTAATCATTATGTCACTTGTACATTCTGAGGCACCTCGTTTTTCTAAGGGATCCGTTCACTCATTCCGGGGTGACGGGATAGCCTGGTGTAACCCTTAGTATTGTTGTTGTCTTCAATTTAACGTCTGTTCACTCTTAAGTGATATTATACACACTTGTGTGTGTGCGCATGCGTGTGTGCGAGTGTGCGTGTGTGAGTGTGTGCGTGCGTGTGTGTGTGTGTGTGTGTGTGTATGTGTGTGTGTGCGCGTGTGCGTGCGTGTGTGTGTGGTGTGTGTGTGTGTGTGTGGTGTATGCGTGCGTGTTTGTGTGTGCATGTGTGTGTGTGTCTGTGTGTCTGTGTGTGTGTGCGTGTGTGCGAGTGTGCGTGTGTGTGTGTGTGTGTGTGTGTGTGTGTGTGTGTGTGTGTGTGTGTGTGTGTGTGTGTGTGTGTGTGTATGTATGTGTGTTGTTGTTGTTGTTGTTTGTTGTTGTTGTTGTTGTTGTTATTGTTCTTGTATGTGTCTTGTTTTTGTTTTTGGTTATTAGTTTTGTTTTAGTTACTTTGTTTTGGTCTTGTAGGGGAGTGGCAGAGACTTTGATTTATCTTAACCTGCTTAGTTCTACTCCATTACCACTCCCGCCCCCTTCCCCCACTCCCCCCATCCCCCTTCCCCCCTCACCCCCCCCCCCCCCCCCCCCCCCCCGCTCCCCCCTCCCCTCCCCCCCCCCCCCCCTCCAACCCCTTTACCCCACTGGGCTGTTTCCGGCTTCATAGTGCATCTCCTGTATCTCCTCCGCCCCCTACCCCCTGTGTGTGTGTGTGTGTGTGTGTGTTGTGTGTGTGTGTGGTGTGTGTGTGTGTGTGTGTGTGTGTGTGTGTGTGTGTGTGTGTGGTGTGTGCGTGGGTGGGGTGGGGTGTGGTGGGTGTGGGTGGGGTGGTGTGTGGTTGTGTGTGTGTGTGTGTGTGTGGTGTGTGTGTGTGTGTTTGTGTGTGTGTGGTGTGTGTGGTGTGTGTGTGTGTGTGTGTGTTGTGTGTGTGTGTGTTTGTGTGTGTGTGTGTGTGGTTGCGTGCATGCATATGTACGTGCATGCGTGCGTGTGTGTATGTGTACATGCGTGTGTGTGTGTGCGTGCTGCTGCGTGTGTGTGTATGTGTACGTGTGTGTGTGTGTGTGCGTGCGTGCGTGCGTGCGTGCGTGCGTGTGTGTGTGTGTCTACTTAAAAGAAAGGTGGAAAACCACTTATCTGGGAGTCCACACACACCTTCTTCCAACGCTCCGCTCAACACTTGTCTGTCATATGAGCGAAAATTTCTTTACGCTGCCGTTAAGCGCCTGACAAGTCAGGCCCAGCGCATCCGTCTTCAGCCTGGTGTGAATGAATAGAACGTACACACTTCCATTGGGCGAAGTACACCACTCCACTGTGGTGGTTTACAAGTCAATATTGTTGCTGTTGCTGTTTTGTATTGCTGTGCACTTGTCAGTCAGTCACGGCAGATTTCTCTAGAGTGAATGAAGGTTGAGGGTTCGATTCTAGCCTCGCCCTTTCTTTCCCAGTTTGACCAAAAAAAGTCGAACTGAATGTCAAAGTCCTTCAGATGAGACTATAAACCGAGGCCCCGTGTGCGAACGCATGCAGAACATCTTTTACACACACGTTAAATCCTGTTCTGCTTTTCGGAAGAGTAGGCCATTGTGTGCCGGGGGAAACAGATGACAAAATTGACAAAACCGCATACACACGGGGACTGGATGTAAAAAACCGCATGAGTGCTTATTTCATTATCCTCGATATAAAAGAATAAATAAATAAATTTAAGCTGCTCTTCTCTTCTTGGGGTAGGGAGGGAGGGAGGGAGGGAGGGAGAGCGGGTCGCCACAAGAGTGGCGCCACCCATTTCTTTACTTCATGTCTGCATGGGTATTTTTGTCTCCCTAACATAGTCGCCTTTTATGAAGAATGTTGCCAGCAACAAAACTCTCTTGTTGCTGTGGAGTGTTTAACGTGTGCTCTAATAATAATAATATATCTGGCACACGGGATTTTTGCGTTCTCCTCCCACGCCGACGGTCAGACGCGCTGGGCCTGACTTGACAGGCGCTTAACGGCTGCGCAACGCATTTTCGC
>CM054136.1:78822487-78824987 GCA_028751875.1 Rapana venosa | reverse complement strand
ATATTATAAAGAAAGAAAGGAGAAGAAAGGAGACAGAGAGAGAGAGAGAGAGAGAGAGAGAGAGAGAGAGAGAGAGAGAGAGAGAGAGAGAGAGAGAGAGAGAGAGAGAGAGAGAGAGACGCCTGCAGCGTGTAAATCTCGCTGTGAAGTACTGGGAGTAGGCCTTTCCAAGCGTGTGAAGTGCAGATGTTTTAAAAAATGTTTAAAAGCCTTCACACTGATACTGATAGCATTTTCAGAAAGCAACAACACACGTAGGCTGTCTAGTCTGCAACACTCAAATGAAGCAGATTCATTCGCACAAAGTACACACATACACACACTCGCGCGCACGCGCGCATGCAAGAACATAGATACACATGCACGCATACACACATACACGCACGCGCAACACACACACACACAAATACACACACGCATTGCATACATTCATACAATTACACACATGCACTCGCACCCACGCCGACATATGCACGAGTGCGCACGCACCCACACACACACAAACACACACACACTAAAGAACACTCACTCATACACACACTCACACACACGTCACAACACACACACATCACACACACACACACATCACAACACCACAACACACCACACACACACAACAACACACACAACACAACACACACCAACACAACACACACACAACACACACACACACAACACACCACAACACACACACACCACACACCACAACACCACACCACACACACACCACACACAACACACACACACACACACACACACACACACACACACACACAACACACACACACACACCACACACACAACACAACACACACACACACACCACAACACAACACCACACACACAACACACACACACACACCACACACACACACAACACACAACACACACACACACACACACACAATCAAGCGACGCTACACCAACACACTATACAAACAACAGAACGACTGTTGAAAACTCACCTTGTGGTATGCCGATGTCAATGACTCAAATCTCCTCACTCCAGTTAGCATCCGAGTTGAGAAGCTAATCAATGATGCTATAGCCTATTGGAAGCAGCTTCTTGTTCCTCTGCTGCTCTATGCTGAATCCCACTGGCAGAGTCCTTTTCTTCTTTATCTTCCAGAGTTTTAAAAAAAAAATCCCTCACTGAACACTTGAATGTCAGGTACGTACAGTCTCAAAGACAAGGCTGTAGCATCTTGGATATATATGTATAGCCACAGGTATCTCTCAGAGGTAGAATCCTTCAGGCGACAGGTAGGCTAGTGAGGTAGCACCTTGATATCAAAACGAGTTAAAATTCACTTTAGACTACAAACCCATGATCATTTCACAGTATATGTATATCTATCTATCTATCTATCTCTATCTATCTAGTTATCTATCTACCTACCTTTCTAGAGATCTCTTTATCTCTCTATCTATCTATCTATCTATCTGTCTATCTATCTATCTATCTATCTCTCTGTCTATCTATCTATCTACCTTTCTATCGATCTCTATCTATCTCTATCTCTGTCTATCTGTCTCTATCTCTCTATCTATCTCTCTATCTATGTCTGTCTATCTATGTCTATCTTTCTATCTATCTCTCTATATTAGCGCTTTGATTTGTTGCTTTACAAGATTCAGCGCTATATAAATTCCATACATTATTATTATTATTATTATTATATTAATGATAGCTGTTTGCTTGGCTTGATGACACAACACAGAATAAAACATGAATCAGTATTCTTTCTTTTCTTTTCTTTTTAAAATATGTAGAATCTAGTGTGTTTCCTGTTGTTATCCTTTTTTAAAAAACCATCCCCAAAGTCGGAATGCGGCTACCTAAATAGGGGGGGGGGGGGGGAGAGAGAGAGAGAGAGAAGAGAAGGAGAGAGAGGGAGAGGAGAGAGAGAGAGAGAGAGAGAGAGAGGGAGAGGAGAGAGAGAGAGAAGAGAGAGAGAGAAGAGGAAGAGAGAAAAGAGAAGAATAGAAAAAAAAATACCAAAACAAAAAAAATCTCACCATCAGTGACCCAAGAAGCTCTAGCCCAAGAATAAAAAAAAAAAATAAACAAAGAAAACAAATTGCTAAAAATAAATATATAAGCTACCTTAAAAAAAAAGACCACCTAAACCTTACAACCACACACACAGCACACACACACACACCACACACACACAACACACCACCACACACTCACAAAAAGTTACGGCTGAGTGATAAAATAACCACTATTCCAGAGACCATTCTGAGAAAGATTTTGACCAACCTGAAGTTATATAGCCCCCACCCACCACACCCACCCCCACTCTTTTTGTGGGGATGGGGGGAAGGGGGAGGGGGGGGAATGGGGGAGGGGAGATTGCTTTTCATGATGATATTTACATATTACTGCTGTTGACACATGCTCTGTCAAAGACTATGGTCAGTTTCTTCCTGAAGTTGGTATGCGGCTACCTTCATGGTGGGCATAAACGGTCGCATACGCAAAATCTTACGGAAC
>CM054136.1:78777487-78814987 GCA_028751875.1 Rapana venosa | reverse complement strand
GACAACACAATCACATAGAACTGACAACAACTGCCCACTTTTTATCAGCCTACCATTTCAAACTCATCACAAACCACACATTACACAACACACACACATCACACAGTGACACACACACACACATCCCAATTCAGCCACACACACACACATCACACAGCACACACACACACTACAGTACACACACACACACATACACACACATCATAGAGTAACACACACATACACCCACATACACACACATACAACACTCACACACACACACACACACACACACACACACACACACACACACACACACACAACGGAGGAAAGACAGTACGGCTATCCTAACAACACGTTTTAACACCAGAAAACTATCAGGTTCCCACAACTTTTTCTCACTTTTTTTTTTTTGCACTGAGAAGCCCCCCCACTCATCGCGGGCTTTTGACATAAACAATAGTAAATATTCGTCCACAATAAAAACGTATAGAATAAAATATGTTAAATCTCCATACAATCTAAACAATCTAGGCGCCTACAACTAAGTACTAACCACAAAACACTTACTCAACTTACTACTTACTACTACTCTTACTACTACTACAACTACTACTACTACTACTACTGACTCCCCACCCTTTTGTAATCTGACTTAATTATCCTCCACAATACTAAACCAATAGTAGCAAATATGTACATCTCCATCCTCTACCAACATTCATACATAGTTAGTAAGTACACACAGTACTCGCCTAGCCTAGTAGGCTACTAAACTCCCACAAACCTTTTCTGTAAGTCGACATATAATATCTCCACAACATAAACCAAGAGTAGCAACTAATTAAAACTCCATCACTCTTACCACACATACATACAACAAATAAGTAAGGTACACCAAGTGACATAGAAGGCTACATAAACTCCACTCCTTTTTGGTAATGGAGCATAATTATCTCCACAACAAACACTAGTAGCAAATAAGTAAACTCCATCACTCTTACACAGAATACACCACAGAACAGAGGACTAGGCCTAGCCAAACTAAACTATAAACTCTAAACCCCCACAGCCTTTGTCAGTCTCCGATCACAAGTTTCCCATCGTTGGCTAGGCAGTGATTACACGCACCACATACAACACACACACAAAAGAACACCACACTGTCACGTGTAATGGCTAGCCAAGCCTAGTACACTCACAGTATTAGCTATCATAAAACCAAACACTCTCACGCCATCCATCCACGTGGTTCTGCTGCTGCTGCTGCTGCCCGCACAAAGACTCCCTGCTTCACGCGGAATGCCAGCTCTCTCGCTCTCACTCTCTCTCTCCTCGCTCGCTTGTTCGCTCGCTCTCATCTTCGCTCGCTCCTCGCTCTCTTCCATACTGTATGTACGCCCCCCTTCTTGCTCTTCTTTTCCTACTCCACACCCCTCGTTTTCGTAAGCTGTTCAAGGCCTACCACCCCATCCATCACGCGCCGCGCGCACTACACCCTCTCTCTTCCCCTTCCTTCCTTCCCTTTCCTTCCTACCCAATCTCTCCCCTACATCTGTGTGTGGTTGTGGTGAGTGTCAAAGAAGCCTCTGCTATAACACACCCTCAATAAATGTTCTTAACTATTCAAGTTCGATTCCCTCTCTATATTTTTTTTTTATACTTCCCCATGAAGGTCCGGTGTAAAGAAGCCCTCGGCTTAATCCATTTACCCGCAATAATTTCTTTATATTCAAGTTCCAGTTCTCCTATATATCATCATCATAGCGCACATTACACCCACATGTTGTAGGCCAGCAACATAGCGCTTCCACTCCCTGCCTAATCTGGCCAACCTTAGTCACTGACCCCACGAGTGCTGCATGGCCCTTCATCTCACTTTCTACAGTCTTCTCCACATTGCTTTTTGGTCTTCTTGTTTATTTTTAACTATTTTTTTTTTATATTCTTTATTCTTTTCCTTTACTTCATTAACTTTATTTTTATGTTTTTTCCTTTTTTTTTTTTTATTTATTTTTTTATTTTTCCATTTTCTTGTATTTCTTTTACGTTTATCTTTTATTTTTTTTTATTTTAATTTCTTTTTGTTTATATTTTAATTTTTTTTTTTCCTTTTATTCTTAATCTATCTTCATTTCTCTTTCTTTCTCCTTCTTCTGGGTCCAAGTTGCAATGCTGTCTTCTTGCATTGACCCTGTATGGGTCTCTCGAGGAGTGCCCAATTCCACTTCCCCGTCTTCAGGGTGAGGAAGGTTCCCCGTTCTTCTTGCCTGCATCGCCGTATAGGTCTTCATTGGAATCTTTCATCTGGCCAAAGAGAATCCGAGCATTCTTCCGCAGCATATGGTGTGGAAGAGCGAAGCTTGGTAATATCCACTTCCGTCATCCTCCAGCTCTCAGAACCGGAAATAGGAGCGTACGACACAACACACTCTGTATAGCTACAGCTTGGTGTTGGTGCTGCTAACTAGTTTGAATCTCCAGATATTGCCTCATAACTCCTAACACCATTCCTGGCCTTGCCCCATCTTTGTTGGGAAGTCTTCTTTTGTGCCCCCCTCTGTTTGATTGATCGCCAAGGTATGGAACTTGTCTGTCTGGC
Organism: Rapana venosa; assembly: GCA_028751875.1. NCBI lineage: Eukaryota > Metazoa > Mollusca > Gastropoda > Neogastropoda > Muricidae > Rapana > Rapana venosa. Next base: position 78,812,406 of record CM054136.1, on the reverse strand, counting down.
GCAGGTCAGTTTCCATTCACGTTTCACAGGGCGTGTGTTCACATTGCACGACATTGTCTCCCGTTTTCTGGTGCTAATACGAAGCCCAACTTGCCTGTCCGAATTGTTGGTAGTCTGCTGGTCTCCCTCCTGATATGTTGGTGTTTGTGGACAGCAGCGCCAGTCATTACCTCCGCAAATCGAGGGTCGTCCTAGTGTTGAAACTCTCCATCCGAACCCTCTGGGTGTCATCTGTCGTCTTCCTCATCCACCAATCGATGGCCACGAATTGAAAGAGAACTGCCTGACGAACACACATCCTTGTCTTACTCCAGTCTTGGAACTTCGAATAAAGTGTTGCAATGGCCCACAAGCAACTGATTGTCATAGAACTTTTGAGAAGGTGTACCAGATTTTCGTATGTATGCCATTTGTGTCGAAGGATACTCCAAAGCTGTCTCTGTGTATCTGTCAAATGCCTTTTCGAAGGTCCACCAAAGTTCACAACAGTTTGTCCCATTGCCACTCGTGCACTTTCGAACTGATTTTCTCTGAGACGTGAATTATCTGTCTATACATCCCGTTGCTGTCCTGAACCCTGCCTTGTTCCTTCCAAACATCGGCCACAGCGCTGATATCTTCTGGAATGAGACCCATGCCAAGTATCATCTTGCACAGACAAAAAGAGTGAATTCCCTCCATGTTTGTGTCAGTCGCTCAGGTTCCTTTCATGGGGATTTTGACTAACACTCCTGGTCCCATCATCAGGTACTTTCTAGCGTTCTTCCAGCACTGTGAACCAGTGTGTTGCAGTAATTCAGCTGCTAGTTCATAATCTGCCTTGAACATTCGGCACCAAGGTTGTCCTGCCTGGTGTGACTTCCATTCTTGAGGTCTTGAAAGCAGCCACTCATCTCATCCTTGTTGGCGGGGTTGAACTCAATGTCCAAGTCTTTTGTAGCTTCTGGATGTCGTCTGTCTCGACAGGTGGTGGTCGTTGAGAACTCCTGGAAAGTGTTTTCAGCCCAACTTTCTTCTTGCTCTTTCTCATGTAGTCACAAAAGTATCCCTGTACCTGTCCCTATTTGGTCCCCCAGACGCCCTCTTAAAATTTGTTGGCATACTTTCTGGTGATTTTGTAGACTCATCCCTTGCTCCCTTTTTTTTTGGGGGCCCCGCCTCTTCTGCCTCAGCTCCACTGGTCCATTGGCTTCTCTCTTGGGTCCACGGGCGTGGCGAGTCCTTCACTTGTCCTAGTGTGCCTCTCTGTATAACCTCTTCATGCGCCTCTCTCGTAGCCGTGTAGACTTTACTTGCAGAATCGCTTCTTGGTCCTTCTCTCCTTTCTTTGGTGGCATTGATGTTCTCTTGTATGATGCCAGTCATTGTTGTCTTCTTCTTTGATGGCCGAGTTGTCCTTAGCTGCCTCTCAGTGTACAGTTTTACAGATCTTCTCTCTATATATAATTATTGGTATAAAATTTTTTTTTATTTATATTCCCCATTAAGGTGTCTGGTGTAAAGAAACCTCTGGCTTATCCAATTAGCCTCATAATGTTCTGTAAGTAGTCGAGTTTCTCTCTATATAAATATATATTTTTTCATTTAATTCCTCATTAGGTCTGGTGTAAAAAGCCTCTGCTTATCCCCATTACCCTCAATAATGTTCTTAAAAATTCGAGTTCTCTCTATATATATTATTTTTTATTTATATTCCCATAAGTCTGGTGTAAAGAAGCTCTCTGCTTTGCCTATTACCCGCAATATTTTTTTTAATATTCAATTCGAGTTCTCTTCTCTCTCTCCATCTCCTCTCTCTCTCTCTCTTAATTCGGATCTCTCCTCTCTCTCTCTCTCAGTCTCTCTCTCTCATCCTCTCTCTCTCTCTCCTCTCTGTTTTATCTAATTCTTGTATTGCAGATCTGAACTACACGCTTATCTTTTATTTTTGATCTTACTCATCTGTTTCATTTATTATGTTATCATTTGTTGTATCATACCCCTCATAAAGGCCTTGGCTATAAATGAATAAACATCCAAAATCTCTCTCTCTCTCTCTCTCTCTCTCCTGTCTTCCTCTCTCACTCTCTCCCACTACAAGAACAAACATTAGTTTCCTTTCTTTCTTTTTTTGATAAATGTTTCCTATCAACATGATTTGGAATGTTTATTATATTCACTATATAAACCGCCCCTTCATGAGGGGCCAAGGTCCTAAAATGAAAAAAAACTTGTGGCATGAAATTGCATTTGGCATTCTCTCTCCTCCTCTCATCTCTCTTCTTCTCTCATCCTCACCATCTCATCTCGCTCATTCTTCTCTCTCTCTCCTCTCTCTCTCTCTTTCCCTCTTCTTCTCTCTATCTATCTCTCTCTCTCTCTCTCTCACTCTCTCACTCCATCTCTCTCTCCTCATCTCTCAAAACTCCACTCACTCTCTCTTTCTCACGCTCTCATCTTCTCTCTCCAACTCACTCGCTCTCTCTCAGTCTCCTCTTCTCGCTCCTCATCTCTCTCTCTCAGTCAGTCGTCTTCTCCTCACTCTCATCCTCTCCTCGCAAAATACAATTTTCGCATATCTCTCTCTCATCCAACGTTTCTCTCTCTCTCTTCTCAGCTCTCTCATCTCATTCTCTCTTCCATCTCTTCTCGCTCTCTCATCCTCTCCTCTCTCTCTCTCCTCTCACTGGAATAAAAACTTTTCTCTCATCTTTCTCTCTCCCTCTAAAACCACTTCCCTTTCTCTCCTCTCCTCTCCTCATCTCTCTCTTCTCTTCTCTCTCTCCTCTCTCTCTTCACTCAATATCTCTCCTTCGACTCCTCCCATCGATCCTCTCTCACTCATCTCTCTCTTCTCTCTCAGCTCCTCTCTCTTCCTCTCTATGTTGTTCTAATCTTTTATTGCAGGTCTGTACTAACCTTTCTTTTATTTCCACGGTTGGAATAAAGAAGTGGGGGGGGGCGGGGGGGGGGGGGGGGGGGGGGTGGGGGGGGGGGGGGGGGAGGGAGGGGGGGGGAGGGGGTAGACCCAGGGGGAAAAAAAGATCACGCAGAAACAAAGAGACTTCTCCACGAAAGGGGGGGGGGGGGAGGGGGGGGGGGGGGGGGGGGGGGGGGGGGGGGGGGGGGGGGTGGGGGGTGGGGGAGGGCGGGGGGGGAGGCGGGAGAAGGGGTTCCAGTGGCTAAGTGGCCAAGGCAGCTTGAAAAGACGTATTATAATAAAAAGAAGAAGAAGAATAAGAAAATGAAAAGAAGAAGAAGAAGAAGAAAAAGTAGAAGAATGATGATGTTCAGGAAGATGAAGTGATCGTAATGGAATCTCTAAGTATGAAGAACCACACAACACAGCCACTGATCGTGGTCTATATGTAAAACGTCACCTCTAAAAACGAAAAGTCCCCGGATTCGAACTGTTGTGTCGGTTCGATTCCCCCGTTTGGCCAGAAACTTTTCCCTCCCATCGTCTAAACCGTTGAGTTGGTGGGTCTGGTGCTAGTCGTTCGGATGAAACGATAAACCGAGGTCGCCGGTGTGTTAAACATAATTATTAAGCGCATCGTAAAAATAACCCACGAAGCACAACAAGGGAGTGCCTGCCAAATTCTGTAGAAAAAAACCCACTTTAAAAGGAAACAAAATACAGTAGCAACAGGAAAGAAAGAAAAAAAAGATAGTGGATGGCGCTGCTTTGTGCGACCGCTCTCTGATCCCTGGGGAGAGCATGCCCCAAATTTCACGCAGAGAAATGTAACAGTGACTTAAAGTCGTATTAAAAAAAAATTGTAATAAATTAATTATTAATAAAGCACACAGAAAATCACGATCAGGGAAGACAAGCGCGCAGAACGAAATTTGAACTAAATTTTTTAAAATCCTTGCAGTAGACATGACTACTATAATTTAGGAATTGAAAGGAATTAGACTTATTTTGAACGAAGGGCAAGGGGGAGTAGGAGGGGTGAGGTGGAGTATCAGTGTCGAAAGCAATTTTCAGTTTAAGATTGTACTCCACGTGGGTGTTGTGTGTGTTGAGTGTGTGTGTGTGTGAGATGTGTGTGGGTGTGTGTGTGTTGGTGTTGGTGTGTGTGTGGTGTGGGTGTGTGTTGTGTGTATTAGTGGTGGTGGTGTGGGTGTGGGTGGTGCTGTGTGTGGTGGGTGTGTGTGTGGTGGGTGCGTGCTTGGTTGAGCGTGTGTGAGGTGTGAGTGTGTGTGTTATTTATTTATTTTTATTTTATTTAATTCTTTTATATCGCGAGGAATAATGGAATAAGCACCTCGTGTGCTTTTTTACAACCCAGCCCCCTGTGCTATGCGGACTTGTGAATGATGTCATCAGTTCCCACCGCATACATGCCTACTCTTAACAAAATTGGAACAGGATTTAACGTGTGGCGCAAGATTCTGCTGCGTCGCTACACTGGGGCCTCGTTTAAGTCCTCAGTCCGAAGACTTTTTGGGGAAAGAGGAGTGTGACAGATGTTTAACTCCAAGGAAACATACTCTAAATGCTAATAATATATAATAATAATAATAATATTCCAGTTTATTAATGATGTTGATGAGGATGAATGATGACGACGACCGACGACTACGACCGACGACGACGACGATGATGATGATATGATGATGATGATGTTGATGATGAGATGATAAGTAGTATAGTATGAGTATATATTAGGATAGGAGGAGGAGAGGAGGAAGGAGGAGAGAGGAGATGAAAGAAAAGACGAAAAGAAGAAGAAGAAAAGAAAAGAAGAAAAGAAGAAGAAGAAGAAGAAAAGAAAGAGAAGAAGAAGAAGAAGAAGAAGAAGAAAGAAGAAGAAGAATAATGAAAAGAAGAAGAAGAAGAAGAAGAAGAAAAGAAGAAGAAAAGAAGAAGAAGAATAGATCCGTTGTCTATCCCTCGTAAGAAGCTAGCACATCCTATAGCAGCGTTTTCAAGGAAGAGAGCAATATACATATCACAACAGTCAGCAGCGGTAACTAACTGCACCAGTCCCATCTTACACCAGCAGCAGCAACACAGAGCAGTGAACAAGTGATGGAAGCAAAGTAAATCTCCCCCGTGGAGAATTAATGCCCCAGGGGGCCTGTCAGTTCTAAATAGCATCCCCCACCTTCAGGAAATTCTGTGACTAGGAATTCCCTCTATTCTTTCTATCCCTTCTTCCTCCGTGTTCTCTCCTTCTTCTTTCTTTCCCTTCCTACCATCAACTTCTGTCGACTCGTATTTAATTCTGGCCTTTTTGGTTTCATTCTCCTGCCATTTAAAAATAAAAAAATGAAAACAGAAAGACTTAAAAGAAAGCAGTTCTCTCCCCCACTAGCTGGAAGTGGATGTATCTGGCAGCCTGACTGTCCACGCATAACGGCAACGCAACAACGGCATTTTTGCTCTAAAAATTATGGACAGAATAACTGAAGAAGCCTTTTACAGTTTTTGTTGCTATTTTATGGCGTTTGTTTTGACGGTGATAAACTATTTAAACAACATAAATGCCTGAGAGAGGAGAGAGAGAGAGAGAGAGAGAGAGAGCGAAGAGAGAAGAGAGAGAGAAGCGAGAGAGATAGAGAGTAGAACAAGAAGACAGACAGACAGACAGACAACAGACAGACATGACAGAAGACAGACAGACAGACGGACATACAAGAACAACAGAAATAAGGAAATTTCGAATGAGACTATAAACCGAGCCCCGTGGTCGACAAACGCATGCAGAACTTCTTGCGCACCAACGTTAAATCCCTTTTCCGCTTTTCGGGAAGATTAGCATTTTGTGTGCCGTTGAAACAGGATGACAAAATACTTAGTCCGTCATATGTCAAAAATTTCAAAACCCGCATACACATGGACTGGATGTAAAAAAAGCAACATGAGTGCATAATCCATTATCCCGATATAAAAGAATAAATAGATAAAATATAAATATACAGACAGACACGAAGAGAGACCGACAAGACAGAGATAGACAGAGAGAAAAGAATTTATTTTTCCTGTGGCACAATGAAGCCACGTGCGTTACGCTCGACTTTTTTTGTGGATTTATGGAATTGGTTCCTTTTTTTTCGGGGAGGGGGGGGGTGGGTCAGTGGATTTTTTTTCTTGCTAACTCAATACTATTCTGATTCAAGGGCAAACACGCCACTACATCCCTCACATCCTATTCCCTTGCCGCTTCTGTCTGTCCCCCCTCTTTTCTTTTTTTTTCCTTTTGGGTTATGTTGGGGGCTTTTTTTTTTTTTGTTTTGTTTAGGTAAGGGCGGAATCTAGGTTTTTTTTTTTTTTGGTTTTTTTGGGGGCGGTTGTATTTTTTCGTTTCTCGGCTAGAGCTCCGAGTTCACCAATGGTGCAAATTTTGTTGTATGTGACCACCCCCCCCATCTCTGCTCTCTGATCTCACTCGTCGCAGCTTTTCACTCTCTCATCTAGTTCGATCATCTCTCCGTCCGCTCTCTCATCTCTCTCACACCCACACACAACACCACACCACACACACACTATACGGAATAGCCTGAAAGGTTAGAGTGATGCATTGCGGTGATCTCTGACCCGGGTTCGAATCTCAATTCAAGAGGATTCTTTTATCCTTGGAATAAACATCAGTGCAGACTCCACTCTCCCAAAAGATCCTTCGGATGAGACTATAAACCGAGCCCCTGTGCGCACGCACGTAAGTACATCTTGCGCACAAGTTTAAAACCCGTTCCGCTGTGTTCGGAGAAGAGTAGGCCACCGTGTACGGTGAACGTATGACAAAAATGGACAAAAACGCATATACACGGGATTTCGGTATGGGGCGTGCAAAAGCACAGGAGCGCTACGTCCATTATCCTCGAAATAAAGGAATAATAACTTATATATAGACACATTAGGTAGCCACATCGACTTCGTGGATGGTGTCTAAACAAAGCCACCTGGTGTGCATTCGTTGTTGAAATGTTGTCATCCGTTCCTAAGGGCACAAAATGGCCTACACTTTTTGAAAGGTAAGCGATTTTATCGTGTGTACAAGATGTACTGTGTGCACAACAAGGCTAGGGACTCGGTTTAAGTTCATCAGCAGGCAGGACTTTTGACATTCAAGTTCGATTCCATCGTCAATGGAGAATAAAGGGCAAGGCTGGGAATCAACCCAACTTCATGAATGTTTCTATCTGTGTGAGAGAGAGAGAGAGAGAGAGCGAGAGAGAGAGAGAGAGAGATGAGTTGTGTGTGGTGTGTGTGTGTGTGTTGTGTGTGTGTGTGGTGTTTGTGTGTGGTGTGTGTGTGGTGTGGTGTGTGTGTGTGTGTGTTGTGTTGTGAGTGTGGTGTGTGTGTGTGTGTATGTGTGTGTGTGGTATGTGTGTGTGAGTGCGTCGCGCCGCGTGTTGTGTTATCCATTTATTTATTTATTTATTCTTTTATTTAGAGGATAATGTCGAATAAGCACTCATGTGAGTTTTTTCATTCAGATCCCCTGTGTATGCAGTTTTGTCAATTTTTGTCATCCTTTTCCTCTGGCAAACAATGGCCTACTCTTCCAAAAGGCGAAACGTTAACGTGTGGCGCAACATGATCTTGGCGTTCGCACACTGAATGTCGTTAATAGTCTCATCCGAAGACTTTGATAGAGTGGAGACGTTTAGAATGTTTGGCAGCCGTGAGTTACGTGCGTGCGTTTGTGCGTTTCTGCGTGCGTGAGTTGTGTGTGTGTGTTGCGTGCGTGCGTGCGTGCGTGTGTGTGTGATGTTGGTGTGTTGTGTGTGTTGTGTTGAGTGTTTAGTTGTGTGTGTGTGTGTGGTGTGAGTGTCGGTGTGTGTGGTGTTGTGTGTTTGTGTGTGTGTGGTGTTGTAGTGGTGGTGTGTGTGTGTTGTGTGTGTGAGTTGTGTAATCTCAGCTGGAATCTGAACCCAGAAACTCACCCGTTCCCTCTCTCTACTCTCACACACACACACGCGCGCGCAGCGCGGACACACACACACACACACAACACAACACACACACACACACACACACACACACAGGAGCACACACCCGCACACGCCACGCGCACACACACACCCACACACACACACACACACACCACGCGCACTACCTTCCCCTAAAATAGTGTTTTTCATATTTCATGCTCAACTCAGCCAATCAGACGGCCCATATAAAAAAATGATAAAAACTCTTATGTTTTCTTCATCAATGAGATCGATCTGCTGTACACTAGAGAGGGTTGGCTTTTCTTTGTTTTTGTTTTCTTAGTTTTTGCTGTTGTTGTTGTTTGTTGCTGTTGCGTTCGCTGGTTGTAGTTTTGTATGGTGGTGGTGGAGGTGCGGGTGTGTGGTAGTGGTGGTGGTGGTTGAGGTGGTGGTTGTTGTTTGTTGTTAAGGGACTGTTTCATATGGGGTATTGTCGAGGGAGGTGTAAAGGCTTGATTTTTTTCCGATTAGTTATTTTATTAGTTTATTTATATCACTTAAGACACGTCAGATTTCGCTTGCCGTGAAATTTTCCCCCGGGGAGCCTGCTCTCACCCGGGGAGAGCGCCGACGCAAAAGAGCAGCGCCAACCCAATTCTGTTTGTTTTTTGGGTCTACAACTCATTTGTTTTCCCGATCAGATGGCTTCTCTCTACAGAGGTTCCTGCCAGGGACAACTCGTCTTGTGCCGTGGGTTCTTTTAAACGTTGGCGCTAAATAATTTTTTGTATAACACACGTGACCTCGTTTATCGTCTCCTCCGAAAGACTAGCGCCAGACCACCACTCATGGTCTAGTGGATGGGGAAAAGTTTCGAGTCCAAAACGGGAATCGAACCACCCACACGTTCCGACCAGGGCTATTGGCTTTCTAGACGGTACGCGTTAACCTCTAGACCACCGAATGGTTTTGTTATAAAGACGGGCCGGCCTGTTTCTGATTTGTTTGCTTTGTTGTGGTGGGTGGTGGTGGTTTGTTTGGTTGGTTGTTGGTTGGTTGGTTGTTGTTGGTTGGTTGGTTGGTTGTAGGATTGGTGGGTTGTTTGGTTGGTTTTTGGTTGGTTGTGGTTGGTTGGTTTGGTTGTTTGGTTGGGTTGGTTGGTTGTTTGTTGGTTGTTTGGAATGGTTGATGGGATGGAGTGGGTGGGATTGATTTGGTTGGTTGGTTGGTGGCTTGCTTGGTGGTTGGTTGGTTGGTGATGTTGGTTGGTTGGATGTTTGGTTGGTTGATGATTGGTTTGGTTGGTTGATATGGTTGGTTGGTTGGTTGGTTGGTTGTGGGTTGGTTGGTTGGGTGGTGGGTGGGTGTGTGGGTGGTTGTTTTGTTTGCTGGTTGTTTGTTGGTTGGTTGTAGATTAGTTGGGTTTGTTGGTTGGTTGATTTGGTCGGTTGCTTGCTTGCTTGCTTGGTAATTGGTTTTTAAAGCGGAGAACATGCCTGGTAACTGGTCAAGCGGTGGCTTCAGTCTGGCTTTGATCTCACCCTAGGCCCCTTATTTCTGCAAAAGCAAAGTAGTCCTTAAAAAAGCCATAACACCTCCCTAGTGAGTGATGATGAAATATATGATGATTATATAACGTCAAGGATTACCTCATCCTACTGATGATCTTGAGACTGAAAGCCAAGAAAGATTCTATTACGGAACCAGATCTAGTAGGGTTTTGGTGACTGGCCTGGCTGGGTGATGGGTTGGCTTGTTTGGTTGGGTGGAATGGTTGAGTGGGAGATGGGCTGGCCTGGTTGGATGGTGGCTGGGTTGGTGGGTGGGTGGATGGGTGGGTGCTGGTTGGGTGGATGGGTGGATTGATGTTGGGTGGCTGGTTGAGTGGTGGCTGGCTGGGTGGATTGGTGGCAGTGGGTTGGGTGGCTGGTTGAGTGGGTGGCTGGCTAGGGTGGATGGGTGGCTGTAGGTTGGGTGGCTGGTTGAGTTGGGTGACTGGTTGGGTGATGGTTGGAGTGTTGGAATGGTTGGAAGTGGGTGGTGGGAAGTGGTTGGATGGCTGGGTGGCGTGTTATAGGGGTTTGGTTTTGTTCCTGGGTTTTTTGTTTTGGTTTGGTTTTGGGGGTGTTTGGTTGTTTGTTGTTTGTTGAGGGGGGGGGTGTTTTTGTTTTTTTTAGGGTGGATTTTTTAGTTTTTGTCCGCGTTCACTTGAAAAGAAGGCCTCAAACTTCTGACATATCTGCTGGAATTTTAATATAACCTCACAACTAACAACAACAAACAACAAACAACAACATCAACAGCAACAGCTTAAAGCACTGCCCTTTACCTGCTGCCCTCCAACGAAATTTTGACCTCACAAATGTTCAGAGGAAGCGCCAGTGCAGTGCCTAAGTTCAAATACATCTGTTGCTGCTGCTGCGCAGCTTGCTGCTGCTGTAGTTGCTGCGCTGCTGCTATCCAATAGCCTAGCTTGTAGCCCAAACCTCCTTACCTACAGTGGTGAGCTACCCACGGTCCACAGCTTGCACTCTGTAGTCCTCCATTGGCATCTTGTGAATGCTTGGACAAATGCCCAGAACATTGTCAGATGTGCATGGCAAGGGAGATAAAAAGGAAGGCGGTGATGAGCGTGAGCGGTGAGTATGAAGATTATCTGTGTCGAAACTTCTACATAAATAGTTCAAGTGTTGTGAAGTGTTAAATGTGTGTGGTGTGTGTAGTCTGTGTGTGTGAGTTGTGTTGTGTGTGTGTGTGTGTGTGTGTGTGTGTGTGTGTGGTGGTGGTTTTTGTGTGTTGTGTTGATTGTGTGTGTGTGTGTGTTTGTGTGTGTGTTTGAGAGTGTGTGTGTGTGTTGATGTGTGTTTGTATGTGTGTTGTGTGTTGTGTGTGTTGTGTGTGTGTTGTGTTTGTGTGTGTGTGTGTGTGTGTGTGTGTGTTGTTGAGGTGTGTTGTTGTGAGAGTGTGTGTGTGTGTGTTTTGAGAGTGTGTGTGTGTGTGTGTGTGTGTGTGTGTGTGTTGTTGGTGTGTGTGTGTGTGTGTTGTGTGTGTGTGTGTGTGTGTTGTGTGTGTGTGGGTTGTGTGTTGTGTGTGTGTGTGTTTTGAGTTGTGTGGTGAGTAAATGTGTGGTGTGTGTGTGAAAAATTGATATGTGCAGAATAAATCGGTAAGCTAGTTCTAGAAAATTATATTTTGGAAACCCTTAAAAAATATTTTAAAGGGGTTTTTGTCGCTGTCATCCATAAAAAAATAGATCAAAAATAATAATAATAATATTAATTAGAGAAGTTGTGATGGGGGGGAGGGGGGTAGTCTAAATCATTACAACTTTTTAAATGACTAACTCTCTCTCATCTCTCTCTCTCTCTCATCTCTCTCTCTCTAAATATAAATAAATATAAACTATATAAATATATAATATAAATATAATATATATATATAAATAATAATAAAATATATATATAAATATTATATATATAATAAAATTATTATTATTATAATTACTTCAACACAATCTTACGCAACCAACTCCACCACCCAACTACAGCTGAAACGTTAACACAATCAAAACACAACAACACTTCTTAAACTGGGGACGGGATGACATGGTGGTTATACTTGATGCGCATTGCGCATGGTGATCCTCTGACACCGGGATCGATTCTGTGCAAGAGGATTTTTCCTCTGGAGTAAACCACCCCCCCCCCACTCCCCCCCCCCCCCCCCCCCCCCTTCACAAAAAAGATCTTCGGAAGAGACTATAAACGAGGCCCCCGTGGCCAACGCACGCAGAACATCTTGCGCACACGTAAACCCGTTCTGCTTTTCGGAATAGTAGGCCATTGTGAACCGTGGAGCGGATGACAACGTTTACAAAACTGCATACACACGGTTACTAGATAGTAAAAAAAATGCATGAGTGCTTATTCCTTTATCCTCCAAAAAAAAGATTTTTTTTTAACAATTAAGGAAAAATAAGAAGACCCAGTGTGTTCACACAACACACACGACACACACACACCCCAAAAAAACCACACATACAACACACACATACACACGCGACATACACACATACACACACACACACAAACACACAACACACACACACACACACACACACATACACACACACACACACCACACACCACACCACATACACACACACACACACACACATATAAAATATTAATATCATATCAATATTATATATATATATATATAATAAATATATATATATATATACTATATATATAATAATATTATAAATATATATATATATATATATATATATTCACAAGCCAAGTGAAAAAAATTTTTCGGTTTGGGTCTAGAGAAAACGCACCAGCCTAGAACGCGAAAAGTCCAGGTTCAAAGTGTAATAGTGGTTCGAATCAGCCCGTTTCGTGCCTGAAACTCCCCCTCCCCTTCCCCCCACCACCCCAACCCCCGCCGCCCATTCCCCATCCTTCATTCCACTAGACCGTGAGTTGTGGTCCTGGGTGCGCAGTTCTTTGTCTTTCGATGAGACAATAAACTGCGGTCGTCGTGTGCACACGTGAGTAGTCCACGTTTTTTATAAAACATAAAATAAAACCCACGTAAGAAAAGATTTGTCTCGGCCCAAAAATCAGAAGAAAAAAAACCCAAAAAAGCCACTCTGCATAGGGAAAAACAAATACACATGCTGACAGGAAAACATAAACAAAAATTAATAATCAATGGGTGGCGCCGCTCTGTGGCGACGCGGCTCTCCCCGATAGGCAGCTAGCCCGAATTTCATGCAAGAGCAATCTGCCGTGACTAAAAGTAGGTATACAACACAACACAACGCAATTTCCATACATACAAGTCAATACAATCACAATTCAATACAACACAATACAAGCATGTGTACAGACAGTGCGGCCAAATCGATGGGAAGGAAGAAAAATAAAGAAAGAACTAGGCTAATACACAAAAAATATGCTTCTCCTTTGGATGACACTATTCCCGTTTGATCATGACTAGGCACACACACACACACACACAACCACACACAAACACACACACACACACCACACACACCAGAGGAGCACCGTAACAAAGTCTGATATGCTATGAAAAAGCGTTTATGTCCAAACTAGCTCCGAAATAAGCCAATACAACTACTAAATACCAATTATAAAAAAAGTTTGGGTTTTTTTTTGGGATATGACACAAAGCCTAGTGCAGTTCAACTCTTTTTGTTTCCTTATACATTTAGAGATAAAAGTGTTACTTTAACGCTTGTTTTCCCTCCACTACTAATTTCCGCATTAATTAACTTACTTTAAAAAAAACTACATTCATAAATCGATAGAACGAACCACACATGGTGGCGCAGCGCGCGCGCATCGCATGCAACAGCGCAAGTACACACACACATACACACACACACACACACACACACACACACACACACACACCCACAACGACACAAGGAATGTGGAGAAGCTGTTAAAGTGTATGCCATTACTCTCTTGAGTAAATACTGAACAAAACTACATCCAATCCTGCTCTCATCTCATCTCTCTCCACAAACTCTCTTCTCTCAAATCTCACCCACATATACTCATCATCCGCAAGACGAACGACGACTATCAAATCGTGATAACGACTACGATGATGACAGATGACGACGACGACGATGATGATGATGACTACAACGACCGAACGACGCACGACGACGACGGGTGATTTATATTATGATGACAAGTGATGATGATTAAGACGATAATTACGACATACCCCGAACAAAAAAACATAAATCGAGCCCACATGTTAACATAGATAAATGTAACTCTCCATCATAAATACAAAGGGAGCAGGAGCGGTCTTTCGACATGAATATCCACATAACAAGCTTCTTATAAATCTAATCAATCAACGTTGAACAGAAAACACGCGATGCTGGACGACAACACAATCACATAGAACTGACAACAACTGCCCACTTTTTATCAGCCTACCATTTCAAACTCATCACAAACCACACATTACACAACACACACACATCACACAGTGACACACACACACACATCCCAATTCAGCCACACACACACACATCACACAGCACACACACACACTACAGTACACACACACACACATACACACACATCATAGAGTAACACACACATACACCCACATACACACACATACAACACTCACACACACACACACACACACACACACACACACACACACACACACACACACAACGGAGGAAAGACAGTACGGCTATCCTAACAACACGTTTTAACACCAGAAAACTATCAGGTTCCCACAACTTTTTCTCACTTTTTTTTTTTTGCACTGAGAAGCCCCCCCACTCATCGCGGGCTTTTGACATAAACAATAGTAAATATTCGTCCACAATAAAAACGTATAGAATAAAATATGTTAAATCTCCATACAATCTAAACAATCTAGGCGCCTACAACTAAGTACTAACCACAAAACACTTACTCAACTTACTACTTACTACTACTCTTACTACTACTACAACTACTACTACTACTACTACTGACTCCCCACCCTTTTGTAATCTGACTTAATTATCCTCCACAATACTAAACCAATAGTAGCAAATATGTACATCTCCATCCTCTACCAACATTCATACATAGTTAGTAAGTACACACAGTACTCGCCTAGCCTAGTAGGCTACTAAACTCCCACAAACCTTTTCTGTAAGTCGACATATAATATCTCCACAACATAAACCAAGAGTAGCAACTAATTAAAACTCCATCACTCTTACCACACATACATACAACAAATAAGTAAGGTACACCAAGTGACATAGAAGGCTACATAAACTCCACTCCTTTTTGGTAATGGAGCATAATTATCTCCACAACAAACACTAGTAGCAAATAAGTAAACTCCATCACTCTTACACAGAATACACCACAGAACAGAGGACTAGGCCTAGCCAAACTAAACTATAAACTCTAAACCCCCACAGCCTTTGTCAGTCTCCGATCACAAGTTTCCCATCGTTGGCTAGGCAGTGATTACACGCACCACATACAACACACACACAAAAGAACACCACACTGTCACGTGTAATGGCTAGCCAAGCCTAGTACACTCACAGTATTAGCTATCATAAAACCAAACACTCTCACGCCATCCATCCACGTGGTTCTGCTGCTGCTGCTGCTGCCCGCACAAAGACTCCCTGCTTCACGCGGAATGCCAGCTCTCTCGCTCTCACTCTCTCTCTCCTCGCTCGCTTGTTCGCTCGCTCTCATCTTCGCTCGCTCCTCGCTCTCTTCCATACTGTATGTACGCCCCCCTTCTTGCTCTTCTTTTCCTACTCCACACCCCTCGTTTTCGTAAGCTGTTCAAGGCCTACCACCCCATCCATCACGCGCCGCGCGCACTACACCCTCTCTCTTCCCCTTCCTTCCTTCCCTTTCCTTCCTACCCAATCTCTCCCCTACATCTGTGTGTGGTTGTGGTGAGTGTCAAAGAAGCCTCTGCTATAACACACCCTCAATAAATGTTCTTAACTATTCAAGTTCGATTCCCTCTCTATATTTTTTTTTTATACTTCCCCATGAAGGTCCGGTGTAAAGAAGCCCTCGGCTTAATCCATTTACCCGCAATAATTTCTTTATATTCAAGTTCCAGTTCTCCTATATATCATCATCATAGCGCACATTACACCCACATGTTGTAGGCCAGCAACATAGCGCTTCCACTCCCTGCCTAATCTGGCCAACCTTAGTCACTGACCCCACGAGTGCTGCATGGCCCTTCATCTCACTTTCTACAGTCTTCTCCACATTGCTTTTTGGTCTTCTTGTTTATTTTTAACTATTTTTTTTTTATATTCTTTATTCTTTTCCTTTACTTCATTAACTTTATTTTTATGTTTTTTCCTTTTTTTTTTTTTATTTATTTTTTTATTTTTCCATTTTCTTGTATTTCTTTTACGTTTATCTTTTATTTTTTTTTATTTTAATTTCTTTTTGTTTATATTTTAATTTTTTTTTTTCCTTTTATTCTTAATCTATCTTCATTTCTCTTTCTTTCTCCTTCTTCTGGGTCCAAGTTGCAATGCTGTCTTCTTGCATTGACCCTGTATGGGTCTCTCGAGGAGTGCCCAATTCCACTTCCCCGTCTTCAGGGTGAGGAAGGTTCCCCGTTCTTCTTGCCTGCATCGCCGTATAGGTCTTCATTGGAATCTTTCATCTGGCCAAAGAGAATCCGAGCATTCTTCCGCAGCATATGGTGTGGAAGAGCGAAGCTTGGTAATATCCACTTCCGTCATCCTCCAGCTCTCAGAACCGGAAATAGGAGCGTACGACACAACACACTCTGTATAGCTACAGCTTGGTGTTGGTGCTGCTAACTAGTTTGAATCTCCAGATATTGCCTCATAACTCCTAACACCATTCCTGGCCTTGCCCCATCTTTGTTGGGAAGTCTTCTTTTGTGCCCCCCTCTGTTTGATTGATCGCCAAGGTATGGAACTTGTCTGTCTGGCGCAGGTCAGTTTCCATTCACGTTTCACAGGGCGTGTGTTCACATTGCACGACATTGTCTCCCGTTTTCTGGTGCTAATACGAAGCCCAACTTGCCTGTCCGAATTGTTGGTAGTCTGCTGGTCTCCCTCCTGATATGTTGGTGTTTGTGGACAGCAGCGCCAGTCATTACCTCCGCAAATCGAGGGTCGTCCTAGTGTTGAAACTCTCCATCCGAACCCTCTGGGTGTCATCTGTCGTCTTCCTCATCCACCAATCGATGGCCACGAATTGAAAGAGAACTGCCTGACGAACACACATCCTTGTCTTACTCCAGTCTTGGAACTTCGAATAAAGTGTTGCAATGGCCCACAAGCAACTGATTGTCATAGAACTTTTGAGAAGGTGTACCAGATTTTCGTATGTATGCCATTTGTGTCGAAGGATACTCCAAAGCTGTCTCTGTGTATCTGTCAAATGCCTTTTCGAAGGTCCACCAAAGTTCACAACAGTTTGTCCCATTGCCACTCGTGCACTTTCGAACTGATTTTCTCTGAGACGTGAATTATCTGTCTATACATCCCGTTGCTGTCCTGAACCCTGCCTTGTTCCTTCCAAACATCGGCCACAGCGCTGATATCTTCTGGAATGAGACCCATGCCAAGTATCATCTTGCACAGACAAAAAGAGTGAATTCCCTCCATGTTTGTGTCAGTCGCTCAGGTTCCTTTCATGGGGATTTTGACTAACACTCCTGGTCCCATCATCAGGTACTTTCTAGCGTTCTTCCAGCACTGTGAACCAGTGTGTTGCAGTAATTCAGCTGCTAGTTCATAATCTGCCTTGAACATTCGGCACCAAGGTTGTCCTGCCTGGTGTGACTTCCATTCTTGAGGTCTTGAAAGCAGCCACTCATCTCATCCTTGTTGGCGGGGTTGAACTCAATGTCCAAGTCTTTTGTAGCTTCTGGATGTCGTCTGTCTCGACAGGTGGTGGTCGTTGAGAACTCCTGGAAAGTGTTTTCAGCCCAACTTTCTTCTTGCTCTTTCTCATGTAGTCACAAAAGTATCCCTGTACCTGTCCCTATTTGGTCCCCCAGACGCCCTCTTAAAATTTGTTGGCATACTTTCTGGTGATTTTGTAGACTCATCCCTTGCTCCCTTTTTTTTTGGGGGCCCCGCCTCTTCTGCCTCAGCTCCACTGGTCCATTGGCTTCTCTCTTGGGTCCACGGGCGTGGCGAGTCCTTCACTTGTCCTAGTGTGCCTCTCTGTATAACCTCTTCATGCGCCTCTCTCGTAGCCGTGTAGACTTTACTTGCAGAATCGCTTCTTGGTCCTTCTCTCCTTTCTTTGGTGGCATTGATGTTCTCTTGTATGATGCCAGTCATTGTTGTCTTCTTCTTTGATGGCCGAGTTGTCCTTAGCTGCCTCTCAGTGTACAGTTTTACAGATCTTCTCTCTATATATAATTATTGGTATAAAATTTTTTTTTATTTATATTCCCCATTAAGGTGTCTGGTGTAAAGAAACCTCTGGCTTATCCAATTAGCCTCATAATGTTCTGTAAGTAGTCGAGTTTCTCTCTATATAAATATATATTTTTTCATTTAATTCCTCATTAGGTCTGGTGTAAAAAGCCTCTGCTTATCCCCATTACCCTCAATAATGTTCTTAAAAATTCGAGTTCTCTCTATATATATTATTTTTTATTTATATTCCCATAAGTCTGGTGTAAAGAAGCTCTCTGCTTTGCCTATTACCCGCAATATTTTTTTTAATATTCAATTCGAGTTCTCTTCTCTCTCTCCATCTCCTCTCTCTCTCTCTCTTAATTCGGATCTCTCCTCTCTCTCTCTCTCAGTCTCTCTCTCTCATCCTCTCTCTCTCTCTCCTCTCTGTTTTATCTAATTCTTGTATTGCAGATCTGAACTACACGCTTATCTTTTATTTTTGATCTTACTCATCTGTTTCATTTATTATGTTATCATTTGTTGTATCATACCCCTCATAAAGGCCTTGGCTATAAATGAATAAACATCCAAAATCTCTCTCTCTCTCTCTCTCTCTCTCCTGTCTTCCTCTCTCACTCTCTCCCACTACAAGAACAAACATTAGTTTCCTTTCTTTCTTTTTTTGATAAATGTTTCCTATCAACATGATTTGGAATGTTTATTATATTCACTATATAAACCGCCCCTTCATGAGGGGCCAAGGTCCTAAAATGAAAAAAAACTTGTGGCATGAAATTGCATTTGGCATTCTCTCTCCTCCTCTCATCTCTCTTCTTCTCTCATCCTCACCATCTCATCTCGCTCATTCTTCTCTCTCTCTCCTCTCTCTCTCTCTTTCCCTCTTCTTCTCTCTATCTATCTCTCTCTCTCTCTCTCTCACTCTCTCACTCCATCTCTCTCTCCTCATCTCTCAAAACTCCACTCACTCTCTCTTTCTCACGCTCTCATCTTCTCTCTCCAACTCACTCGCTCTCTCTCAGTCTCCTCTTCTCGCTCCTCATCTCTCTCTCTCAGTCAGTCGTCTTCTCCTCACTCTCATCCTCTCCTCGCAAAATACAATTTTCGCATATCTCTCTCTCATCCAACGTTTCTCTCTCTCTCTTCTCAGCTCTCTCATCTCATTCTCTCTTCCATCTCTTCTCGCTCTCTCATCCTCTCCTCTCTCTCTCTCCTCTCACTGGAATAAAAACTTTTCTCTCATCTTTCTCTCTCCCTCTAAAACCACTTCCCTTTCTCTCCTCTCCTCTCCTCATCTCTCTCTTCTCTTCTCTCTCTCCTCTCTCTCTTCACTCAATATCTCTCCTTCGACTCCTCCCATCGATCCTCTCTCACTCATCTCTCTCTTCTCTCTCAGCTCCTCTCTCTTCCTCTCTATGTTGTTCTAATCTTTTATTGCAGGTCTGTACTAACCTTTCTTTTATTTCCACGGTTGGAATAAAGAAGTGGGGGGGGGCGGGGGGGGGGGGGGGGGGGGGGTGGGGGGGGGGGGGGGGGAGGGAGGGGGGGGGAGGGGGTAGACCCAGGGGGAAAAAAAGATCACGCAGAAACAAAGAGACTTCTCCACGAAAGGGGGGGGGGGGGAGGGGGGGGGGGGGGGGGGGGGGGGGGGGGGGGGGGGGGGGGTGGGGGGTGGGGGAGGGCGGGGGGGGAGGCGGGAGAAGGGGTTCCAGTGGCTAAGTGGCCAAGGCAGCTTGAAAAGACGTATTATAATAAAAAGAAGAAGAAGAATAAGAAAATGAAAAGAAGAAGAAGAAGAAGAAAAAGTAGAAGAATGATGATGTTCAGGAAGATGAAGTGATCGTAATGGAATCTCTAAGTATGAAGAACCACACAACACAGCCACTGATCGTGGTCTATATGTAAAACGTCACCTCTAAAAACGAAAAGTCCCCGGATTCGAACTGTTGTGTCGGTTCGATTCCCCCGTTTGGCCAGAAACTTTTCCCTCCCATCGTCTAAACCGTTGAGTTGGTGGGTCTGGTGCTAGTCGTTCGGATGAAACGATAAACCGAGGTCGCCGGTGTGTTAAACATAATTATTAAGCGCATCGTAAAAATAACCCACGAAGCACAACAAGGGAGTGCCTGCCAAATTCTGTAGAAAAAAACCCACTTTAAAAGGAAACAAAATACAGTAGCAACAGGAAAGAAAGAAAAAAAAGATAGTGGATGGCGCTGCTTTGTGCGACCGCTCTCTGATCCCTGGGGAGAGCATGCCCCAAATTTCACGCAGAGAAATGTAACAGTGACTTAAAGTCGTATTAAAAAAAAATTGTAATAAATTAATTATTAATAAAGCACACAGAAAATCACGATCAGGGAAGACAAGCGCGCAGAACGAAATTTGAACTAAATTTTTTAAAATCCTTGCAGTAGACATGACTACTATAATTTAGGAATTGAAAGGAATTAGACTTATTTTGAACGAAGGGCAAGGGGGAGTAGGAGGGGTGAGGTGGAGTATCAGTGTCGAAAGCAATTTTCAGTTTAAGATTGTACTCCACGTGGGTGTTGTGTGTGTTGAGTGTGTGTGTGTGTGAGATGTGTGTGGGTGTGTGTGTGTTGGTGTTGGTGTGTGTGTGGTGTGGGTGTGTGTTGTGTGTATTAGTGGTGGTGGTGTGGGTGTGGGTGGTGCTGTGTGTGGTGGGTGTGTGTGTGGTGGGTGCGTGCTTGGTTGAGCGTGTGTGAGGTGTGAGTGTGTGTGTTATTTATTTATTTTTATTTTATTTAATTCTTTTATATCGCGAGGAATAATGGAATAAGCACCTCGTGTGCTTTTTTACAACCCAGCCCCCTGTGCTATGCGGACTTGTGAATGATGTCATCAGTTCCCACCGCATACATGCCTACTCTTAACAAAATTGGAACAGGATTTAACGTGTGGCGCAAGATTCTGCTGCGTCGCTACACTGGGGCCTCGTTTAAGTCCTCAGTCCGAAGACTTTTTGGGGAAAGAGGAGTGTGACAGATGTTTAACTCCAAGGAAACATACTCTAAATGCTAATAATATATAATAATAATAATAATATTCCAGTTTATTAATGATGTTGATGAGGATGAATGATGACGACGACCGACGACTACGACCGACGACGACGACGATGATGATGATATGATGATGATGATGTTGATGATGAGATGATAAGTAGTATAGTATGAGTATATATTAGGATAGGAGGAGGAGAGGAGGAAGGAGGAGAGAGGAGATGAAAGAAAAGACGAAAAGAAGAAGAAGAAAAGAAAAGAAGAAAAGAAGAAGAAGAAGAAGAAAAGAAAGAGAAGAAGAAGAAGAAGAAGAAGAAGAAAGAAGAAGAAGAATAATGAAAAGAAGAAGAAGAAGAAGAAGAAGAAAAGAAGAAGAAAAGAAGAAGAAGAATAGATCCGTTGTCTATCCCTCGTAAGAAGCTAGCACATCCTATAGCAGCGTTTTCAAGGAAGAGAGCAATATACATATCACAACAGTCAGCAGCGGTAACTAACTGCACCAGTCCCATCTTACACCAGCAGCAGCAACACAGAGCAGTGAACAAGTGATGGAAGCAAAGTAAATCTCCCCCGTGGAGAATTAATGCCCCAGGGGGCCTGTCAGTTCTAAATAGCATCCCCCACCTTCAGGAAATTCTGTGACTAGGAATTCCCTCTATTCTTTCTATCCCTTCTTCCTCCGTGTTCTCTCCTTCTTCTTTCTTTCCCTTCCTACCATCAACTTCTGTCGACTCGTATTTAATTCTGGCCTTTTTGGTTTCATTCTCCTGCCATTTAAAAATAAAAAAATGAAAACAGAAAGACTTAAAAGAAAGCAGTTCTCTCCCCCACTAGCTGGAAGTGGATGTATCTGGCAGCCTGACTGTCCACGCATAACGGCAACGCAACAACGGCATTTTTGCTCTAAAAATTATGGACAGAATAACTGAAGAAGCCTTTTACAGTTTTTGTTGCTATTTTATGGCGTTTGTTTTGACGGTGATAAACTATTTAAACAACATAAATGCCTGAGAGAGGAGAGAGAGAGAGAGAGAGAGAGAGAGCGAAGAGAGAAGAGAGAGAGAAGCGAGAGAGATAGAGAGTAGAACAAGAAGACAGACAGACAGACAGACAACAGACAGACATGACAGAAGACAGACAGACAGACGGACATACAAGAACAACAGAAATAAGGAAATTTCGAATGAGACTATAAACCGAGCCCCGTGGTCGACAAACGCATGCAGAACTTCTTGCGCACCAACGTTAAATCCCTTTTCCGCTTTTCGGGAAGATTAGCATTTTGTGTGCCGTTGAAACAGGATGACAAAATACTTAGTCCGTCATATGTCAAAAATTTCAAAACCCGCATACACATGGACTGGATGTAAAAAAAGCAACATGAGTGCATAATCCATTATCCCGATATAAAAGAATAAATAGATAAAATATAAATATACAGACAGACACGAAGAGAGACCGACAAGACAGAGATAGACAGAGAGAAAAGAATTTATTTTTCCTGTGGCACAATGAAGCCACGTGCGTTACGCTCGACTTTTTTTGTGGATTTATGGAATTGGTTCCTTTTTTTTCGGGGAGGGGGGGGGTGGGTCAGTGGATTTTTTTTCTTGCTAACTCAATACTATTCTGATTCAAGGGCAAACACGCCACTACATCCCTCACATCCTATTCCCTTGCCGCTTCTGTCTGTCCCCCCTCTTTTCTTTTTTTTTCCTTTTGGGTTATGTTGGGGGCTTTTTTTTTTTTTGTTTTGTTTAGGTAAGGGCGGAATCTAGGTTTTTTTTTTTTTTGGTTTTTTTGGGGGCGGTTGTATTTTTTCGTTTCTCGGCTAGAGCTCCGAGTTCACCAATGGTGCAAATTTTGTTGTATGTGACCACCCCCCCCATCTCTGCTCTCTGATCTCACTCGTCGCAGCTTTTCACTCTCTCATCTAGTTCGATCATCTCTCCGTCCGCTCTCTCATCTCTCTCACACCCACACACAACACCACACCACACACACACTATACGGAATAGCCTGAAAGGTTAGAGTGATGCATTGCGGTGATCTCTGACCCGGGTTCGAATCTCAATTCAAGAGGATTCTTTTATCCTTGGAATAAACATCAGTGCAGACTCCACTCTCCCAAAAGATCCTTCGGATGAGACTATAAACCGAGCCCCTGTGCGCACGCACGTAAGTACATCTTGCGCACAAGTTTAAAACCCGTTCCGCTGTGTTCGGAGAAGAGTAGGCCACCGTGTACGGTGAACGTATGACAAAAATGGACAAAAACGCATATACACGGGATTTCGGTATGGGGCGTGCAAAAGCACAGGAGCGCTACGTCCATTATCCTCGAAATAAAGGAATAATAACTTATATATAGACACATTAGGTAGCCACATCGACTTCGTGGATGGTGTCTAAACAAAGCCACCTGGTGTGCATTCGTTGTTGAAATGTTGTCATCCGTTCCTAAGGGCACAAAATGGCCTACACTTTTTGAAAGGTAAGCGATTTTATCGTGTGTACAAGATGTACTGTGTGCACAACAAGGCTAGGGACTCGGTTTAAGTTCATCAGCAGGCAGGACTTTTGACATTCAAGTTCGATTCCATCGTCAATGGAGAATAAAGGGCAAGGCTGGGAATCAACCCAACTTCATGAATGTTTCTATCTGTGTGAGAGAGAGAGAGAGAGAGAGCGAGAGAGAGAGAGAGAGAGATGAGTTGTGTGTGGTGTGTGTGTGTGTGTTGTGTGTGTGTGTGGTGTTTGTGTGTGGTGTGTGTGTGGTGTGGTGTGTGTGTGTGTGTGTTGTGTTGTGAGTGTGGTGTGTGTGTGTGTGTATGTGTGTGTGTGGTATGTGTGTGTGAGTGCGTCGCGCCGCGTGTTGTGTTATCCATTTATTTATTTATTTATTCTTTTATTTAGAGGATAATGTCGAATAAGCACTCATGTGAGTTTTTTCATTCAGATCCCCTGTGTATGCAGTTTTGTCAATTTTTGTCATCCTTTTCCTCTGGCAAACAATGGCCTACTCTTCCAAAAGGCGAAACGTTAACGTGTGGCGCAACATGATCTTGGCGTTCGCACACTGAATGTCGTTAATAGTCTCATCCGAAGACTTTGATAGAGTGGAGACGTTTAGAATGTTTGGCAGCCGTGAGTTACGTGCGTGCGTTTGTGCGTTTCTGCGTGCGTGAGTTGTGTGTGTGTGTTGCGTGCGTGCGTGCGTGCGTGTGTGTGTGATGTTGGTGTGTTGTGTGTGTTGTGTTGAGTGTTTAGTTGTGTGTGTGTGTGTGGTGTGAGTGTCGGTGTGTGTGGTGTTGTGTGTTTGTGTGTGTGTGGTGTTGTAGTGGTGGTGTGTGTGTGTTGTGTGTGTGAGTTGTGTAATCTCAGCTGGAATCTGAACCCAGAAACTCACCCGTTCCCTCTCTCTACTCTCACACACACACACGCGCGCGCAGCGCGGACACACACACACACACACAACACAACACACACACACACACACACACACACACAGGAGCACACACCCGCACACGCCACGCGCACACACACACCCACACACACACACACACACACCACGCGCACTACCTTCCCCTAAAATAGTGTTTTTCATATTTCATGCTCAACTCAGCCAATCAGACGGCCCATATAAAAAAATGATAAAAACTCTTATGTTTTCTTCATCAATGAGATCGATCTGCTGTACACTAGAGAGGGTTGGCTTTTCTTTGTTTTTGTTTTCTTAGTTTTTGCTGTTGTTGTTGTTTGTTGCTGTTGCGTTCGCTGGTTGTAGTTTTGTATGGTGGTGGTGGAGGTGCGGGTGTGTGGTAGTGGTGGTGGTGGTTGAGGTGGTGGTTGTTGTTTGTTGTTAAGGGACTGTTTCATATGGGGTATTGTCGAGGGAGGTGTAAAGGCTTGATTTTTTTCCGATTAGTTATTTTATTAGTTTATTTATATCACTTAAGACACGTCAGATTTCGCTTGCCGTGAAATTTTCCCCCGGGGAGCCTGCTCTCACCCGGGGAGAGCGCCGACGCAAAAGAGCAGCGCCAACCCAATTCTGTTTGTTTTTTGGGTCTACAACTCATTTGTTTTCCCGATCAGATGGCTTCTCTCTACAGAGGTTCCTGCCAGGGACAACTCGTCTTGTGCCGTGGGTTCTTTTAAACGTTGGCGCTAAATAATTTTTTGTATAACACACGTGACCTCGTTTATCGTCTCCTCCGAAAGACTAGCGCCAGACCACCACTCATGGTCTAGTGGATGGGGAAAAGTTTCGAGTCCAAAACGGGAATCGAACCACCCACACGTTCCGACCAGGGCTATTGGCTTTCTAGACGGTACGCGTTAACCTCTAGACCACCGAATGGTTTTGTTATAAAGACGGGCCGGCCTGTTTCTGATTTGTTTGCTTTGTTGTGGTGGGTGGTGGTGGTTTGTTTGGTTGGTTGTTGGTTGGTTGGTTGTTGTTGGTTGGTTGGTTGGTTGTAGGATTGGTGGGTTGTTTGGTTGGTTTTTGGTTGGTTGTGGTTGGTTGGTTTGGTTGTTTGGTTGGGTTGGTTGGTTGTTTGTTGGTTGTTTGGAATGGTTGATGGGATGGAGTGGGTGGGATTGATTTGGTTGGTTGGTTGGTGGCTTGCTTGGTGGTTGGTTGGTTGGTGATGTTGGTTGGTTGGATGTTTGGTTGGTTGATGATTGGTTTGGTTGGTTGATATGGTTGGTTGGTTGGTTGGTTGGTTGTGGGTTGGTTGGTTGGGTGGTGGGTGGGTGTGTGGGTGGTTGTTTTGTTTGCTGGTTGTTTGTTGGTTGGTTGTAGATTAGTTGGGTTTGTTGGTTGGTTGATTTGGTCGGTTGCTTGCTTGCTTGCTTGGTAATTGGTTTTTAAAGCGGAGAACATGCCTGGTAACTGGTCAAGCGGTGGCTTCAGTCTGGCTTTGATCTCACCCTAGGCCCCTTATTTCTGCAAAAGCAAAGTAGTCCTTAAAAAAGCCATAACACCTCCCTAGTGAGTGATGATGAAATATATGATGATTATATAACGTCAAGGATTACCTCATCCTACTGATGATCTTGAGACTGAAAGCCAAGAAAGATTCTATTACGGAACCAGATCTAGTAGGGTTTTGGTGACTGGCCTGGCTGGGTGATGGGTTGGCTTGTTTGGTTGGGTGGAATGGTTGAGTGGGAGATGGGCTGGCCTGGTTGGATGGTGGCTGGGTTGGTGGGTGGGTGGATGGGTGGGTGCTGGTTGGGTGGATGGGTGGATTGATGTTGGGTGGCTGGTTGAGTGGTGGCTGGCTGGGTGGATTGGTGGCAGTGGGTTGGGTGGCTGGTTGAGTGGGTGGCTGGCTAGGGTGGATGGGTGGCTGTAGGTTGGGTGGCTGGTTGAGTTGGGTGACTGGTTGGGTGATGGTTGGAGTGTTGGAATGGTTGGAAGTGGGTGGTGGGAAGTGGTTGGATGGCTGGGTGGCGTGTTATAGGGGTTTGGTTTTGTTCCTGGGTTTTTTGTTTTGGTTTGGTTTTGGGGGTGTTTGGTTGTTTGTTGTTTGTTGAGGGGGGGGGTGTTTTTGTTTTTTTTAGGGTGGATTTTTTAGTTTTTGTCCGCGTTCACTTGAAAAGAAGGCCTCAAACTTCTGACATATCTGCTGGAATTTTAATATAACCTCACAACTAACAACAACAAACAACAAACAACAACATCAACAGCAACAGCTTAAAGCACTGCCCTTTACCTGCTGCCCTCCAACGAAATTTTGACCTCACAAATGTTCAGAGGAAGCGCCAGTGCAGTGCCTAAGTTCAAATACATCTGTTGCTGCTGCTGCGCAGCTTGCTGCTGCTGTAGTTGCTGCGCTGCTGCTATCCAATAGCCTAGCTTGTAGCCCAAACCTCCTTACCTACAGTGGTGAGCTACCCACGGTCCACAGCTTGCACTCTGTAGTCCTCCATTGGCATCTTGTGAATGCTTGGACAAATGCCCAGAACATTGTCAGATGTGCATGGCAAGGGAGATAAAAAGGAAGGCGGTGATGAGCGTGAGCGGTGAGTATGAAGATTATCTGTGTCGAAACTTCTACATAAATAGTTCAAGTGTTGTGAAGTGTTAAATGTGTGTGGTGTGTGTAGTCTGTGTGTGTGAGTTGTGTTGTGTGTGTGTGTGTGTGTGTGTGTGTGTGTGTGTGGTGGTGGTTTTTGTGTGTTGTGTTGATTGTGTGTGTGTGTGTGTTTGTGTGTGTGTTTGAGAGTGTGTGTGTGTGTTGATGTGTGTTTGTATGTGTGTTGTGTGTTGTGTGTGTTGTGTGTGTGTTGTGTTTGTGTGTGTGTGTGTGTGTGTGTGTGTGTTGTTGAGGTGTGTTGTTGTGAGAGTGTGTGTGTGTGTGTTTTGAGAGTGTGTGTGTGTGTGTGTGTGTGTGTGTGTGTGTTGTTGGTGTGTGTGTGTGTGTGTTGTGTGTGTGTGTGTGTGTGTTGTGTGTGTGTGGGTTGTGTGTTGTGTGTGTGTGTGTTTTGAGTTGTGTGGTGAGTAAATGTGTGGTGTGTGTGTGAAAAATTGATATGTGCAGAATAAATCGGTAAGCTAGTTCTAGAAAATTATATTTTGGAAACCCTTAAAAAATATTTTAAAGGGGTTTTTGTCGCTGTCATCCATAAAAAAATAGATCAAAAATAATAATAATAATATTAATTAGAGAAGTTGTGATGGGGGGGAGGGGGGTAGTCTAAATCATTACAACTTTTTAAATGACTAACTCTCTCTCATCTCTCTCTCTCTCTCATCTCTCTCTCTCTAAATATAAATAAATATAAACTATATAAATATATAATATAAATATAATATATATATATAAATAATAATAAAATATATATATAAATATTATATATATAATAAAATTATTATTATTATAATTACTTCAACACAATCTTACGCAACCAACTCCACCACCCAACTACAGCTGAAACGTTAACACAATCAAAACACAACAACACTTCTTAAACTGGGGACGGGATGACATGGTGGTTATACTTGATGCGCATTGCGCATGGTGATCCTCTGACACCGGGATCGATTCTGTGCAAGAGGATTTTTCCTCTGGAGTAAACCACCCCCCCCCCACTCCCCCCCCCCCCCCCCCCCCCCTTCACAAAAAAGATCTTCGGAAGAGACTATAAACGAGGCCCCCGTGTGCCAACGCACGCAGAACATCTTGCGCACACGTGAAAACCCGTTCTGCTTTTCGGAAGAGTAGGCCATTGTGTACCGGTGGGAGCGGATGACAACGTTTACAAAACTGCATACACACGGGGTACTAGATGTTAAAAAAAATGCATGAGTGCTTATTCCATTATCCTCCAAATAAAAGATTTTTTTTTAACAATTAAGGAAAAATAAGAAGACCCAGTGTGTTCACACAACACACACGACACACACACACCCCAAAAAAACCACACATACAACACACACATACACACGCGACATACACACATACACACACACACACAAACACACAACACACACACACACACACACACACATACACACACACACACACCACACACCACACCACATACACACACACACACACACACATATAAAATATTAATATCATATCAATATTATATATATATATATATAATAAATATATATATATATATACTATATATATAATAATATTATAAATATATATATATATATATATATATATTCACAAGCCAAGTGAAAAAAATTTTTCGGTTTGGGTCTAGAGAAAACGCACCAGCCTAGAACGCGAAAAGTCCAGGTTCAAAGTGTAATAGTGGTTCGAATCAGCCCGTTTCGTGCCTGAAACTCCCCCTCCCCTTCCCCCCACCACCCCAACCCCCGCCGCCCATTCCCCATCCTTCATTCCACTAGACCGTGAGTTGTGGTCCTGGGTGCGCAGTTCTTTGTCTTTCGATGAGACAATAAACTGCGGTCGTCGTGTGCACACGTGAGTAGTCCACGTTTTTTATAAAACATAAAATAAAACCCACGTAAGAAAAGATTTGTCTCGGCCCAAAAATCAGAAGAAAAAAAACCCAAAAAAGCCACTCTGCATAGGGAAAAACAAATACACATGCTGACAGGAAAACATAAACAAAAATTAATAATCAATGGGTGGCGCCGCTCTGTGGCGACGCGGCTCTCCCCGATAGGCAGCTAGCCCGAATTTCATGCAAGAGCAATCTGCCGTGACTAAAAGTAGGTATACAACACAACACAACGCAATTTCCATACATACAAGTCAATACAATCACAATTCAATACAACACAATACAAGCATGTGTACAGACAGTGCGGCCAAATCGATGGGAAGGAAGAAAAATAAAGAAAGAACTAGGCTAATACACAAAAAATATGCTTCTCCTTTGGATGACACTATTCCCGTTTGATCATGACTAGGCACACACACACACACACACAACCACACACAAACACACACACACACACCACACACACCAGAGGAGCACCGTAACAAAGTCTGATATGCTATGAAAAAGCGTTTATGTCCAAACTAGCTCCGAAATAAGCCAATACAACTACTAAATACCAATTATAAAAAAAGTTTGGGTTTTTTTTTGGGATATGACACAAAGCCTAGTGCAGTTCAACTCTTTTTGTTTCCTTATACATTTAGAGATAAAAGTGTTACTTTAACGCTTGTTTTCCCTCCACTACTAATTTCCGCATTAATTAACTTACTTTAAAAAAAACTACATTCATAAATCGATAGAACGAACCACACATGGTGGCGCAGCGCGCGCGCATCGCATGCAACAGCGCAAGTACACACACACATACACACACACACACACACACACACACACACACACACACACCCACAACGACACAAGGAATGTGGAGAAGCTGTTAAAGTGTATGCCATTACTCTCTTGAGTAAATACTGAACAAACTACATCATTACTGTCTCTCTCTCTCCCCCCCCCCACTTCTCTCTCTCTCTCACTCTCTCCTCCTCTCTTCTCTCTCCTCTCTCTCTTCTCTCTCCCTCACCTCTCTCTCTCTCCCCTGTATGTGCCACGCGTTCATGCGTGCGTGCGTAGGTGCGTGCGTGAGTGCCCTACTTGCGAGTGTGCATGTGTACAGATACTTTGTGCTTTCGAACACCCAGATTCAAACAAACCACTGTTGCCGTCGCTCTTACTCTGTTTCTGGTCCATCCCCTGGAATGATCTCCCTCTTTCACTTCCGCCAAAAGCCTTCCTTGATACCTTCAAATCTAGCCTCAAAACGCACATATTTCCTACCTGACATTTTCCCCCTCAATCTGTTCCTACTTTTCAACAGCATCCTTCATCTCCTTTATCACCACCTAAGAGTGTGTGTGTGTGGTGGGTTGGTGGTGGGTGGGGGGGTGTGTGGTGTGGTGGTGTGTGTGTGTGGGGTGTGTGTGTGTTGTGTGGTGTGGTGTGGGGGTGTGTGTGTGTTTGTGTGTGGGGTGTGTGTGTGTGTGTTGTGTGTGTGTGTGTGCATAAATTTGAAATATCTTATGCTATTTGAGGAAAGTTGCATGCGTGTAAATGATTTGAGTGCAAGCCCTTCGATTTTTGTTTTTTAACCAGATTCACGCTATATAAATTCCATATATTTTTTTATTATTATTATTTGTGCGCTTTTATTACTTTTTATAGGGGGGGGGGAGGTGCAAGATGGGTCATCTTGTTCTTAACTGGCACAATGGCCTACTCTTCCGAGAGGCAGAACAGGTTTTAAAAATGTGCGCAAGATGTTTGGGGTATGCTTGGCACACAGGGCCTGGTTTTATGGTTTCTTTGGAAGACTTTCAGTGGGAGTGGAGTCAGTACTTACTTACTTACACTTAGAATGGCCATCACTCCCCTTTGGAGCATAGGCCGCCGACAACAGCCGCCAAGTCTCTGTCCTGGCTATTTCTTCCAAGCTGCTCCAGGATATCCCATCTTCCTGTTTCTGCCTCAAGGTCGCGTGGGCCAGGTGTTTCTTGGGCCATCCTCTTTTTCGTTTTCCTGGGGGTATCCATGATAGTGCCTGCCTGTAAAAGTTGCTGGCTGGCTTTCTCAGGGTGTGCCCGACATCCCCACTCCGTGCCGGATTTTTTCCCTCGGCTGGCAGCTGTTGGTACGTTGAAGTGGAGTCAGTACTGGTGTTAACTCCAGGCAGGAAACAATCCCCCGGAAAGAACGGGCGTTTGTGGTGCTCAACCCTGTAACCTACCATCAATTGTGGACCAGAAATAGAGAAAGAGTGAGGCCAACGTGATTGGTTGAATCTCGGTATTGGTAACACAGGATTCGCACAAGTGGAGGATCGAGAAGGAGTTATAGGTGAGGGATAGTCACAAAGGTAGAAGGGAGCTTTTTTGGGGAGACCACTGTAACAGAGGGACAGGAAAAGCTGAAGGTGTTATTATGTCAGGTCAAGGGAGTCCCTGGACTAGCGGTAGTCTCCTTACCTGACTTTGCCGCTACCACCCACTTAGGCCTGTTCCCTGTGTATATATGTCTGTCTGTGTGTCTGTTTCTGTGTGTGTCCCTCAGTCTGTCTCTGTCTCTCGTGTCTCTCGCCTGTCGTCTACTGTCACTGTCATACCACACATGCGCGCGTGCACACAACACACACACACACACACAACACACACAACACAACACAACACACACAACCACACACAACAAACACACACACAAACACAGAAACACACACAAAACACACACACACACACACACAACACACACACACACACACACACACACAACACACACTTTGTAGGCTTTTGGTGGGGGTGTTTAATTTTTTAAAATTTTTTTGGAAGGGAGGGGTGGTAATGTTGTGGTTGGGGAGGGGGCTGGGGGGAAGGGGGTGGGGTTAAGATAATTCCTAATTTGTTTATTTGGTTGAGGTTTTTTTTCTCATTCTCCCCATAGATCCCCACAACACACATCACTACCCCATTATGTTTGTTTTCTTTACTTGTAGATAAGGGCACTTTTAACTTTGCACTGCCCCTTTCCCAAAGGGGGGCACTAATATATTTAAGCCCCACCCATAAGAGCTGGCCTTTTTTACCAAGTGGATGGTGACGGTTAGCGCGCCTTGGCTTCGGTACAGTCCCCCCCAGTTCACCCACATTAAAATGGGTCCTTGCCCTCGCTAGGCAGGAAGGTAAAGCAGCGAGGGAGAAATGGCGCCGCCCTCAAATGCGGCCCCTGGAAGTTGAGTTTCTGATGCCTCGCCCATACGAAAAAGGGTTAGGACACCTTTACCTTTACCTTTGAAGGGACCAGACCTGCATTAGACTGTTACCAATCGCATTCATGGAAAATTCTTCGTTTATCTTCGCGAACGCTCAGCCAGCAAATTTGTCTGTCGTATGAGCGAAAATGCGACCAAGCTGCCGTAAAGCGCCGGCAAGTCAGGCCCAGCACATCCACTTCGGCTAGAGAGGATGTGTTATCTTTAGAGAGAGATGGACCAAAAATGGACCGAAGAATGGACCGGAAGAATGCCCAAGAGAATGGACCGAAGAATGGACCGAGAGAATGGACCAAGAGAATGGACCAAGAAGGCACAAAACAGTCAAGAAGGAGGTTACAGGAAGAAAAGGAAGCAGGCAGAAAAAAGAAAGACGGACAAGAAAGAGACATCCTTAGCACAGAATGTCCAGAAGCGGGATACTATTTATACTGACAGGCCCCGGGCATCCCCATGGGGTGGGGGGAGGGGGGGGGGAGGGGGGGGGGGAGGGGGTATCACCATTTGAAGCCAACGCTATTAATAGTTTTTTCTTTTTCTTCGCGCAGAGCTCCCGAGGTTTACCAAAGTGAAAATTTGTGTATGAAAAACCGTTTTTGCCCACCATGAAGGTAGCCACTTCCGACTGAGGTGATGATGTCTAAACACGACACCAGCGCGCGTGCGTAGTATTTAAATGTTGTGATAGGTTCCTACGGGTTGTAACGGCGTAAAACTTCCAAACAGGTAAACAGTTGTTACATGCTATTTAATGTTGGATGTTTTTCAACATTTTGAATAGGTCTGGAATGTTGTGGTAATATTTCTGCTGTGGAAAGCAGATGACGTGAAGTTCATTACATGTGAAATCTGCCATTTGGAAAAAGCTTACAGGTATCGCTAGTGATAATTTTAACACACTGTTATCACAGCATATCAACAACAGCAGTTGCCTGCAACACCTGGGCTTTATCTTGATGAAACCATTGACGCTGGGGGCAACAGCAAAGTGAGAAGACTGTGCATCAGTGGCTTTCTTTCCCACTCATGGAAATTCCCCTTAAACCGCTTTTGACTTTATGACTGACAGACTGGAAGGCTTGACTTGCCCCATCCTTAGTGCTGTAGCACTTGGGGCTAGTAGTTGGCCTTTGGAGAACATCTCCAACGCTGACTGTCCTTATGCCCTCTTGGCCCAGAAAGTGGGGGGTGCGTGGGAAAGGCACTCCACAAAAATCAAATTTCCGCCAATTTCCGAAACTGCAAACTGCCTCCTCTGCTGTTTTGGAGGTTTTCGTGGAACACGAACAATTATCAACTGCTTCCATCTGGGCGAAGATACTGGATGCCAACCCTAAAAACGAATAGGACAAATAATAAAAAATAATAATATGTATGGGAATTTATATAGTGCTGAAATCTTGTAAAGCAACAAATCAAAGCGCTCAGAAGACGTGCGGGTTTTTGGAGGGTGGGAGGTTATTGTTTTTTTTATATCGAGGGTAATGGAATAAGCACTCAGGGTTTTTTTACAAACCAGTCCCCTTTATGCGGTTTTGTAAATTTTGTCATCTGTTCCCAAACCGACACACAATGGCCTACTCTTTCGAAAAGCGGAACAGGATTTAACGTGTGCGCAAAATGTTCTCATGCGTTCCCCACACGGGGCCTCGGGTTTTTAGTCCATCCGAAAAGGGCTAGAACATTGTATACCCAAGACCAATTCATCTTCTTAACCATTGCTGACTTTTTCTTTTTCATTTATTTTTTAAAGGTTGGTTTGTTGTTGTTGTTTTTTTTACAAGATTCTTAAATTAAACCAATGCCCCTTTTAATAACAGTGGGTGCAAATGTATGACTCTGTAAGGGGGTGCGCGCGCGTGAGCGTGGGATGCGCACGATGCGTGCGTGTGCTTGTGTGGGTAGGGGGAAATATAACATATTAACTAAAACTGTGTCTACACATTTTTTGGTAAAATTAACCTCTTCTGGTAAGGGGGGGAAGAAGAAAGGAAAGATGACTGACGGGCACAGTGTTCTTTTTTAAAAAGTTATCTTTTCCATCTTCATGATATTACTTGTGAACAGTCGTTATATATTTGTATTATATGGCTTTGATGCTAATAGAAAATCGATATGCTCAGGTAGCATTCTTATGGGTTGTGCCTAAATCAAATTATGGTGTAATCTTATTTGCTGCTTTTAATCTTGTTTGTATTTTAAATTTGGCAAGTAAAGTAGGTTGGTATGCTGTTTTTAAAAAGAAGAAAAGAAGAAAAAAGGGAAAAGAAAGAAGAAGAAGAAAAAAAAGAAGAAGAAGAAGAAGAAGAAGAAAAAAGAAGAAGAAAAAGAAGAAGAAAAAAAGAAGAAGAAGAAGAAGAAAAGGAAAGGAGGAAAAGGAGGAAGGAGAGGAGGAGAAAGGAAAGGGGAGGAGAGGAGGGGGAGGAGGAGAAAAAAGAAGAAGAAGGAGAGGAGGAGGAGGAGGAGAAGAAGAAGAAGAAGACAGAAGAAGAAGAAGAAGAATGATAATGATGATATGATTAATGAAAATGTGTATAGCGCTAAATCTTGTAAAGCAAACAAAACAAAACCCTCGCATTCAAATCAATTACACCATGCAAACTTTTCACAAAAATTAGGAATCAATGGATAAGAAATTGCACACACACACACACACACACACACACACACACACAAAACACACACACACACACACAACACACACACACACACACAACCACATGAAAATAAAAGTTTGTTTTGAAAACACAGAGGCGCGCGTGAACACGCTATGGGCGTGGGGAAAAAAGGGGGGCTGTAAAAAAGT
>CM054136.1:78729919-78776987 GCA_028751875.1 Rapana venosa | reverse complement strand
TTGTTTTTTTTTAAATTCTTGTAAGTTCTTGATAAGTTCTTGGAGTTCTTGATAAGTTCTTGATAAGTTGTTAATAAGTTCTTGATAAGATATTGTTTTAGCATAAATTCCCATAATTTTATAGTTTTACCCATCAAAAATAAATTAGTATTACTTTCAGTTTTAGTAGAGAGATAGGGTAAAAGCCGAGTCAAGGTAAACTGCTTAGTTTTTATATAAAACTATGCAAGTTTTTGGTCCGATGAGGCGAAGCCGAATCGGACCAAAAGTTGCCTGGTTTTGGATAAACAGTAAGTGGTTGAGCTTAACTCGGCTTTTACCCTATCTCTACAGTATCACTGCACTGAAGCTGAGTGTCATCGGCATAGAAATGATGATCAATATGTTGGTTGTTTATTATAATGTGAGAGTGGAGCAGTGTAGAGAGTAAAGAGAACAGGGCCCAGGACTGATCCCTGTGGGACTCCACATTCCATTTTGACAATCTCCCAGATCAGGTGACTTAAGTGCAGACATATCTGTGAGTTGTTTCGCTTTAGTGTAAACATGCAAGCATACTAAGATGAAGTAAGTATTTGAAAGTTGCATGATTCAGATCAGCCGCTACTTCCCAAAGGATCGTGGAAACACGAACATTGCCAGTATGAACCTGACAGCACTACGCCATGAGTACAGTGCAGGAAGGATGTTTGCAACTCAACAAACCATCTGCTACAACCGACATCATGGCATAGATATGCGGAATAGCGTGTATAGAATATTTTATATATACAGCGCCACAAGTCTAATGCAGAGAAGAAAATCTGCCATGGCTGAACTTAGGTACACAATAATTATTATTCAATGGCATGCGATGGACGCTATAGCCGAGTGGTTAAGACCGTTCGACTTCAATCCCATGGGTCCATGAAGTAGTGAGTTCGAATCTTGGCAGCGTCTGGTGAATGAAAGACAAGATTTTTTTTTAACAATTGTTTACGACCTTCCATGTCAACTTCAAGTTTAGACCTGCCAATACCGTTAATTCCCTTAATGTATATTATGAATCTATGTGTATATGTATATATATATATATATATATATGTTTGTCCGTCCTGTCCGACGATGACCTCCAAAACAGCAGAGGAGGCAGCTGCTGTTTTGGAAACTGGGCAGAAATTGGATTATAGTGGAGATGCCTTGCCCACAGTACATCCCCACTCTCTCGGCCAAGTGGGCATAAGGACAGTCAGCGTTGGAGATGTTCTCCAAAGGCCAACCAGTCCCCAGGGCTGCAGCACATAAGGACTGTGCGAGTCAAGCCTCCTAGTCAGAGAGTCATAGTCGATCACTAAAGACTAAGCTGCAAAGTGAAATCCCATGAGTGGGAAAGCCACTGGTCATACATCCTCTCACTTTGCTGTTGCCCCCAGCGTCAATGGTTTAATCAAGAACTGTGATAAAGCCATATATATATATATATATCGAGGATAATGGAATAAGCACTTATACGCTTTTTTACATCTAGTCCCCAGATGTTTGCGGTTTTGTCAATTCTGCCATCTGTTCCCACCGGCACACAATGGCCTACTCTTATGGGAAAAACGGAACAGGATTTAACGTGTGCAAAAGATGTTCTGTGTGCGTTCGCACACGGGGCCTCGGTTTATAGTCTCATCCGAAGGACTTTTAGATAGATAGATAGATGATAGATAGATAGAAAGATAGATAGATAGATTAGATAGATAGATTTGATAGATAGATAGATAATAGATAGAAAAGATAGATAGATAGATAATAGATAGATAGATAGATAATAGATAGATATGCACACGCAGAAGATCAGAATGCTACGTTAAAGATGCCGTAATTCATGTCAGCTTTCTGTAGCTGTAGGTTACAGGCCACAACCAGACCCAGAGCTTACATCCCCACAGTCAGAATGCCACGACTACCTTCATGGTGGACAAACACACAAAACAACAAAAAAAACAAAAACAAAAACAAAAAAAACCCAAAAAAACAAACAAAAAAAAACCCCCGTCGCACAGGCAAAAAACTCACCTATTGATGAACCTCGGGGCTCTAGCCGAGGAACGAATGGAGAAAAACAAAATTGCAATTATACTAAAGTCCCGTTTCATCTTCTGCGGAATGAAACCCCTTCAGCTGCCCCGTCCCCCTTCCCTTCCCCCTCCCCCCCCCCCCCCCTTCCCCCTCCCCCCCCCCCCCCCTTCCCCTTCCCCCTCCCTCCCTTCCCCCCCACCACCCCCCCCCCTTTTTTTTCCCCTGATTCAATCTAAGCACGCAAATTTACACCGAACCAAAGTACAGCCTCCTTCATGTTAGATAGAGGAGGAGAGAAGGGGGACAGAGACATTTTGCATTGTGTCTGAAGTATCTTAAAAATTGGTTTTGTTTTTGGGGGTTGTTGGTTGGTTTTTGTTGTTGCTGTTGTTTGTTTTTTAATTTATTTTTGTGTCCTTTTGTTTGTGTTTCGTTTGGTTGCGATTCTTATCTGGATTCTTTCTTTTTTTTTTTAGCTCGCATCAACTGATTTTTTTCTTATATTTCTAACTCATTTTGGGGTTGTTATTTCTATTCTCTTCTATAATCAATCGTTTTCATTCCCTTTAGAAAATGCAAGCAAATCAATTTTGGAAGTATAAAGAGAAAGAAGGAGGAGAAAACACACACACACACACACACACACACACACACAAGCTTTTGAGAAAGCATTAACTTCTTCTTCTTCACATTCTTCTTCTTCTTCTTCTTCTTCTTCTTCTTTGCATTCTTCTTCTTCTTCTTCTTTGCATTCTTCTTCTTCTTCTTTGCATTCTTCTTCTTCTTCTTCTTCTTCTTCTGCTTCTTTGCATTCTTCTTCTTCTTTGCATTCTTCTCCTTTTTCTTCTTCTTCTTCTTCTTTGCATTCTTTTTCTTCTTTGCATTCTTCTTCTTCTTCTTTTTCTTCTTCCTTTTCTTCTTCTTCTTCTTTGCATTCTTAATAATGATAAGAAGAAGAAGAAGAAGAAGAAGAAGAAGAAATGGAACTTATATAGCGCTACATCTTGCAAAGACAAATCAAAGCGCTAATCTTACATAGTCATACAACCAATGACAAATAATCAATAGTTCAAACAGATATTACAAACATGGTACTGCAGACCAAATCTATGAAATAAAATTACAAGTCAACTGTTTTTCAAAAGCACACACACACACACACACACGCAGGTCACGCAGGGTGATAGGACATGGGTTAGTGAAGGGTGAGATAGTTCTGATATGAGACAGGAAGGGGGAAATCTTAGGTTTGAAATAAATATGTCTTGAGGCTTGATTTAAAAGTGTCATAGCTAGGCTTCTGGCGAAGAAATGAGGGAGCTTATTCCAGGTCGATGGACCCGAAATAGAGAAAGAGCGGCGGCCAACAGTAGATTGGTTGAATCTAGGTATTCGTAGGCAAAAGGGTATCTGCAGCAGAACGGGAACGTGAAGGAGTGTGCAGGTTAAGACATCCACAGAGGTAGGAGGGTGCAGTTTTGTGGAGACATTTTGTAACAAGGGTACTGATCTTATATTCTACTCTCTGTGGCACAAGCAGCCAGTGGAGAGATCGCAAGAGGGGGGTAATGTGCTCCGATTTTTTCTTTCTGAGAACTAGTCGAGCTGCGGAGTTTTGTATACATTGAAGGGAGTGGATAGATGATGCTGGCAGACCAGACAAAAGAGAAATGCAATAGTCCAGACGTGAAAGAATGAGAGAAGTGACAAGTTTGGCTGTTGCATCGGTGGACAGGTACTTTCGAATTGCACTAATACGCCGTAACTGATAGTAGCACGACTGACAGGTCTGGGTGATGAATTTTTGCATAGAGAGTGTGTTGTCGATAACAACACCTAGGTACTTCACAGCAGTGGATATCATTCTTCTTTGCATTCTTCTTCTTCTTCTTTGCATTCTTCTTCTTCTTCTTCTTCTTCTTCTTCTTCTTCTTCTTCTTCTCCTTCTTCTTTTCTTCTTCTTCTTCTCCTTCTTCTTTTTTTCTTCTTCTTCTTCTTCTTTGTTTGCATTCTTTTTCTTTGCATTCTTCTTCTTCTTCTTTGCATTCTTCTTCTTTGCATTCTTCTTCTTCACAATTCTTCTTCTTCTTTGCATTCTTTGCATTCTTCTTCTTCTTCTTTGCATTCTTTGCATTCTTCTTCTTCGTTTAACACTCAGACAGCAACTGCTATTGTCTGTCACACGAACAAAGAGAGGGATAGAAAAGAGGGATTTACTATCACAGAATTTCCAGAAAGGTAGGGATTTTATTTATACTTTAAGTCCACCCACGGCATCCCTACAGGATACTCTTCTACTCTATATTCACTCACTTTATGCTATTTAGAAAAATACAAGCAAAGGAATGTCAGGAGCAAAGAAATACAAAGAAAAACAAGACCCCCCAAAAAGGGGCCATTGAGAAAGCCATAGCCAAACCAACAAGAAAGGAACTCTGTAACTTCTAAACAAGAACTTGACAGTTTAAGGATGGGGGTGGGGGAGGGTTGGGGGGTTGGGGGGGGGGTAGGGTTTTTGTTGCAGCAGCAGGGCAATTTCACTGTCACCTTCTGCAGTGTTCTTCCTGAATCAAGATGACGTTCGAAGGTCCGAACAAGGGTGAGTCTAAGACCCTCGAATGACACCGACATGGCTGGAAATAACATCGAAGGAGAAAAACAACAGGGTTAAAAAACTGAGGTGCCAGATTTCTGCGTCTGTCTAGTCTGGTGTTTTGTGTGTGTGTGTGTGTGTGTCGTGTGTTTGTATGTGTGTGTGTGTTTGTGTGGTGTGTGTGTGTTTTGTTTTTTGTGTGGTGTGTGTGTTGTGTTGTGTAGTGTGTGTGTGTTTGTGTGGTGTGTGTGTTGTGTTGTGTTGTGTGTGTTGTGTGTGTTGTGTGTGTTGTGTTGTGTTGTGTGTGTTGTGTGTGTTTGTTTGTGCGTGTGTGTGTGTGTGTTGTTTGTGTGTGTGTGTGCGCGTACGTGGCGTGCGTGCGTTACGTGTGTGAGTGTGTGTGGTGTGTGTGGGTGTCTGCGTGTGTGTGTGTGTGTGTGTGTGTGTGTGTGTGTGTGTGTGTGTGTGTGTGTGTGTGTTTGTGCGTGTGCGTGTGTGTTTTGTGTGTGTTGTGTGTGTGTGTGTTTGTGTGTGTGTTATTATTATTATTTGAAGTTATCTTGGAATGTTTAACCCATATGAAATGTAGCTGTTTTGTGTTGTGTGTGTGTGTGTGTGTTTGTGTGTGCGTGCGTGCGTACGTGTGTGAGTGTGTGTTGTGTGTGTGGGTGTCTGCGTGGGGTGTGTGTGTGTGTGTGTGTGTGTGTGTGTGTGGTGTGTGTGGTGTTTGTGTGTGTGTGTGGTGGGGTGTGTGTGTGTTGTGTGTGTGTGTGTGTGTTGTTTGTGTGTGTGTGTTGTGTTGTGGTGTGTTTGTGTGTGTGTTTATTATTATTATTTGAAATTATCTTGGAATGTTTAACCCAATATGAAATGTAGCTGTTTTTGTGTTTTTCGATAGTACGGTTTTTTATCAATGTGCCTGTCAGTATTGTAATTGTCCTTCATGGGATGATAAAATTGTTTTTGACTTGACATCTCTCTCTCTCTCTCTCTCTCTCCTCTCTCTCTCTCTCTCCTCACTCTCTCTCTCACACACACACACACACACACGCACACACCTCACACACACACCACACACACAAAACACACACACAACACACACACACACACACACACACATCGATGTTGTATCATCAAAACAACAACATCTGCATCAAATGGAGACAGAAACAACACAATAAAAGCAACATAATTTTAAGAACACAATGCAAAGCAACACAGTGCAACTCAATGCAAAAATCCGAATACGCAACAAAATCCGACTTTGTACGACAAGACACGACACGACACTTACATGACGCGGAACCCACCAACGAAAAAACAATGTACACAAGAACGACACAATACGACAAGATACAAAATAACACATGCCATATACATAAATATATATATATATATCTTTATCTATATATACATATCTCTCTCTATATATATATATACATATATATATATCAGGTCAGAGATAGATAGATAGATAGATAGATAGATAGATAGATAGATAGATAGATAGATAGATAGATAGATAGATAGATAGATAGATAGATAGATAGATAGATAGATAGATAGATAGATAGATAGATAGATAGATAGATAGATAGATAGATAGATTCAACAACGTGACACCATACTTATGAATACAATGCAATACTACAACACAGCCATACTCACCCTGTCTCGCTCTCAAGCCAGAAAACTCAAAGAGGAATTTTCAATGCTTAAAGCTGCCCTAAGGACACCATCCAGAAAACGCCCTGCACTGCATTGCGACTGGCTCATTTCGGTGATGTTCGGAGGTACCTGTACTAGTAAAGCTAAAGGTGTCCCATAACCTTTTCGGGCGTTGAGGAGCGAGGTGCCAGAGACCTCAGCTTTTCCAGGAGCCAGCATATTGAAGGCAGCGCCCATCTCCTCTCCCTCGCTGCTTTACCTTCCCTGACCCTAAAGAGAACAGGTACTCATTTACAGCAGGATGAACTTGGGGACTGTACTGAAGGCCAAGGCGTGCAAACGGTCACCCGTTCACTTGGTAACCACGCTCGATGCGGTTGAACCTTAGCCTGGGGGGAAAGCGAGTGCTCCGACCCACTGAGCTATCCCGCCCCATATGCCGAGTCAATAATGTATACAGGAAAGCAGACGTGAATCATCTTCCTGTGACAATAACGGCATATATTTCACCCTCTCAGTTTATTTACTTATCCTGTAATCTAGTAAACCGTTGGGGCACCTACTGAAGATTTTTCTACCAGTTTCCTCCACTCCTCGCGGATTTGAGCTTTCCGCAGCAATTGTTCCACTCTCCCCTTTATTTTCTCTCTCTCTCTCTCATCTCTCTCTCTCTCTCTCTCTCTCCTCTCTCTCTCTCTCCTCTCTCTCTCCTGTATATATTTATATATATTATATATATACATCCCTCCTAAAGAAACTCCTCTTCCCACCCTCACCCCTTCCCTCACATGATTATGCGAATCTACAGATTCTGTGAAATCTTGTGGCACAAACTCCCACAGACATGGAGAGAGACAGAGACAGAGAGACAGACATAGACACAGAGAGAGAGAGAGACAGAAAGAGACAGACAGAGAGAGACAGAAAGAGACAGACAGAGAGAGACGAGACAGAGATAAACAATGTCAATGACAACAGTGTATTGCGGTAAGCCCATTCCCAAGGGGACATTTGAGATGGGAGGGGGGGGGGGGGGGGGGGGGGGGGGGGGGGGGGGGAAGGAGGGGGAGGGGTACAAAACACGTATTTTCGATACCATAGAGAACGTAACAAGAGCCCGAAATAAATATCATGGCATGAATTCCATAATCATGGAGAAAACAGACAGACAGACAAACAGACAGATAGGCAGGGAGGGAGAGAGAGACAGACAGACAGAAAAATATACATTTCATTTTCTTATTTATCTATTTATTTATTCTGTTATATCGAGGAAAACGGAATAAGCACTCATATGCGGTTTTTTTCTTTGACATCTATTCTCCGTGTGTATGCGGTTTTTTCTAAATTTTGTCATCTGTTTCTACCGGTACACAATGACCTAATTTTCCCCAAAAGCGGGACAGGATTTAAGGGGTTGTGCGCAAGAGTTCTGCGTGCGTTCGCAAAAAACTAGGGGGCCTCGGTTTCTAGTCTCATCCAAAGGCCCTTTTGGGGAGAGGGGAATCTGCATTGATGTTAAACTCCAGGGGAAAAAAAAATCCCCTTGAACGGGTTTCTGAACCCGGGTCATCAGATTGCGAGCGCAATGTTCTAACCACTAGGCTCCCTGTCCCTCACAAATGATGTTGCAAAACAAAACGATACATTTTAGCGCAGGTATGAATAAATGTGGCGTTAGCAAGGGTGATATTTCTCAGAAGCATGATAAACTGCTTCAACTTTTTTTTGGTGTGTGTGTCACCAGTCATACATTACAAAGTTCTCAGGCTTTCAAAGCAAGTATAGAATAGATAGATAGAATTAGATGTAGATAGATAGATAGATAGATAGAATAGATAGATAGATAGATAGATAATAGATAAATAATAGATAGATAGATAGATAGGTAGGTAGATAGATAGTAGATAGAAAGACAGACAGACGACAGACAGATAGATAGATAGATAGATAGTAGTAGAAAAGATAGATAGATAGATAGATAGATAGTAGATAGTTAGGTAGGTAGGGAGATAGATAGATAGGTAGAAAAGATAGATAGATAGATAGATAGGTTAGATAGATAGATAGATAGATAGATTTTGATAGATAATAGATAGTGATAAATAGACAGAGAGACAGACAGACAGATAGACAGATCAGACAGACAGATATATAGATAGTAGATAGATAGATAGATAGTAGATAGATAGGTAGGTAGGTAGAATAGATAGATAGGGTAGACAGACAGACCCGACAGACAGAACAGATAGGACAGACAGAACAGACAGACAGATAGACAGACAGACAGACAGACAGACAGATAGAATAGATAGATAGATAGATAGGGTAGATAGATTGATAGATAGATTTGGTAGATAGACAGACAGACAGACGCAGATAGATAGATAGTAGATAGGATAGATTTGATTGATAGATAGATGATAGTAGATTTGAAGATAATAGTTAGATAGATAGATAATAGATAGATAGATAGAATAGATAGATAATAGAAAGAAGACCCCCAAAGTCGAAACGGGCAAACTTAAACTCTTAACATATTGAAAGATTCTTCGATTTTATATTAGTAAAGTATTATTTTATCCATAGTTCCTTAGCAAGTCTATATTTTGTGCATTCAAAGGAGAAGAAGAGAGGGGAGAGAGGGGAGGCGCGCGCGGCCGCACCCCACACACCCACACCACACACACACGCGCGCGCGCGCGCGCGGATGACAAAATTTAAAAATTGCATACACACGGGGGCTAGATGTAAGAAAAGCCCATGATGTTTTTCCCTTATCCTCAAAAAAAAAAAGAAGGAAAAACAAAGCACACAACACACACACACACAAACCACACACGAGAGAGAGGGAGGAGTGTGAAGGGAAGAGGAGGGGGTGAGAGGGGGGGGGGGAAAAGAGGAGGGAGAGAGGGAGGGGGAAAAAAAAAAAAAAAAAAAAAAAAAAAAAAAAGGGGATAGATAGTTAGAGGGGTTAGAAGAAAAAAAGATAGATAGATAGTTTTGGTTTAAAAAAAAAAAAAAAAAAAAAAAAAAAAAAAAAAGGGTTTTAAAAAAATTAAAAAAATGGGGAAAATTTTTTTTTTTTAAAATTTTTTTTTTAAAAATTTTGGGTATATTTTTTTAA
This sequence comes from Rapana venosa, assembly GCA_028751875.1. Taxonomy (NCBI): domain Eukaryota; kingdom Metazoa; phylum Mollusca; class Gastropoda; order Neogastropoda; family Muricidae; genus Rapana; species Rapana venosa. The sequence continues at coordinate 78,767,553 of CM054136.1, read as the reverse complement.
AAAAAGGGGGTTTTAAAAAAAAGGGGGGGGGGGGAAAAAAAGGGGGGGAAAAAACCCCCCCCCCCAACACCCCCAAAAAAAACCCCCCCCCCCCCCCCCCTTTTTTTTAAAAAAAGGGTAAAAAAAAAAAAGGGGGAAATTTTTTTTTAAAAACAAAAAAAAAAAAAAAAAAAAAAAAAAAAAAACCCAAAAGAAAAAAGGGGGAAAAAGGGGGGGGGGGGAAAAAAAAGGGGGGGGGGGGGGGGGGGGAAGAGGGGGGGAGAGAGGGGGGGGGGGGGGGAAAAAAGGGGGGGAGGGGGAAAGGGGGGGGAAAAAGGGGGGGGAAAAAGGGGGGGGGGGGGGGGGGAAAAGGGGGGGGGTTTAAAAGGGTTTGGGGCCCCCCCCCCGGGGGGGGGGGGGGGGGGGGGGGGTTTTTTTCCCCAAAGGGGGGGGGGGGGGGGGGGGGTTTTTTGGGGGGGGGGGGGGGAAAAAAAAAGGGGGAAGGAAAAAAAAAATCCCCCCTTTTTTTTTTGGGGGGGTTTTTAACCCCCCTTAAAATTTTTTTTTTTTAATTTTTTTTTTTGGGGGGAAAAAAAATTTTTTTCCCCTTTTTTTTCCCCGGGGGTTTTTTTTTTTTCCCCCCCCCCGGGGAAAAATTTTCCCCCAAAAAAATTTGGGGTTTTTAAAAAAATTTTTTTCCCCCCCCCCCCAAAAAAAAAAAACCCCCCTTTTTTTTCCCCCCCCCTTTTTTTAAAAAACCCCCCCCCCCCCCCTTTTTTTTTTTTTTAAACCCCCCCCCCCCCCCCCCCCCCAAAAAAAAAAAAAAAACCCCCCCCCCCCTTTTTTTTCCCCCCCCCTTTTTTTTTTTTCCCCCCCCCCCCCCCCCCCCCCCCGGGCCCCCCCTTTCCCTTTTTTCCCCCCCCCCCCCCCAAAAACCCCCCCCCCGGGGGGGGGGTTTTTTTTTCCCCTTCCCCCCCCTTTCCCCCCAAATTCCTTTTTTTTTCCCCCTTTCTCCCTCCCCCCAAAAAAATTTGGTTTCCCCCCCTCTTTTCCCCCTCTCTCCCCTCTCTCTTTTTTTCCCCCTCTTTTCCCCCCCCTTTTCCCTCCCCCTTTTTTTTTTTCCCCCCCCCCCCCTTTTTTTTTTTTTTTTTTTTGGGGGGGGGTTTTTTTTTTTTTCCCCCCCTTTTTTCCCCCCCTTTTTTCCCCCCCCTTGGGTTTTTTTTTTTTGGGGGTTTCCTTTTTCCCCTCCCCCCCCCCCTTTTTTCTTTTTTTTTCCCTTTTTTTTTTTCCCCCCTTCCCCCCCCCCCCCCCCCTTTTCTCCCCTCCCCCCCCCCCCTTTTTTCCCCCTTTTTTCTTTTTTTTTTTTTTTTTCCCCCCTTTTCCCCCCTTTTTAAAAAAAATTTTTTATTTTTTTTTTTAAAAAAAATTTTTTTTTTTAAAAGGGCCCCCCCTTTTTTTCCCCCCTTTCCCTTTTTTTTTTTTTTTTCCCCCCCCTTTTCCCTCCCCCCCCCCCCTTTCTCTCCTTTTTCTCCCCCCTTTCTTTCCCCCCTTTTTCTCTCTCTTTTCCTCTCTCTTCTCTTTCCCTCTCTCTTTTTTTTCCCCCCTCCCCCCCCTTTCTTTTTTTTTCCCCCCCCCCCCCCCCCCCCTTTTTTTTTTTTTCTCTCTCTTTCTCTCTTCTTTTTTTCTCCTCCCCCCTCTCCCTTTCTTTTTTTTTTTTTTTTTCCCCCTTTTTTTTCTTTTGGGTTTTTTTTGTTTTTTTTTTGTTTTTTTTTTGGGGTTTTTGGGGGTTTTTTTTTTTTTAGGGGAAAAAAAAGGGGGTTTTTTTTTTTTTGGGGTTTTTTTCCCCCCCTTTTTTTTTTTCCCCCTTTTTCTTTTTTCCTCTTCTCTTCTTTTTTTCTTCTTTTTTTTTTCCTCTCTCCCCCTCCCCTTTTTCTTTTTTTCCCCCCCCCCTTTTTTCCCCCTCTCTCTTTCCCCCTTCTCCCCCCCCCCTTTTTTTTTTTTTAAAGGGGGTTTTTTTTTTTAAAAAATTTTTTTTTTTTTGTTTTTTTTTTTTTTTTTCCCCCCCAAAATTTAAAAGGGTTTTTTTTTTTTTTTCCCCCCCCCCCCCCCTTTTTTTTCTCTTTTTTTCCCCCCCCCCTTTTTTTTCTCCCCCCTTTTCCCCCCCCCCCCCCCTTTTTTTTTTTTCCCCCCCCCCCCCTTTTTTTTTTCCCTCTCCTCTCCCCCCCCCCCCCCCCCCCCCCTTTTTTTTTTTTTTTCCCCCCCCTTTTTTTTTTTTTTTTTTTTTTTTTTTTTTTTTTTTTGGGGGGGGGTTTTGGGGGGGGGGGGGGGTTTTTAAAATTTTTTTTTTTTTTTGGGGGGGGGGGGGGGGTTTTTTGGGGGGGGAAAAAGGGGGGGTTTTTTTTTTTTTTAAAATTTGGGGTTTTTTTTAAAAAAAACCCCCCGGGGGGGGGAAAAAAAAAGGGGTTTTTTTTTTTTAAAAAAAAAAATTTTTGTCTTTTAATTGCCCTTTTTTTTGGTTAAAACCCAAGGGGGAAAAAATTTTCCTCCCCTTTTTTTTTTTTTTTTAAAAAAAAAAATTTTTTCCCTTCCATTTTTTCCCCCCCCCCCCCTTTTTTTCCCCCCCCCCCCCCCCTTTTCCCTTTTTTTTTAAATTTTTTTTTTTGGGGGGGAAAAGTATTTTTGAAAATTGGGGGGAAAAAAAAAAAAGGGAAATAAAGAGGACAAGGGAAAAAAAGGGAAAAATGGTACACTCTGTAAAAAACAGCAGACTTTTGTCTATAATTACTTCTTTTCTTTTTTTTTGGGATTCTTTTTTTCTTTCTTTCTTTCTTTTTTTTTTTTTCCTTTCTTTCTTTCTTTTTTTCTTTTTCTTCTTCTTTTTCTTCTTTTTCCCCATTCTTCTTCCCTTCCTTTTTTCTTCTTTTTTCTTCCCTTTTTTTCTTTTTCTTCTTCTTCTTCCCCTTTTTTCTTCCCTTTGCATTCTTCTTCTTTGCAAAATTTTTCTTTTCGCAATTTTTCTTCTTTGCATTCTTTTTCTTTGTATTCTTCTTTTTTCTTTTATTCTTCTTTTTGCTTTTTTTGCAATTTTTTTTTCTTCTTCTTTGCATTCTTTTTTTCTTCGCAAATTTTTCTTCTTCTTCCCTTTTCATTATTGCAATTGTTCTTTTCTTCTTCTTTTTTCTTTTTTTTCTTTTCAAAAACTTCTTTGCAATTCTTCTTATCTTTTTTATTTTTCTCGCAAATTTTTTTTCGCAATTTTTTTCTTTTTTCTTCGCAATTCTTTGTCCCTTTGCTATTTTTCTTTTGCAATTTTTATTTTTCGCAATTATTTTTCTGTGAGGTTTTCTGAGCCCTCGCTCCCCTACGACCTTTTAGGGTTAAAGGGGCTCCTTTTTCCTTACCTTCCCTTTTTCTTTTGCCCCAAATTTTTCTTCCCCCTTTTTTGCAATTCCTTTCCCCTTCTTTGGGATTTTTCTTTTTTTGCATTCTTTTTCTTTTTTCATTCTTTTTCCTCTCATCCCCTCCTCTTCCTCCTCCTTCTCCAAACATTCAAAGAGAGGTACAGACAGAGAGACAAAAAAGGCAGATTAGAGAAACAGACAGACCCGGCAGTCCCCAGGAAAAGACTACATACAAAAAAACAACAAAACCTTTTATAGAAAAACTAAAAAACCCCTTTGGGGGCTTTAAAATGATCCGAAAACAAAAGACGACTCAAATGGATACCCTTTTGTGGTCAGAACCCTTTTTCCCCTTTGGAATTTTGACGGGCCCGGGGTTTGGATTCCCGTTTAAGAGGAAATTTTCCCCCGGAGTTAACATCAGTGCAGACTCCATTCTCCCCAAAAAGTCCTTCGGATGAGACTATAAACCGAGGTCCCGTGTGCGAACGCACGCAGAACATCTTGCCGCACACGTTAAATCCTGTTCCGCTTTTCGTAAGAGTAGGCCATTGTGTGCCGGTGGGAACAGGTTACAGAATTGACAAAACCGCATACACACGGGGACTGGATGTAAAAAAAAGCACATAAGTGCTTATTCAATTACCCTCGATATAACAAAAATAAAATAAAAAAATAAAAAAATAAAAAAAACTAAAATAAAAAAAACTACACATTTTTCACCCACTCCTCAACCCCGTCCCCAACCCTACTAAAACCATACACCGACACCCCACTCCCCCCCCCCACCCCGTCCCCACCGTCCCTGGTCCCCTCCAACCCCCACGTCCCCTGATTCCGGCCCAACCAGCCTTAACCATGTTTTCCAAGGTCTTCTTTGGCTTGGTCCGTTTCGAATCAGATTTTCTGAAAAGTATAGATTTCCCTTTGTTGTTTGTTTATCACGAAGAAACCAAAGCAGAAATTAAATGAAAAGGAATGTTTGAGGAAGGTACTTGGGATGGGCTTTTGGAAGGGAAAGTGAAGGGAGGATAAATGTATGAAGGGAGAGGAGGTCGTTGGAAGGATTGGAGGATTCGGGGGCAGGAGAAAGAAAGAAAGAAAAAAAAAAACAAAGGAGGGAGAAGAGAAGAAAGAAAGAAGGAAGAAGAAGGGGAGGAAGGAAGGAAGGGGGAAAGGAGAGGAAGGAAGGAGGAAGGGAAAGGAAAAGAAAGGAATAAAAAAAGAAATAAAAGGGGGGAAGGAATAAGGAAGGAAGGAAAGGAAGGAAGGAAAGAAAAAAAAAGGAAGGAAGGAAGGAAAGGGGAAGAAAAGAAAGGGAAAGGAAGGCAGGAAGGAAGGAAGAAAGACAAAGAAAGAAAGGAAGGAACAAAAAAAAAGGGAGGGAAGGAAGAAAAAGAAAGAAAGAAAGGAAGAAGAAAAGGAAAGAAAGAAAGAAAGAAAAAAAGGGGAGAGAAGAAGAGAAAAGGAGTTGGGGAGGGATTTTGTTTTATTTTATTTTATACCACTTTAAGTCACGGCAGATGTCTCTGCGTGAAATTCGGGGCTGCTTTTCCAGGGAGAGCACGTCGCCACAAGAGCAGCGCCACCCATTTTTTTTCTTTTTCTTTTTCTCTCTGCAACTGTATTTGTTTCCTCTATCAGAGTGGCTTTTTTCTACAGAATTTTGCCAGGGACAACTCTCTTGTTGCCGTGGGTTCTTTTACGCGCGCTAAATAATTTTGTGTAACACACGGGACCTCAGTTTATCGTCTTATCTGAAAGACTAGCACCCAGACCACCACTCATGGTCTAATGTATGGGGGGGGAAAGTTTCGGGTTCAAACGGGATTGGAACCACCGCACACTTCCGACCGGGACTTTTCGCTTTCTAGACAGGCGCGTTACCTCTAGACCACCGATCCAGGAAGGAAGAAAGAAGGAAGGAAGGAAGGAGGAAGAAAGAAAGAAAGAAAGAAAGAAAAAAGAAAGAAAAAAAGAAAGAAAGAAAAAAAGAAAGAAAAAAGAAGGAAAGAAAGAAAGAACGAAAAAAGAAAGAAAGAAAGAAAAAAGAAAGATTCATTCATTCATTCATTATTTTTCTCTGGCAACATGAAAAAAGAAAGAAAGAAAGAATGATTGATTGATTGATTGATTGATTGATTGATTGATGATTGATGATTGATTGATTGGTTGGTTGGTTGGTGATTGATTGGTTGGGTTGATTTGATTGATTGAATCATTAGTTTTCTTCTGGCAGCAAAAAGAAAGAAAGAAAGAAAAGAAAGAAAGAAAGATAGATAGATAGATAGATAGATAGAAAAGATAGACAGACAGACAGACAGACAGACCGAAGACAGGACAGATACATACATACATACATACATACATTACATACATACATACCCATACATTTCATACATACATACATTACATAAACATACATAGAAACAAACAAAAGAAACAAAGAAAAGGAAGAAAGAAAACTGCCGGAAAAAATCCTTCACTTTAAAAAAAAAAGTTTTCATCTTCTTCGTCATCAACCCCTCAGACAGCAACTAACTTATGAGAGAAAATGCGTTGCGCTGCCGTTAAGCACCTGACAAGTCGGGCCCAGCACATCCGACTTCAGCTTCAGAGAGAGAATTATTATCATTTAAAATTTTAATCTTTTTTTTTGCGGGGGGGGGGGGGGGTGGTGTTAGAAAAAAGGCAGAAGGATGGATCAAGAAGACAAAAAAAAAACCATAGACAAAAAGGAGGTGACTGGAAGAAAAAGGATACAAGACAGAAACAAAGAGAGGGATAGAAAAGAGGGGATTTGTAACACAGAATTTCCATAAGGTGGGGATGCTGTTTATAGGAACAGGCCTGGGGGATCCCCATGAGGGAACTTCTTTTTTAAATGAGTTACATCTTTTACTAAAAGCCACAAGAAAAACGACAAAATGTGCAGCATCATCATCGGTGTATGTGTTTTGTGTTGTCAGCATGGCATTATCCTGTCTTCATTCGTGTGTGTTTTGTGTGTGTGTGTGTGTGTGTGTGTGTGTGTGTGTGTGTGTGTGTGTGGTGTGCGTGGTGTGTGTTGTGTGTGAGTGTGTGTGTGTGTTGTGGTGTGTGGTGTGTGTGTTTTGTGAGTGAGTGTGTGTGTGGTGTGTGTGGTGTGTGTGTGTTGTGTGTTGTTGTTGCCCCTAGGTCTGGATACGGTTAACCTTATGACTGAGCCAAAACGCGTACGCCTGTACCGCCCTAAATAATAAATAGTCAGCCGACCTTCTTGATCTTAATTACCTCGGGAGAAGTGATCTATCCAAGACAAACGACAGAGGAATAACAGACTAAATGACAATAGTTCAAATATCTTGCTCTTAAACATACTTATACTAATTTAAACTATTATACCTTAGTTGCGCTGCGTTAATTTTGACGCACCAGGTTTTCGATTCCGTTCAAAGGGATATTTTCCCCTTGGAAGTTAAACAACTCAGTGCAGGAATCTCACTCTCCTGCCTAAAGAGTTCCTTCGGGTTATGAGACTATAAACGAGGCCTCTGTGTTGCGAACGCACGCAGAACATCTTGCCGCACACGTTAATCCTTGTTCGTTTTCGAGAGAAGTTATGGCCATTTGTTGTGCGTGCGGATGAGATGACCAGAATTGACAAAACCGCGAATAACATGGGAGTTGGATGTTTTAAAATAAAGAGGACATAAGCTCTGCTCTAATTTCTCATTTAATTTCCTGAATCGTGAAAGATCTTGTTTTTTTTAAAGAAAAAGAATTATAACTCTAGACATTTGTGACAACTTCGTGACGCAAACATTAAAAGAACAATCATATATTCTCTTCGTGGCATTACTGTGACCTGTTTATCCCTTCAATACTGCCTGAGTGGAGGAAAGGGGGTGGTCGAGAGGGGAGTGTTTACTTGGTTTGTTTGGGGTTCGTTTGCACCGAGTTGTGTTGGTTTTTTGGGCGATTTGGAAGAGGGTAGCGTATTGGTAATTTAGACCCCCACGCCGAGTGGGACTCTACGGGTTGGGGGATGGTGGTTTTTGTTTTGTTTTGTTTGCTTTTTCTCTCTCTCTTGTGGAGTCGTGGGGATAGGAGATGGCATCTCATGCTATGTGAAGATGATTAGTCCAGCTTAGTGTCCAAAAACTGTCCATAATTCCTAGCACGGACTGTCAAATCTTCGAATATTGACTTCCCTGATCTGTCTTGACAGTATTCCGGGTTACTGATTGTTGTTTCTGTTCGTGAGTGGATTCTATGTAATCATTTCTCCAAAAAAAATTTTTCTTTTAAGACATCACAAAATGTAGTGGTGGTGGTGGTAATAGAGGTTTGGGTTTTTCGATGCTTCTTCTTCGGTCCAAATCAATAGGGGGAAAACGCTTGCTTGGCCAAGACTTGTCCTAAGGGAAGACCAGTACGAAGGATGGGAGACGTGAAAGAAGTACAGATAGAGAGAAGAAAAAAAAAACGATGCGAGACAACATGCAGAGAGTGGTAGACTGGCGTTGAGTGATAAGACAAAACTGCCAAAAACCATAATACAAAAAGCTGAGAATCGCTGATGGAAGTGTGTGGTAACGCTCGGTTTGCACAGAATCTTCAGTGGTGTCCGCACTGTCGACATAATCTACAGGGATAGATTGAGCCATGAAGTTAGGTAGGTAATGCAGAGATACAAGTCGCTTCTCCTAGCTTAGTATCACATCAGTCCATTTGCTAGTCTGCAAGCGAAAAGGCTTGAAAGCATGTTCTAGCCTAGTAGCCTGTCTTCTTCATATCTCCTTATGTTAGCTGCTAGTCTTTAGTTGCATTATGGGCCTCACATGCGTCCTCACACTTCTTCCATGTCTCTGGCAAGGTCATGGCCCTTTCCCATGTCAGGCTGGTAGCTCCTCTTCATGCTCACTATGCAGGATTACTCCTCCCCAGGTATACTTGTTTTGCGGGCGCCTGTTATCTTCCTTTTTCCCTGCGGGATGGTCCACTCGAGCGCTTGTCTGTGTGCCTGCCAAGCCTAGTTCCTGCGATGACATTGAAAATGTGGAGTTTATATGTCTCTGTCTCCTCTGTCTCTCTGTCTGTTCTACTGTTTATACTCTCTCTCTCTCCTTCTGCTCCTCTCCGTCTTTCTCTGGTCGTCTCTCTCTCTCTCTATCACACACGCACACCATTTTTTCTCTTGGGCGTCGACCCACGACGTTAAAACCTGTTTCCTGCTGTTAGTAAAGGTAGGCCATTTCTGCCTGTAGGACGGATGGACATTTTTTCATAAATGCTGCTAATAACCGGGACGACTGGATTGTTAAAATAATAGGTACATGAACAACGGTGGTGCTAGATTCAGTGCTTATCCTTCGCGAGATATTTTAAATATATCAAAAGATGTGGGCTAACTCACTTTGTCGCGTCTCTCTCGTGCGCTCTTCTTAGACTCTCACTACTCTCTCTCCCTCTGTATTCTCTCGCTGCTCTTCTCTCTGCGCATATCTCTCTATACTCGCGTCTGCTCTTCAGAAGAACATTGGTGGAGGATCAGCTCCGGGACTTTGTGCGCCCCTCTCCATCGCACCCCCGACATCTCTCTTCTCTCTCTCTCTCTCTTCTCTCTCACTTGGAGGCCTAAATTAAGCTTGAAATATAAAACTGCAAGCCGAATCTTCTCCTCTCTTAACTTCTCTCTCTCTCTCTCTCTTCTATCGCCTTGCTACTGCTCTCTCTATCTCTCTCTGCTCTTTAAATCAGGTATCAACATGATTCCGTCTCCTCATTCTCTACTTCTCGTCTTCTCTCTCCTCTCTCTCTCTCTCTGGCTCTCTCTCTTCTCTCTCGCCCTCTCTTATGGCCTATAAATGAATATATAAACAATCCCATCCCAATTCCGAAATCTCTCTCTCTCTTGCTCTCTTAGATCTCTCTTGCTATCCCTCTCTCTCTCTCTCTCTCTCTCTCTCACCTTACCTCCCTCTCTCCTCTCTCTCCCGCCCTCTCTCTCTCTTCTCTCTCTCTCTCTCTCTCTCTATCTCTGTGCAAAATTCCTCTTAGCTGCTTTTAAACTTTAGAAGAATTCTTCACAGCATGAACTAAATGGAAATGCAACTGATCTCCAGGGTTCAAATCTGTCTTCATCTGGTTTGTGAGTTGTCTCGCTGGATGGTCTTCATTACGCCAGTATTGCGTTTCTGATCATGTTATATGCCGTTAATGTGATGTATGGATGTCTGTGTTTTCTCCCCATAAAGGGGCTGTTGGCCTATATTCGTGAAATTTCAGAGTTCAGAGTTCTCTCTTCTCTCATCACTCTCTCTCTCTCTCTCTCTTTCGCTCCCTCTCTGCTCTTTCTCTCTTCTCTTCTCTCTCTCTCTCTCTCTCTATTTATATATTTATATATATATACTATATAATATTATTTTTTTGTAGTATGTTTGTGTTGTGTGTGTGTTTTTGTGTGTGTGGTGTGTGTGTGTGTGTGTGTGTGTGTGTCGTGTGTGTTTGTGTGTGTGTGTAGTAGAGAGAGGAGAGAGATAGACAGACAGGACAGACAGATGATAGACAGACAGACAGACAGACAGTAGATAGATAGATAGATAGATAGATAGATAGATAGATAGAATAGATAGATTGATAGATAGATAGATAGTGTGTGTGTGTGTGTGTGCGGTGTAAGTGTGTGTGTGTGATTGTGTGTGTGGTGTGTCTGTGTGTGTGTGTTGTGTGTGTGTGTAGTGGTATTGGGTGTGTGTGGGGTGTGTGTGTGTGTGTGTGATTGTCGTGTTTCGGGTGTGTGTGTGTGTGTGTGTGTGTGTGTTGTGTGTTTGTGTGGTGTGTGTGAAGTGTGTGTTGGTTCGTTTTGTTTGTGTTTTGATTTTTTATATCGAGGATTTGGAATAAGCATTAAGTGTTTTTTTACATCAGCCCCGTGTGTAATGCGGTTTTGTAATTGTCATCTGTTCCCTACCGCACACAATGGCCTCTTCTTACGAACAAGCGGAACAGAGGTTTTAAACATGTGCGTCCCAAAATGTTCTGTATGCGTTCGCACACCGGGGCCTCGGTTTACAGTCTTATCCGAAAGGACTTTCGGGGAGAGTGGAGTCGTGCATTGCATGTTAACGCCAGGGGAAAATATCCTTTCCTTGAACGGGAATCAAACCGGGGTCGTCCAGATTGCGAGCTGCAATGTTCTATACTACTAGGCTATCCGTTACCCCCTTGTGTGTGTGTGTTGTGTGTGTAGTGTGGGTGTGTGGGGTGTGTGTGTGTGTGTGTGTGTGCTGTGTCGTGTTTTTTGTGTGTGTGTGTGTGTGTGTTGCCTCAGTGTGTGTGCCTCTAGTGTGTGGGTGTGTCTTCAATTTTACGTATCCTGTTCACATAAAGGGTGTGTGTAGTTGTGGTGTGTGTGTGTGTTGTGTGTGTGTGTGTGTGTGTGGGTGTGTGTGTGTGTGTGTGTGTGTGTGTTATTTCTTGTGTGTGTGTGTGTTTTTGTGTGACTGCGTGTGTGTACGCTGTGTAAATTTATGTGTGTGCGCCTGTGGAGTGAGTGTTGTTTGTGTTTGATGTGTGTGTGCTGTCTGTGTGTGTGTGTGTGTGTGTGTGTGTGTATGTGTGTGTGTTGTGGTGTGGGTGTGTGTGTACAGCTGTGTGTTGTGTGTGGTGTGTGGTGTGTGTTAGATCCTGTTGTAAGGACTAATGGATCCGACAGAGAATGTAGAACGAGTGAGAACTAGTTGTAGTCATAAACAATGAATATGGGCTTCCTTTCCTCTGACATGAATGTCAGTCGTTTTTCCTCCGGTTATTGTCTGGAGCAACGCCCCCCCACCCCCTCTCCTCCTCCCTGGCCCACCGTTCCCCCCTCTTCCCTGGAAAAAGTCCAGACAAGATGACGTCTTGTCCCTACCCCCACCCCCCCCCCCCTCCCACCCAACCCCCTACCCTCCACTATCCTTCCACCAGTCTGTTGGTCTCAGTTTAGGTCGTCAGCGCTTGGCTTTATCACTAGTTCTTGATTAAACCCATTGACGCTGGGGGCAACAACAGAAATGTGAGAAGCTGTAGTATGACCAGTGGCTTTCTTTCCCACTGTGGAATTCCATTTACAGCTTGTCTTTAGTGATCGGACTATGACTCTCTGTCTAGGAGGCTTGACTTGCACAGTCTTATGTGATGCAGCCCTGGGGTAGTGGCTTTGGAGTACATCTCCAACGCTGAATGTCCTTAGTGCCCTCTTGGACCGTGAGAGTGGGGATGTACTGATGGGCAAGGGCGTCTCCACTTATATCAAATTTCTGCCCAGTTTTCCGAAACAGCAGCTGTCGTCTCCATCTGCTGTTTTGGAGGTATCGTCGAAGAAAAGACGGGATCTAACATTCATAAATGGTCTCAGTGCTTTGCGGGGTTTGACTTTTATATCTGTGGGTGATATATCATGTGGTGATTATATCATTATTGTTGACCTTAGTTTGTATTACATTTCTATAATCATCACGTAGTGTCCTTAGTTTGTTATTACATTTATATATCCTGTTGTGACCTTAGTTTGTGTGTTATCATTTAGTTATCTATGTGGTGTACTCTTAGTTTGTATTACATTTATTTATTCATGTTTGTGACCTATGTATTGTATACATTCATATATCATGTTTTGTGAAGTATGTTTGTATTTTTCTATTTATATATCATGTTGTGACCTTGGTTTGCTGTACATTATATATCATTTGTGACCTCTGTGTTACATTTATAAATCATTTTGTGACTTAGTTTTGTACTTACATCATTTAGTATATCTGTTGTGACCTTAGTTTGTATTACAATTATTTATATGTTTTGTTGACCTCAGTTTCGTATTTACATTTATATATCCATGCGTTGTGACCTTCGTTTGTATTACATTTATAAACATCATGTTGTGACCTTAGTTTGTGTTTTACATGTAGATATCATGTTGTGATCTGTTTGTATGACATTTATATATTCATGTTGTGTCCTCTGTTTGTATTTTACATTTATATATCATGTTGTGGACCTCTGTTGTATTACATTTATATATCATGTTGTAGACTCTGTTTGTATTACATTTATATATTGTTGTCTCCTAGTTTGGTTTACATTTGTTTTGTCATGTTGTGACTTAGTTTGTATTACATGTCAATATTTTCTGTTGTGACTGATGTTTGTTATTTCATCTTATTACAATCATGCGGTGAGCCTATGTTTGTATTACATTTGATATATCAGTTGTGACTTTAGTTTGTTATTACATTTATATATCTTGTTGTGACCTCGTTTGTACTACATTCATATTGACCTTAGTTTGTATTAATTTTTATGATGCATGTTGTGACATTACTTTTGTTTAATTTGTATTATACATGTTGTGACCTTTGCTTTATATTACATTTTTATATACATGTTGTGACTGTGTTTGTCTATTACCATTCATTATATCATGTTGTGACGTATTTTGTGTACATACCATTTATTATATCATGTTTGTGACGCTTGGTTTGTTATTACTTTATTTTATCATGTTTTGTGACCTATATGTTTGTATTACATTCATAAATCTGGTTGTGAATCTGTTTGTATTATACATAATATATGTCTTGTGATATCGTTTCTAATTACATTAATTATCATGTTGTGGACCTTAATTTGTATTACATTTCTATATATCTGTTGTGACCTTAGTTTGTAGTAATTTATATCATGTTCGTGGCCTTAGTTTTTGTATTATCATTCATATTGACCTGAGTTTGTATTACATTGATATCATGTTGTGACCTTACTTTGTAGTTACATTTGTATATCATGTTGTGACATCAGTTTATATTTCATTTATATCATGTTGTGACCTTAGTTTGTATTCTTATATTTCATGTTGTGACTCTGTTTGGTGTTTACATTTATATTTCATGTTGTGACCTTAGTTTGTGTTACATTTATTATATCATTGTTGTGACCGCTGTGTTACATTTATATATCATGTTGTGACCTCTTAGTTTGTATTACATTTTATATATCATGTTGTGACATCGGTTTATATATTACATTTTATATCATGTTGTGACCTTTAGTTTGTGTTACATTTATATTTCATGTTGTGACCTCTGTGTTAATTTACTTTATATCATGTTGTGACATCTGGTGTTACAATATATGTTTTCATGTTGTGTCCTTAGTTTGTATTACATTTATACATTATGTTTTGTGACAATCTGTTTATATGACATTTATATCATGTTGGGACCTTAGTTCTGTGTTACGTGTATAATCATGTTGTGACGCCTCTGTGTTACATTTATAATATGTGACCATTAGTTTGCATTACATTTACATCAGGGTCAGTGTCTGCAGTGTATATATCATTTACTTTATGTCTCAGTTTATATTACAATTGACATCTGGTTCAATGTATATTTCATTGACTTATGTATCTCAGTGTATTTTACATTGCCATCTTGTCCTGTGAATATACATTGACATCATGTCTCAGTTGTATATTACCTTGTCCATCTCTGTCCTCATGTGTATTATTACATTTACATTATGTCGCTTCTCAGTGTATATATTTACTCTTGACATCATGTCTCGTGTTATATTACATTGACATCAGTTTCAGTGTATAATTAGACTTTGATATCATTGTCACAGTGTATATTACATTGACATCAGTCGTGAACATCAGGTGATCTATAAAACCTTTTGACATCATGTCTCAGTGTCTTATTAAATTGACTTCATGTCTCAGTGTATGTATTACATTGACATCAGTTTCAGTGTATTAATTAGATTTGAGATCATGTCTCAGTTGTTGATTACAGGGACCTCATGTCTCGAGCGTTGTATGTTACATTGACTTCCTGATCATGACTGAAAGTGTATTTCACATGCATCATGCTCTCAGTTGTATTTTAAAAACAATTTCATCATCATGTCTTAGTGTATATTCATTGACATCATGTGCATGACTGCGCTAGTGTATATTAAATTGTCACTCATGCATCAGTGTTATTATTACTCATTGACATCATTGTCTCTGTGTTTCTATTACTTTGACATCATGATGTCAGTGTATATTAAGCATTGCTTCAATGTCTCTGGTGAATATTACATTGACTTCCTTGTATCTAGTGTATATTACATTGATATCGTTGTCTCTGTGTATATGTTTCATTGACCAATCGTGTGTGACCTCAGTGGAGATTACATTCACATCATGTTCTCAGGGTCTATTACATTGACATCATGTTTTCTCGTGTTTATTACATTGACATCATGTCTCAGTGTAGCATGGTCTCAGTGTTTATATTTACATTGACATCTGTTCTCAGCGTTATTACATTGACATCATGTCATGACTCTGCAGTGTATATCACATTGATCATCATGCTCAGGTGTATAGTACATTTCAAGACATGCATGTCTTAGTGTATATTACATTGACATCATGTCATGGACTGCAGTGTATATTACCTTCACATCAGGCATCAGTGGTCATATTACATTGACATCATGTCTCAGTGTATATTAACATTGACATCATGCATCAGGTTATATTACAGTTACTTTTGTGTCTTAGTGTATATTACATTTACCATCATGTCATGACTGCAGTGTATATTAGCATTCACATCATGCTTCTCAGTGGATATCTACATTTAAACATTATGTCTTAGTTGTATATTAAGTTGACATCATGTCTCTGTTCTATATTACATTGAATCTTGTCTTCAGTGTATATTACATTGACATTCTGTCTCAGTGTATCATTACATGACATCATGGCTTCGGTTGTATATTACAGTGGACATCATGTCCGGTGAATATTACATTGACATTCATGTCTCAGTGTATATTACATTGACATCATGTCTCGGTGTATATTACATTGACATCATGTTCGGGTGTATATTTACATTGGCATCTATCTCGGTGTATATGACCATTGACTCAGATCTCGTGTATATTACATGATCATCATGTCTCAGTGTTATGACATTGACATCATGTCGCAGTGCTCATTACCTTGACACTCATGCTCAGTGTCTATTCCATTGGCCATGCATGTCTCGGATGTCTATTTCATTGACTTCATGTCTCGGTGTCTATTTCTTTGACATCATGTCTCACAGTGTAATTAATTGACATCTTGCTTCTCAGTGTATATTACTTTGACATCATGTCTCTGTGTCTATTACATTTTCGGCTACATCATGTCGTGAAATCTACAGTGCACGATTACATTTACAACATTGGTCAATTACCTCAGCGATTACCTACATTTACATATTGTCATTACCTCAGGCTATCTTACATTTACAATTATTTCATTACCTCAGTGTATACTCATTTACTTCATGTGTTGTGCTCTCAATTTTTCTTAACATGTTTTTCTGGTAAAAGAGTTCACAGTAGGTTGAGGGAATTGGGGTGGGCTGGATGGAGGGGGTGAGGGGGGGTAACGTGGTGAAGGAAGAAGATGGAAGATCTAGGAGAAACATTCGTTGGAGGGTTGACAGGCCCTAGGGGTAGCAGTGAGATATTTGGTGATATGCTCGCAGCCAAAGAAATAATAGTTGGCACTTAAGACTACACACAGACATCTACCACTACAGCCACCACGCACGTCACGCCCTATGCACTCACACACACACCACACACCAACACATACACAAAAGAACTAGAAGGAAACAAAACTTTGCAGGGAAAAAAACGTCTATTACTCCCCCCCTCCCCCCCCAAAAAATAGTTGCCCCGGATTAGATTACATCAACTAGGCTATCGATGTCAGGCCTTGTGACGTCCATTTGTATGTGGGGGGGGGGGGGGGGGGGGCTCTAACGACATTTTTTCGGCAGTAAAAAAAGGGCATACTCTAGGTTCATGGAATTGCAATATTGAAGTGACCATCAATGTTTGCTACAGTTGCCAGTAACTCATCACAATAGAGTGTTCTGGTTATTCGTCTGTGGGCGAAGGAAAAGAAAGTCATCTGAAAAAGCTAATGTTTAAGTATTAGTTTGGATTATATTTGTTGATTATATTATATGTTTATATATAATAGATTGTGAGTGTGGAGTGGGAGGAGAGGTGAGTGTGTGATGGAGTGAGAGGACGAAAGAGGGGAGGTAGATGGATAGTGAGCGGGAGAGGAGAGAAGAGAGGTGATGAGGAGAGGAGAGGAGGAGTCGTGAAGGAGGGAGGAGAGGAGATTGCGAGAAGAGAGGATGAGAGAGGGAAGAGGAGGAGAGATAAATTTGTTCGAGATTTATTACTATATATATTAGATTTATTAGATATTCATTATATATTATATATATAGTATTTATTATTTATTTATATCATAGCATGTAATGTAACGACATGATGTAAATGTAGTATTACACTAGAGACATGATATAGATAGATTAGATGGTAGATGTTTGTTCGTATTATTATGTATGTTCGAACGCTCGCAGGGATGACATCTTGCGCACACGGTTAAATCGTGGTTTTCGGCTTTTCGAAGAAGAGGTAGGGCCATTGTGTGCCGGGTGTGGGAAAACAGTGATAACATTTACTAAACCGCTTACACACGGGGAACTGCGATGTAAAAAATAAATAGCAACATGAGTGCTTTTTCCATTATCCTGATATTAAAAAAGAATAAATTAAAATAGTATTATTTATATGTGTGGTGAGGAGATGAGAGGTGACCCAATGTCAATGACATATTCTTTTTATTTCGTGAATATTGAATACGCACCATGTGCTTTTTGTACATCCTGTCCGCCCTTCTGGTTATATATGATTGGCTAATAATAAAATATAGCCCCATAGCAATACACTTACACAGCTTATGGAAAAATTCTACATCAAAAATTCCCACAAAGATCACCAAACGAGAAGAGAGAAAGGGAAAAAAAAAAAAAAAAAAAAAAAGAAAAAAAAGTAGCAGCAACAAGTGGGTAAGAAAGAAAGCAGAACAGAAAACACAGAAAAAACCTGAAAAGAAAAAAAAGATAGCAGAGAACCCAAGAGCAAATACAAAAACGGCAAACTACAAGGGGAAGGGAACAACTCCGAATTAGTCCCCTCCCTCGAAAAAAGCAAAAACTACCCCAACCACAATCCAAACAGAACAAACAAAAGCAAAAAAATCTCCATAAAATAAAAGGTGGAGAACAAACCACGTAATTAGTTCATTTTGGCTTAACTAGGAAAGAAAGGCAAATTAGTGCTGGTGGGCTTTATCGGGAAGAAACGGCATGAGGGGTTAACGACTTGGTGAAAACAAATATTTGTGAAGCAATTGGCATCCCATGGCCATAACGTACACCACACGTCGAGGCCGAGCGCGAGTAGAGGGAAAACGGTGCGCGCTCTCTATATACTCTCAACTATACTACTATATTCGGTATGGTACCGTATATAGAGAGCTTCGCTAGATATACAGGATGAATTGGGCTTATGTTTTGCGGGGTGGGTGTGATATGGGTGTGGATGTGAGTTGGTAAAATGCTGCTTGGGGGTGTTGGTGAGAGGTGTGTCAGTTTGGCGTACGCTCCCCTATCAAATCATGTTGAGAAAGTTATCATGCAATGATTCTCACATATATTCAGCCAACTTGGGAGTTGGTGAAATGACCAGTAATTAAATCTGAATAAAGCATTAACGGGATGGGGGTTTCTAAGTTGTAAACCCCATCGATTACATATATAAGCAATAATATTTAAAAATTGCACGACTGTTTGTGAGTTGAGTTGTAGAGGTGGGTGAAAGAGAGGAGGTGTCGACGATGTGGTGCGGGAGGAAGTGCTGATGAGACGAGATGTAGGGCGTGAGTTGGGAGAGGGAGAGCGGGGGGGGGTGGCGGGGGAGAGGTGGGGGAGGGAGGAAAGAGAGATGAGGGAGAGGGGGGGGGAGAGGAGGGAGAGGGGAGAGAGAAGGAGGGGGATGATGGTAGAGGAGAGTAAGAGGGAGACGAGGAGGAGGGAGTGAGTACTGCTTGAAGGGATGTGAAGACGGAAGAGAGAGAAGGAGAGAGAGATAGGGTGGGAGAGGAGAGGTGGAGATTACGAGGGAAGTTCGGCGGTCGAGCGAGAGAAGAGAGAAGGAGTGGGGGAGAGATGGAAACGAGGAGGCGTGGAAGGAGGAAGGGAGGGAGAGAGAGTGAGGACGAGGGGGGGAGAGCGAGAGGGAGAGAGAAAGGAGAGAGGGAGAGAGAGGAGAGAGAGATGAGAGAGAGAGAGAGCACAGTGCATTTTAAACCGATATGATATTGAATATAATTTTGTAAATTCATGTTCAACACTATCACCATTAGAACTCACTGTGATTTAAATTGTACATGTTAAAGTGACGTACCTGGAGTCATGAAGTAGGATAGTGGAAAATTCATTTTTAGAGTAATTTCTTCAATAACCACAGATAGCGATTTACAAGTAAAACATATCACATTATTACACAGAGGAGAGATGAGGTTTGGGGGGATGAGGGAGAGAGAGAGTGAGTGATGAGAGGAAGAGAGATCGATGGAGGAGAGAGAGAGAGAGAGAGAGGATAATTGGTTATGAGATGGAGAGAAGAGGATAATATGGTATATTGAGGAGAGAGAGAGAGAGACGAGAGAGAGGAGAGAGAGAGAGAGAGAGAGCGATCTGAGTGAGAGAGAGATGAGGAGAGAGATTGAGATCAGCGAGAGACATGAGAAGAGAGAGAGAGAGATGAGAGAGAGATCCGTCGCGAGCCTTATTAGACATGCCCTCTGCCTCGTATTCACGCTGACAGCTTTTTCCAGCACAAAACTTATACCTTCTCCTGGATAGAGTTAAAAATCCCATCCCTCTTTCTTTTTTGTTCCACACCCCCCCCCCCACCATCCTCTCCAGTAGTCATATTGTTTATTTTATCTTCTTCTTCCTATCTCGCTTTTGTAGCTGTTATCCTCTTACAACACTCTTTCATTTTATAGTTTTTAAGCACGCCTCTTTTTTTTCTTTTTTTGGCAATACAATTTGTGATTATGTTGTGTTTTTCGAGAATTATCACTGCCCAAAGAAGCAAGAGTTGTGAACAACTGGAATGGCTACAAGATACAAGGGGGGGGGATAGCTAGTGGTTTAGAACATTGTGCTCGCAATCTTGGACGACCCGGGGGTTCGATTCCCGTTTCATGGGATATTTTCCCCTGGATTGAAACATCAGTGCAGACTCACATCTCCCGAAAAAAGTCCTTCGGATGAGAGACTATTAAAACCGATGGCCCCGTTGTGCGAAACGCACGCCAGACACATCTTGCCCGCAACGTTAAATCCTGTTCCGCCTTGTGTATGGAGTAGGCCAATTGTGTGCTGATGGGAACCGGATTAGGATGAACAACATTTATCAAAACCGCTATAACACGAGGAATCTTGGGTGTAAGATAGCACATAAAGTGGTATATTTCCTGTTTATCCTCGATATATACTAATAATAAATAAAAAAAATAATATATCCCGGCATTTCTTTCAGGAGTACAAAGGCCTTTCTTTTGTTCAGGTGTTGTTGGTTTTTTACTCCCTTGGGCGGGGGGGGAGAGTTGAGTGGTGGTGAGGGGAAGGGGGCAGGTGGGGGGCGCGGAGGGGGGGGGGTTGTTGTGGTTTTCTTTTTGTACTGCTGATTTCTAGCTCTTGCTCGCTGGGATATAAATTCAGCCATGATAATGATGGTGGTCTCAGCGTGGCTCTTGGTTTTCCTGTGAAGAAATTTAAACGTTTGGACTTTAGAACCTTTATAGACTGCTGCGAAATGTTGGTTTTGTTGTTGTTGTTGCTTGGTTTGTGTTGTTTTTGGTGGTTTTTTTGCAGTCTGGAGCACAATAATGTATGAAATCAGAATTACAAGACGGACGCTGATGCGAGTGGGGTTAAGACCGTTTAGACTTCATATCCGACGGGTCCACGATGTCGTGGGTTCGTAATCTCGGCGGCATCTGGGTGAATTTTTGTACGAATTTTACAAATCTCCCCGGCAACTTAAGTGCAGATCTGCCATTGCCTTTAATTTCTTCGTGTTAATTAATTACATAATGCCAGAATGATCAAAATATGCGCGCTTAGATCCCAGAATTTATGTTAGCGTTAGCGTGGGTTAAGGGAAACCCGACTACCCCTAGCAGATGATCATCCTCCCGAGGTCGGAATCGTGCTACCTTCTGTGTGTGGCACAAAAAAACAGGCGCATTACGCAAAATCTCATCATTGGGTAAATCAGCAGAGCTCCTAGCCGAGGAACGAAAAAAAATAACAAGAAAGAAAGAAAATTGCGCACACTTCCCGATGAGAAGTCTGCAAGGACATTTACTATATATCAAGTACAAATGGTTAAAAGTGTTCCCATAACTATAGATCGTAAGGGAGCGAGGCGTCACGAGGACCTCAGCTTCTCTAAGGGAGGACAGGTATGGAGGGCGGCGCCCATCGTCTCTCCTCTTCGCTGCTTTTTACCTTCACCTGACCCTAAAGAGGGCAGGGATACCGTTATTTTACAGCTGGGTGAAGTGGGGGGGGGGGAACTGTAACAGAAGCCAAGGCGCAACAAAAAACGGTCTACGCCCATCCAACGTGAGGTACTCCACGCTCGACCGCTGCTTAAACTTGCGCTGGAGGAAGCGTAGAGCTCCGACCACTGAGCTATCCCTGTGAAAGGCGATTATCTCCGTTATGAGCTGGATTTATCAGACCTCTCAACTGCTTGCGAACCCTGTAATCATAAGTGGAATGTATTTTCAAACTGGCTTAATGACTCGTTTCCTGATTATCTCACAGACATGGAATCTTTTTTTATAGTTAGGAGATTCACTAGGACAATTATTAGTGTTCTCAGTATGGGTTGATGCTCTACTGTGACTGTCTGTCTGTCTGTCTGGTCTGTCTCTCTCTCTCTCTCTCTCTCTCTCTCTGATCTCTCTCTCTCTCACTGCTCTCTCCGCTCTCTCTCTATCATTCTTCTCTCTCTCTCTCACTCTCCCCCCCCTTCTCTCTCTCTCCTTCCTCTCTCTCTCTCTCTCTCACTCTCTCTCCTCAACGGCAATTAAAAATGTCGATTATCGTTCTCTCTCTCTCTCTCTCTCTCTCTTCCTCTCTCTCTCTCTCTCTCTACTCTCCTCTCTTCTCTCTCTCTCTTCTTCTCTCTCTCTCTCTCTCTCTCTCTATCTGTGTGTATATTTTGTGTGAGGAGAGAGGACAATGTGTGTGTGTGTGTGTGTGTTGTTTTGTTGTGTGTGTGTGTTGTTGTGTCTTCGATTTACGTCTGTTCACTCACAGTGATATTTAGACGACGAAAAAAAAAATTTATATATATACAGGGGGTATGGAATTGAGGTGGTGGTGGAGGCCCTACTGAATAATGCGAGGGCGGGAAAAGTAGTCTAATATGTAAAGAAAACCGCACAAAGCAAGATAAATAAATAAAAAATAAATAAAAAAATAAATTAATTTAAAAAAACTAACCAACAAACAACATAAAAAGTGAATAACGTTTAATGAAACTTAACTAAAATTCTCCTATAGGACTTGCCTAGAGACCTTTTGCAATATCAAATGCCAAATTCAAATTATTGAATTGCTTTCTAAGGGAGTTTTCAGAAAATTGGTGGGAAAAAAGACTTTTGTGATTCTTACATTCAAATATTATAATGAGTATTTTAGATATATTCTCACACACGAACTTTACTGTGTCTACGAAATTTGGTTACGAATGCATTAAGTTTATCTATAAAACAAACTATTCATTCTTCTTTGCTGTTGAGATGATTTGAGCAAGCCTTAGAATGGCTCTAGACACTTGCTTTTTCAGCTTTGATGACAGATCTGTTTAGAAATCTCTCTTTTAGGTGATCGTTTTTACTGTGACCTTTTTCCATGAGTTTGTTCTAATAAGTGGTTAGCCCTCTTGTAAAAGATAAAGGCACGTGCTAATGTTTGCTGATTTCCGTTCAAGCTTTGCACCTTCTTTTAGCCTGCTCTATACAGCCCCACTTCATTTGAAAAAGATCCCTGTGTGAAGTCGCAACCCAACAGAAAGTGACATTTGTGCCCTTAAAGGATAAATGGTGTATGACTATGATTAATCTCTAAAGCTACAGGTTGGAAGTTTTCTTGTACCACAAGGCTTTTAAAAGCATACAATACGACTTAGAATAACAAAATAAGGATTTGAAATATACACAAAGCAAAATCAAGAACATAATTTAGAGCCATTTAGACTGCCTACTAATTCCGCCGTAATATCGTAATGATGTTTACCATAATAGAATGATTTTCAATTTTATAGATGGAATTATAGCAAAAGCTGACTGTTTCTTGATTATCCAGACGTGATCCATCATGAGTAAATTTGGTTAATGATGAAAATACTTATGATGGGATTGATGGGATCGTACATCAGTAACCATAATGTTCAGCTTTCATTCTTTTTTACATTAGTTACCTCTATATCGGAGTGTGCTCTGTTCATCTCCCATCGTGTGTATAGGGAAAGCTTAATATTGCCTCTCGTTTGTCCATTCTGTGTTGATCGCTCAAGTTGTTGTTGCCCCTAGGTCTGGATACGGTTAACCTTATGACTGAGCCAAAACGCGTACGCCTGTACCGCCCTAAATAATAAATAGTCAGCCGACCTTCTTGATCTTAATTACCTCGGGAGAAGTGATCTATCCAAGACAAACGACAGAGGAATAACAGACTAAATGACAATAGTTCAAATATCTTGCTCTTAAACATACTTATACTAATTTAAACTATTATACCTTAGTTGCGCTGCGTTAATTTTGACGCACCAGGTTTTCGATTCCGTTCAAAGGGATATTTTCCCCTTGGAAGTTAAACAACTCAGTGCAGGAATCTCACTCTCCTGCCTAAAGAGTTCCTTCGGGTTATGAGACTATAAACGAGGCCTCTGTGTTGCGAACGCACGCAGAACATCTTGCCGCACACGTTAATCCTTGTTCGTTTTCGAGAGAAGTTATGGCCATTTGTTGTGCGTGCGGATGAGATGACCAGAATTGACAAAACCGCGAATAACATGGGAGTTGGATGTTTTAAAATAAAGAGGACATAAGCTCTGCTCTAATTTCTCATTTAATTTCCTGAATCGTGAAAGATCTTGTTTTTTTTAAAGAAAAAGAATTATAACTCTAGACATTTGTGACAACTTCGTGACGCAAACATTAAAAGAACAATCATATATTCTCTTCGTGGCATTACTGTGACCTGTTTATCCCTTCAATACTGCCTGAGTGGAGGAAAGGGGGTGGTCGAGAGGGGAGTGTTTACTTGGTTTGTTTGGGGTTCGTTTGCACCGAGTTGTGTTGGTTTTTTGGGCGATTTGGAAGAGGGTAGCGTATTGGTAATTTAGACCCCCACGCCGAGTGGGACTCTACGGGTTGGGGGATGGTGGTTTTTGTTTTGTTTTGTTTGCTTTTTCTCTCTCTCTTGTGGAGTCGTGGGGATAGGAGATGGCATCTCATGCTATGTGAAGATGATTAGTCCAGCTTAGTGTCCAAAAACTGTCCATAATTCCTAGCACGGACTGTCAAATCTTCGAATATTGACTTCCCTGATCTGTCTTGACAGTATTCCGGGTTACTGATTGTTGTTTCTGTTCGTGAGTGGATTCTATGTAATCATTTCTCCAAAAAAAATTTTTCTTTTAAGACATCACAAAATGTAGTGGTGGTGGTGGTAATAGAGGTTTGGGTTTTTCGATGCTTCTTCTTCGGTCCAAATCAATAGGGGGAAAACGCTTGCTTGGCCAAGACTTGTCCTAAGGGAAGACCAGTACGAAGGATGGGAGACGTGAAAGAAGTACAGATAGAGAGAAGAAAAAAAAAACGATGCGAGACAACATGCAGAGAGTGGTAGACTGGCGTTGAGTGATAAGACAAAACTGCCAAAAACCATAATACAAAAAGCTGAGAATCGCTGATGGAAGTGTGTGGTAACGCTCGGTTTGCACAGAATCTTCAGTGGTGTCCGCACTGTCGACATAATCTACAGGGATAGATTGAGCCATGAAGTTAGGTAGGTAATGCAGAGATACAAGTCGCTTCTCCTAGCTTAGTATCACATCAGTCCATTTGCTAGTCTGCAAGCGAAAAGGCTTGAAAGCATGTTCTAGCCTAGTAGCCTGTCTTCTTCATATCTCCTTATGTTAGCTGCTAGTCTTTAGTTGCATTATGGGCCTCACATGCGTCCTCACACTTCTTCCATGTCTCTGGCAAGGTCATGGCCCTTTCCCATGTCAGGCTGGTAGCTCCTCTTCATGCTCACTATGCAGGATTACTCCTCCCCAGGTATACTTGTTTTGCGGGCGCCTGTTATCTTCCTTTTTCCCTGCGGGATGGTCCACTCGAGCGCTTGTCTGTGTGCCTGCCAAGCCTAGTTCCTGCGATGACATTGAAAATGTGGAGTTTATATGTCTCTGTCTCCTCTGTCTCTCTGTCTGTTCTACTGTTTATACTCTCTCTCTCTCCTTCTGCTCCTCTCCGTCTTTCTCTGGTCGTCTCTCTCTCTCTCTATCACACACGCACACCATTTTTTCTCTTGGGCGTCGACCCACGACGTTAAAACCTGTTTCCTGCTGTTAGTAAAGGTAGGCCATTTCTGCCTGTAGGACGGATGGACATTTTTTCATAAATGCTGCTAATAACCGGGACGACTGGATTGTTAAAATAATAGGTACATGAACAACGGTGGTGCTAGATTCAGTGCTTATCCTTCGCGAGATATTTTAAATATATCAAAAGATGTGGGCTAACTCACTTTGTCGCGTCTCTCTCGTGCGCTCTTCTTAGACTCTCACTACTCTCTCTCCCTCTGTATTCTCTCGCTGCTCTTCTCTCTGCGCATATCTCTCTATACTCGCGTCTGCTCTTCAGAAGAACATTGGTGGAGGATCAGCTCCGGGACTTTGTGCGCCCCTCTCCATCGCACCCCCGACATCTCTCTTCTCTCTCTCTCTCTCTTCTCTCTCACTTGGAGGCCTAAATTAAGCTTGAAATATAAAACTGCAAGCCGAATCTTCTCCTCTCTTAACTTCTCTCTCTCTCTCTCTCTTCTATCGCCTTGCTACTGCTCTCTCTATCTCTCTCTGCTCTTTAAATCAGGTATCAACATGATTCCGTCTCCTCATTCTCTACTTCTCGTCTTCTCTCTCCTCTCTCTCTCTCTCTGGCTCTCTCTCTTCTCTCTCGCCCTCTCTTATGGCCTATAAATGAATATATAAACAATCCCATCCCAATTCCGAAATCTCTCTCTCTCTTGCTCTCTTAGATCTCTCTTGCTATCCCTCTCTCTCTCTCTCTCTCTCTCTCTCACCTTACCTCCCTCTCTCCTCTCTCTCCCGCCCTCTCTCTCTCTTCTCTCTCTCTCTCTCTCTCTCTATCTCTGTGCAAAATTCCTCTTAGCTGCTTTTAAACTTTAGAAGAATTCTTCACAGCATGAACTAAATGGAAATGCAACTGATCTCCAGGGTTCAAATCTGTCTTCATCTGGTTTGTGAGTTGTCTCGCTGGATGGTCTTCATTACGCCAGTATTGCGTTTCTGATCATGTTATATGCCGTTAATGTGATGTATGGATGTCTGTGTTTTCTCCCCATAAAGGGGCTGTTGGCCTATATTCGTGAAATTTCAGAGTTCAGAGTTCTCTCTTCTCTCATCACTCTCTCTCTCTCTCTCTCTTTCGCTCCCTCTCTGCTCTTTCTCTCTTCTCTTCTCTCTCTCTCTCTCTCTCTATTTATATATTTATATATATATACTATATAATATTATTTTTTTGTAGTATGTTTGTGTTGTGTGTGTGTTTTTGTGTGTGTGGTGTGTGTGTGTGTGTGTGTGTGTGTGTCGTGTGTGTTTGTGTGTGTGTGTAGTAGAGAGAGGAGAGAGATAGACAGACAGGACAGACAGATGATAGACAGACAGACAGACAGACAGTAGATAGATAGATAGATAGATAGATAGATAGATAGATAGAATAGATAGATTGATAGATAGATAGATAGTGTGTGTGTGTGTGTGTGCGGTGTAAGTGTGTGTGTGTGATTGTGTGTGTGGTGTGTCTGTGTGTGTGTGTTGTGTGTGTGTGTAGTGGTATTGGGTGTGTGTGGGGTGTGTGTGTGTGTGTGTGATTGTCGTGTTTCGGGTGTGTGTGTGTGTGTGTGTGTGTGTGTTGTGTGTTTGTGTGGTGTGTGTGAAGTGTGTGTTGGTTCGTTTTGTTTGTGTTTTGATTTTTTATATCGAGGATTTGGAATAAGCATTAAGTGTTTTTTTACATCAGCCCCGTGTGTAATGCGGTTTTGTAATTGTCATCTGTTCCCTACCGCACACAATGGCCTCTTCTTACGAACAAGCGGAACAGAGGTTTTAAACATGTGCGTCCCAAAATGTTCTGTATGCGTTCGCACACCGGGGCCTCGGTTTACAGTCTTATCCGAAAGGACTTTCGGGGAGAGTGGAGTCGTGCATTGCATGTTAACGCCAGGGGAAAATATCCTTTCCTTGAACGGGAATCAAACCGGGGTCGTCCAGATTGCGAGCTGCAATGTTCTATACTACTAGGCTATCCGTTACCCCCTTGTGTGTGTGTGTTGTGTGTGTAGTGTGGGTGTGTGGGGTGTGTGTGTGTGTGTGTGTGTGCTGTGTCGTGTTTTTTGTGTGTGTGTGTGTGTGTGTTGCCTCAGTGTGTGTGCCTCTAGTGTGTGGGTGTGTCTTCAATTTTACGTATCCTGTTCACATAAAGGGTGTGTGTAGTTGTGGTGTGTGTGTGTGTTGTGTGTGTGTGTGTGTGTGTGGGTGTGTGTGTGTGTGTGTGTGTGTGTGTTATTTCTTGTGTGTGTGTGTGTTTTTGTGTGACTGCGTGTGTGTACGCTGTGTAAATTTATGTGTGTGCGCCTGTGGAGTGAGTGTTGTTTGTGTTTGATGTGTGTGTGCTGTCTGTGTGTGTGTGTGTGTGTGTGTGTGTGTATGTGTGTGTGTTGTGGTGTGGGTGTGTGTGTACAGCTGTGTGTTGTGTGTGGTGTGTGGTGTGTGTTAGATCCTGTTGTAAGGACTAATGGATCCGACAGAGAATGTAGAACGAGTGAGAACTAGTTGTAGTCATAAACAATGAATATGGGCTTCCTTTCCTCTGACATGAATGTCAGTCGTTTTTCCTCCGGTTATTGTCTGGAGCAACGCCCCCCCACCCCCTCTCCTCCTCCCTGGCCCACCGTTCCCCCCTCTTCCCTGGAAAAAGTCCAGACAAGATGACGTCTTGTCCCTACCCCCACCCCCCCCCCCCTCCCACCCAACCCCCTACCCTCCACTATCCTTCCACCAGTCTGTTGGTCTCAGTTTAGGTCGTCAGCGCTTGGCTTTATCACTAGTTCTTGATTAAACCCATTGACGCTGGGGGCAACAACAGAAATGTGAGAAGCTGTAGTATGACCAGTGGCTTTCTTTCCCACTGTGGAATTCCATTTACAGCTTGTCTTTAGTGATCGGACTATGACTCTCTGTCTAGGAGGCTTGACTTGCACAGTCTTATGTGATGCAGCCCTGGGGTAGTGGCTTTGGAGTACATCTCCAACGCTGAATGTCCTTAGTGCCCTCTTGGACCGTGAGAGTGGGGATGTACTGATGGGCAAGGGCGTCTCCACTTATATCAAATTTCTGCCCAGTTTTCCGAAACAGCAGCTGTCGTCTCCATCTGCTGTTTTGGAGGTATCGTCGAAGAAAAGACGGGATCTAACATTCATAAATGGTCTCAGTGCTTTGCGGGGTTTGACTTTTATATCTGTGGGTGATATATCATGTGGTGATTATATCATTATTGTTGACCTTAGTTTGTATTACATTTCTATAATCATCACGTAGTGTCCTTAGTTTGTTATTACATTTATATATCCTGTTGTGACCTTAGTTTGTGTGTTATCATTTAGTTATCTATGTGGTGTACTCTTAGTTTGTATTACATTTATTTATTCATGTTTGTGACCTATGTATTGTATACATTCATATATCATGTTTTGTGAAGTATGTTTGTATTTTTCTATTTATATATCATGTTGTGACCTTGGTTTGCTGTACATTATATATCATTTGTGACCTCTGTGTTACATTTATAAATCATTTTGTGACTTAGTTTTGTACTTACATCATTTAGTATATCTGTTGTGACCTTAGTTTGTATTACAATTATTTATATGTTTTGTTGACCTCAGTTTCGTATTTACATTTATATATCCATGCGTTGTGACCTTCGTTTGTATTACATTTATAAACATCATGTTGTGACCTTAGTTTGTGTTTTACATGTAGATATCATGTTGTGATCTGTTTGTATGACATTTATATATTCATGTTGTGTCCTCTGTTTGTATTTTACATTTATATATCATGTTGTGGACCTCTGTTGTATTACATTTATATATCATGTTGTAGACTCTGTTTGTATTACATTTATATATTGTTGTCTCCTAGTTTGGTTTACATTTGTTTTGTCATGTTGTGACTTAGTTTGTATTACATGTCAATATTTTCTGTTGTGACTGATGTTTGTTATTTCATCTTATTACAATCATGCGGTGAGCCTATGTTTGTATTACATTTGATATATCAGTTGTGACTTTAGTTTGTTATTACATTTATATATCTTGTTGTGACCTCGTTTGTACTACATTCATATTGACCTTAGTTTGTATTAATTTTTATGATGCATGTTGTGACATTACTTTTGTTTAATTTGTATTATACATGTTGTGACCTTTGCTTTATATTACATTTTTATATACATGTTGTGACTGTGTTTGTCTATTACCATTCATTATATCATGTTGTGACGTATTTTGTGTACATACCATTTATTATATCATGTTTGTGACGCTTGGTTTGTTATTACTTTATTTTATCATGTTTTGTGACCTATATGTTTGTATTACATTCATAAATCTGGTTGTGAATCTGTTTGTATTATACATAATATATGTCTTGTGATATCGTTTCTAATTACATTAATTATCATGTTGTGGACCTTAATTTGTATTACATTTCTATATATCTGTTGTGACCTTAGTTTGTAGTAATTTATATCATGTTCGTGGCCTTAGTTTTTGTATTATCATTCATATTGACCTGAGTTTGTATTACATTGATATCATGTTGTGACCTTACTTTGTAGTTACATTTGTATATCATGTTGTGACATCAGTTTATATTTCATTTATATCATGTTGTGACCTTAGTTTGTATTCTTATATTTCATGTTGTGACTCTGTTTGGTGTTTACATTTATATTTCATGTTGTGACCTTAGTTTGTGTTACATTTATTATATCATTGTTGTGACCGCTGTGTTACATTTATATATCATGTTGTGACCTCTTAGTTTGTATTACATTTTATATATCATGTTGTGACATCGGTTTATATATTACATTTTATATCATGTTGTGACCTTTAGTTTGTGTTACATTTATATTTCATGTTGTGACCTCTGTGTTAATTTACTTTATATCATGTTGTGACATCTGGTGTTACAATATATGTTTTCATGTTGTGTCCTTAGTTTGTATTACATTTATACATTATGTTTTGTGACAATCTGTTTATATGACATTTATATCATGTTGGGACCTTAGTTCTGTGTTACGTGTATAATCATGTTGTGACGCCTCTGTGTTACATTTATAATATGTGACCATTAGTTTGCATTACATTTACATCAGGGTCAGTGTCTGCAGTGTATATATCATTTACTTTATGTCTCAGTTTATATTACAATTGACATCTGGTTCAATGTATATTTCATTGACTTATGTATCTCAGTGTATTTTACATTGCCATCTTGTCCTGTGAATATACATTGACATCATGTCTCAGTTGTATATTACCTTGTCCATCTCTGTCCTCATGTGTATTATTACATTTACATTATGTCGCTTCTCAGTGTATATATTTACTCTTGACATCATGTCTCGTGTTATATTACATTGACATCAGTTTCAGTGTATAATTAGACTTTGATATCATTGTCACAGTGTATATTACATTGACATCAGTCGTGAACATCAGGTGATCTATAAAACCTTTTGACATCATGTCTCAGTGTCTTATTAAATTGACTTCATGTCTCAGTGTATGTATTACATTGACATCAGTTTCAGTGTATTAATTAGATTTGAGATCATGTCTCAGTTGTTGATTACAGGGACCTCATGTCTCGAGCGTTGTATGTTACATTGACTTCCTGATCATGACTGAAAGTGTATTTCACATGCATCATGCTCTCAGTTGTATTTTAAAAACAATTTCATCATCATGTCTTAGTGTATATTCATTGACATCATGTGCATGACTGCGCTAGTGTATATTAAATTGTCACTCATGCATCAGTGTTATTATTACTCATTGACATCATTGTCTCTGTGTTTCTATTACTTTGACATCATGATGTCAGTGTATATTAAGCATTGCTTCAATGTCTCTGGTGAATATTACATTGACTTCCTTGTATCTAGTGTATATTACATTGATATCGTTGTCTCTGTGTATATGTTTCATTGACCAATCGTGTGTGACCTCAGTGGAGATTACATTCACATCATGTTCTCAGGGTCTATTACATTGACATCATGTTTTCTCGTGTTTATTACATTGACATCATGTCTCAGTGTAGCATGGTCTCAGTGTTTATATTTACATTGACATCTGTTCTCAGCGTTATTACATTGACATCATGTCATGACTCTGCAGTGTATATCACATTGATCATCATGCTCAGGTGTATAGTACATTTCAAGACATGCATGTCTTAGTGTATATTACATTGACATCATGTCATGGACTGCAGTGTATATTACCTTCACATCAGGCATCAGTGGTCATATTACATTGACATCATGTCTCAGTGTATATTAACATTGACATCATGCATCAGGTTATATTACAGTTACTTTTGTGTCTTAGTGTATATTACATTTACCATCATGTCATGACTGCAGTGTATATTAGCATTCACATCATGCTTCTCAGTGGATATCTACATTTAAACATTATGTCTTAGTTGTATATTAAGTTGACATCATGTCTCTGTTCTATATTACATTGAATCTTGTCTTCAGTGTATATTACATTGACATTCTGTCTCAGTGTATCATTACATGACATCATGGCTTCGGTTGTATATTACAGTGGACATCATGTCCGGTGAATATTACATTGACATTCATGTCTCAGTGTATATTACATTGACATCATGTCTCGGTGTATATTACATTGACATCATGTTCGGGTGTATATTTACATTGGCATCTATCTCGGTGTATATGACCATTGACTCAGATCTCGTGTATATTACATGATCATCATGTCTCAGTGTTATGACATTGACATCATGTCGCAGTGCTCATTACCTTGACACTCATGCTCAGTGTCTATTCCATTGGCCATGCATGTCTCGGATGTCTATTTCATTGACTTCATGTCTCGGTGTCTATTTCTTTGACATCATGTCTCACAGTGTAATTAATTGACATCTTGCTTCTCAGTGTATATTACTTTGACATCATGTCTCTGTGTCTATTACATTTTCGGCTACATCATGTCGTGAAATCTACAGTGCACGATTACATTTACAACATTGGTCAATTACCTCAGCGATTACCTACATTTACATATTGTCATTACCTCAGGCTATCTTACATTTACAATTATTTCATTACCTCAGTGTATACTCATTTACTTCATGTGTTGTGCTCTCAATTTTTCTTAACATGTTTTTCTGGTAAAAGAGTTCACAGTAGGTTGAGGGAATTGGGGTGGGCTGGATGGAGGGGGTGAGGGGGGGTAACGTGGTGAAGGAAGAAGATGGAAGATCTAGGAGAAACATTCGTTGGAGGGTTGACAGGCCCTAGGGGTAGCAGTGAGATATTTGGTGATATGCTCGCAGCCAAAGAAATAATAGTTGGCACTTAAGACTACACACAGACATCTACCACTACAGCCACCACGCACGTCACGCCCTATGCACTCACACACACACCACACACCAACACATACACAAAAGAACTAGAAGGAAACAAAACTTTGCAGGGAAAAAAACGTCTATTACTCCCCCCCTCCCCCCCCAAAAAATAGTTGCCCCGGATTAGATTACATCAACTAGGCTATCGATGTCAGGCCTTGTGACGTCCATTTGTATGTGGGGGGGGGGGGGGGGGGGGCTCTAACGACATTTTTTCGGCAGTAAAAAAAGGGCATACTCTAGGTTCATGGAATTGCAATATTGAAGTGACCATCAATGTTTGCTACAGTTGCCAGTAACTCATCACAATAGAGTGTTCTGGTTATTCGTCTGTGGGCGAAGGAAAAGAAAGTCATCTGAAAAAGCTAATGTTTAAGTATTAGTTTGGATTATATTTGTTGATTATATTATATGTTTATATATAATAGATTGTGAGTGTGGAGTGGGAGGAGAGGTGAGTGTGTGATGGAGTGAGAGGACGAAAGAGGGGAGGTAGATGGATAGTGAGCGGGAGAGGAGAGAAGAGAGGTGATGAGGAGAGGAGAGGAGGAGTCGTGAAGGAGGGAGGAGAGGAGATTGCGAGAAGAGAGGATGAGAGAGGGAAGAGGAGGAGAGATAAATTTGTTCGAGATTTATTACTATATATATTAGATTTATTAGATATTCATTATATATTATATATATAGTATTTATTATTTATTTATATCATAGCATGTAATGTAACGACATGATGTAAATGTAGTATTACACTAGAGACATGATATAGATAGATTAGATGGTAGATGTTTGTTCGTATTATTATGTATGTTCGAACGCTCGCAGGGATGACATCTTGCGCACACGGTTAAATCGTGGTTTTCGGCTTTTCGAAGAAGAGGTAGGGCCATTGTGTGCCGGGTGTGGGAAAACAGTGATAACATTTACTAAACCGCTTACACACGGGGAACTGCGATGTAAAAAATAAATAGCAACATGAGTGCTTTTTCCATTATCCTGATATTAAAAAAGAATAAATTAAAATAGTATTATTTATATGTGTGGTGAGGAGATGAGAGGTGACCCAATGTCAATGACATATTCTTTTTATTTCGTGAATATTGAATACGCACCATGTGCTTTTTGTACATCCTGTCCGCCCTTCTGGTTATATATGATTGGCTAATAATAAAATATAGCCCCATAGCAATACACTTACACAGCTTATGGAAAAATTCTACATCAAAAATTCCCACAAAGATCACCAAACGAGAAGAGAGAAAGGGAAAAAAAAAAAAAAAAAAAAAAAGAAAAAAAAGTAGCAGCAACAAGTGGGTAAGAAAGAAAGCAGAACAGAAAACACAGAAAAAACCTGAAAAGAAAAAAAAGATAGCAGAGAACCCAAGAGCAAATACAAAAACGGCAAACTACAAGGGGAAGGGAACAACTCCGAATTAGTCCCCTCCCTCGAAAAAAGCAAAAACTACCCCAACCACAATCCAAACAGAACAAACAAAAGCAAAAAAATCTCCATAAAATAAAAGGTGGAGAACAAACCACGTAATTAGTTCATTTTGGCTTAACTAGGAAAGAAAGGCAAATTAGTGCTGGTGGGCTTTATCGGGAAGAAACGGCATGAGGGGTTAACGACTTGGTGAAAACAAATATTTGTGAAGCAATTGGCATCCCATGGCCATAACGTACACCACACGTCGAGGCCGAGCGCGAGTAGAGGGAAAACGGTGCGCGCTCTCTATATACTCTCAACTATACTACTATATTCGGTATGGTACCGTATATAGAGAGCTTCGCTAGATATACAGGATGAATTGGGCTTATGTTTTGCGGGGTGGGTGTGATATGGGTGTGGATGTGAGTTGGTAAAATGCTGCTTGGGGGTGTTGGTGAGAGGTGTGTCAGTTTGGCG
This sequence comes from Rapana venosa, assembly GCA_028751875.1. NCBI lineage: Eukaryota > Metazoa > Mollusca > Gastropoda > Neogastropoda > Muricidae > Rapana > Rapana venosa. The sequence goes on along the minus strand of CM054136.1, from coordinate 78,733,251 downwards.
TACGCTCCCCTATCAAATCATGTTGAGAAAGTTATCATGCAATGATTCTCACATATATTCAGCCAACTTGGGAGTTGGTGAAATGACCAGTAATTAAATCTGAATAAAGCATTAACGGGATGGGGGTTTCTAAGTTGTAAACCCCATCGATTACATATATAAGCAATAATATTTAAAAATTGCACGACTGTTTGTGAGTTGAGTTGTAGAGGTGGGTGAAAGAGAGGAGGTGTCGACGATGTGGTGCGGGAGGAAGTGCTGATGAGACGAGATGTAGGGCGTGAGTTGGGAGAGGGAGAGCGGGGGGGGGTGGCGGGGGAGAGGTGGGGGAGGGAGGAAAGAGAGATGAGGGAGAGGGGGGGGGAGAGGAGGGAGAGGGGAGAGAGAAGGAGGGGGATGATGGTAGAGGAGAGTAAGAGGGAGACGAGGAGGAGGGAGTGAGTACTGCTTGAAGGGATGTGAAGACGGAAGAGAGAGAAGGAGAGAGAGATAGGGTGGGAGAGGAGAGGTGGAGATTACGAGGGAAGTTCGGCGGTCGAGCGAGAGAAGAGAGAAGGAGTGGGGGAGAGATGGAAACGAGGAGGCGTGGAAGGAGGAAGGGAGGGAGAGAGAGTGAGGACGAGGGGGGGAGAGCGAGAGGGAGAGAGAAAGGAGAGAGGGAGAGAGAGGAGAGAGAGATGAGAGAGAGAGAGAGCACAGTGCATTTTAAACCGATATGATATTGAATATAATTTTGTAAATTCATGTTCAACACTATCACCATTAGAACTCACTGTGATTTAAATTGTACATGTTAAAGTGACGTACCTGGAGTCATGAAGTAGGATAGTGGAAAATTCATTTTTAGAGTAATTTCTTCAATAACCACAGATAGCGATTTACAAGTAAAACATATCACATTATTACACAGAGGAGAGATGAGGTTTGGGGGGATGAGGGAGAGAGAGAGTGAGTGATGAGAGGAAGAGAGATCGATGGAGGAGAGAGAGAGAGAGAGAGAGGATAATTGGTTATGAGATGGAGAGAAGAGGATAATATGGTATATTGAGGAGAGAGAGAGAGAGACGAGAGAGAGGAGAGAGAGAGAGAGAGAGAGCGATCTGAGTGAGAGAGAGATGAGGAGAGAGATTGAGATCAGCGAGAGACATGAGAAGAGAGAGAGAGAGATGAGAGAGAGATCCGTCGCGAGCCTTATTAGACATGCCCTCTGCCTCGTATTCACGCTGACAGCTTTTTCCAGCACAAAACTTATACCTTCTCCTGGATAGAGTTAAAAATCCCATCCCTCTTTCTTTTTTGTTCCACACCCCCCCCCCCACCATCCTCTCCAGTAGTCATATTGTTTATTTTATCTTCTTCTTCCTATCTCGCTTTTGTAGCTGTTATCCTCTTACAACACTCTTTCATTTTATAGTTTTTAAGCACGCCTCTTTTTTTTCTTTTTTTGGCAATACAATTTGTGATTATGTTGTGTTTTTCGAGAATTATCACTGCCCAAAGAAGCAAGAGTTGTGAACAACTGGAATGGCTACAAGATACAAGGGGGGGGGATAGCTAGTGGTTTAGAACATTGTGCTCGCAATCTTGGACGACCCGGGGGTTCGATTCCCGTTTCATGGGATATTTTCCCCTGGATTGAAACATCAGTGCAGACTCACATCTCCCGAAAAAAGTCCTTCGGATGAGAGACTATTAAAACCGATGGCCCCGTTGTGCGAAACGCACGCCAGACACATCTTGCCCGCAACGTTAAATCCTGTTCCGCCTTGTGTATGGAGTAGGCCAATTGTGTGCTGATGGGAACCGGATTAGGATGAACAACATTTATCAAAACCGCTATAACACGAGGAATCTTGGGTGTAAGATAGCACATAAAGTGGTATATTTCCTGTTTATCCTCGATATATACTAATAATAAATAAAAAAAATAATATATCCCGGCATTTCTTTCAGGAGTACAAAGGCCTTTCTTTTGTTCAGGTGTTGTTGGTTTTTTACTCCCTTGGGCGGGGGGGGAGAGTTGAGTGGTGGTGAGGGGAAGGGGGCAGGTGGGGGGCGCGGAGGGGGGGGGGTTGTTGTGGTTTTCTTTTTGTACTGCTGATTTCTAGCTCTTGCTCGCTGGGATATAAATTCAGCCATGATAATGATGGTGGTCTCAGCGTGGCTCTTGGTTTTCCTGTGAAGAAATTTAAACGTTTGGACTTTAGAACCTTTATAGACTGCTGCGAAATGTTGGTTTTGTTGTTGTTGTTGCTTGGTTTGTGTTGTTTTTGGTGGTTTTTTTGCAGTCTGGAGCACAATAATGTATGAAATCAGAATTACAAGACGGACGCTGATGCGAGTGGGGTTAAGACCGTTTAGACTTCATATCCGACGGGTCCACGATGTCGTGGGTTCGTAATCTCGGCGGCATCTGGGTGAATTTTTGTACGAATTTTACAAATCTCCCCGGCAACTTAAGTGCAGATCTGCCATTGCCTTTAATTTCTTCGTGTTAATTAATTACATAATGCCAGAATGATCAAAATATGCGCGCTTAGATCCCAGAATTTATGTTAGCGTTAGCGTGGGTTAAGGGAAACCCGACTACCCCTAGCAGATGATCATCCTCCCGAGGTCGGAATCGTGCTACCTTCTGTGTGTGGCACAAAAAAACAGGCGCATTACGCAAAATCTCATCATTGGGTAAATCAGCAGAGCTCCTAGCCGAGGAACGAAAAAAAATAACAAGAAAGAAAGAAAATTGCGCACACTTCCCGATGAGAAGTCTGCAAGGACATTTACTATATATCAAGTACAAATGGTTAAAAGTGTTCCCATAACTATAGATCGTAAGGGAGCGAGGCGTCACGAGGACCTCAGCTTCTCTAAGGGAGGACAGGTATGGAGGGCGGCGCCCATCGTCTCTCCTCTTCGCTGCTTTTTACCTTCACCTGACCCTAAAGAGGGCAGGGATACCGTTATTTTACAGCTGGGTGAAGTGGGGGGGGGGGAACTGTAACAGAAGCCAAGGCGCAACAAAAAACGGTCTACGCCCATCCAACGTGAGGTACTCCACGCTCGACCGCTGCTTAAACTTGCGCTGGAGGAAGCGTAGAGCTCCGACCACTGAGCTATCCCTGTGAAAGGCGATTATCTCCGTTATGAGCTGGATTTATCAGACCTCTCAACTGCTTGCGAACCCTGTAATCATAAGTGGAATGTATTTTCAAACTGGCTTAATGACTCGTTTCCTGATTATCTCACAGACATGGAATCTTTTTTTATAGTTAGGAGATTCACTAGGACAATTATTAGTGTTCTCAGTATGGGTTGATGCTCTACTGTGACTG
>CM054136.1:78717419-78722419 GCA_028751875.1 Rapana venosa | reverse complement strand
TTGGTTCAAACATCACACAGAGAGTCCTTCAACTGTTATTTTGAAGCAAAACGGGTTTTTAAAAAATAACAACAACAATAACAACAACATAAACAACAACGAACGTTGCGCCATTGCTAGAAAGGGTGTCTTGCTGGCAACTAAGCGAGGGAAGCCACTCAGAGACAATGGCAGAAACTGACGAAGTGTGTGTGTTAGTGTGTGTGTATGTGTGTGTGCGTGCGTGCGTGCGTGCATGCGCGCGCGCGATTGTGTGTGTGTGGTGTGTCTGTGTGTGTGTGTGTGTGTATGAGAGAGAGAGAGAGATAAAGAGAGAGAGAGCGAGAGAGCAGACAGACAGACAAACAGACAGATAGACAGAACTTGAGCTTGAGCTCCAATTCCAATGATTTATTCATAAAAAGGCCATTTGCGTATACAATGAAGGAGGTTACCGAACTGCTTAGTATTCTGGTGGGGAGAGACATACAGAGAGACAGAGAGAGGGGCAGAGACAGAGAGAGGCAGAGAGAACGAGATAGGCATACAGACATACAGACAGACAGACAGAAAGACAGACAGAAACACAGACTTAATAAACAAGGGCATGAACAAGAAAAACTTTGAGAACAGGAAGTTCTGATTCCTGATCTGCATTTAAGCCATCGTCTGAAACGGAATGCTGCATTAAGCAACAACAACAGCACCAACAACAACGGCAAGAATAACAAAAACAACAAAGACAACAACAACGACAACGACAACAACAAGGTTAACTTCAAAGAAAATGTTCCGAGGGTTTCTGCGATTTTACCTGTATCCCTTGATGCTTTATGTTCCAAATCCATCTTGAAGCAAATCTCTTCTTCTTCTTCTTCTTCTTCTTCTTCTTCTTCTTCTTCTTCTTCTTCTTCTTCTTCTTCTTCGACTTCTTTTTCGTCTTCTTCTTCGCATTCTTCGCATTCTTTTTCTTCCTCGCATTCTTCTTCTCCTTCGCATTCTTCTTCTTCGCATTCTTTTTCTTCATATTCTTCTTCGAATTCTTCGAGTTCTTTGAATTCTTCTTTGTATTCTTCTTCTTCGAATTCTTCTTTTTTGCATTATTATTCTTCGCATTCTTCTTCTTCCTCGCATTCTTCTTCTTCTTTGCATTCTTCACATTCTTCGCATTTTATTATTATTCGCGTTTTTTGCATTCTTTTTCTCCTTCTTCGCATTCTTCTTCTTTTTCTTCTTCTTCTTCGCATTCTTCCTCTTCCTCGCATTCTCTTCCTCCTCGCATTCTTCTCCTTCTTCTTCCTCGCATTCTTCTTCTTCTTCTTCCTCGCATTCTTTGTCACATCTTCTTATCCACATTCTTCTTCTTCTTCGCATTCTTCTTCTTCGCATTCTTCTTTTAATTCTTCGAGTTCTTTGAATTCTTCTTCTTCGCATTCTTATTTCGTCGCATTCTCAATTCTTCACATTCTTCTTTGCATTCTTCTTCTTTTTCTTTGCATTCTTCTTCTTTTTCTTCGCGTTTTTCTTCTCTCTTCGCATTCTTCTTTTATTGCTTTGGACAGCAACTATTGTTGTCCGTCAATTGGGCGAAAAGGCGTTGTGCTGCCGTTAAGCGCCTGGCAAGTCAGGCCCAGCACATCCGACTTCGGCGTGGGAGAAAATCTTCTAAAAAGAAAGAAAGAAAGAAAGAATGAATGAATGAATAAATGAATGAATGAATGAATGAATGAATGAATGAAATGAATGAATGAAGAAGAATGAAAGAAAGAAAGAAAGAAAGACAGGCAGAAAGAAAAGAAAGAAAGAAAGAAAGAAAGAAAGAAGACAGACAGAAAGAAAGAAAGAAAGAAAGAAAGAAAGAAAGAAAGAAAGAGAAAGAAAGAAAGACAGACAGACAGACAGACAGAAGAAGAAAGAAAGAAAGAAAAAAGAAAGAAAGAAAAGAAAGAAGAAAGAAAGACAGAAAGAAAGACAGAAAGAAAAGAAAGAAACAAAGAAAGAAAGAAAGAAGACAGAAAGAAAGAAAGAAATGGATCAATACATAAATCAATAAGCAAGTAAATGGGAGTTCACGTGATTTTGAGGGTCACATGCAATTATATATAGAATTATCATAATCATTATCATTGTTGTTATTGTTGTTGCTGCTGTTACTACTACTACTACTACTACTACTACTACTACTACTACTACTACTACTTAGACTACTTCTACTACAACTTCTACTGCAATAACAACAACTGCTGCTGCTGCTGCTGCTGCTGCTGCTGCTGCTGCTGCTGCTGCTGCTACTCTACTGCTACTACTCCTAAGACTACTGCACCACTACTACGACTACTTCTACTACATCTTCTTCTACACCGACTAACTACTACTACTACTACTACTACTATATACACTACTACTATTATACTGCTGCTGCTGCTGCTACTACTACTGCTTCTTCTGCTGCTCTGCTGCTATGACTACTTCTACACTACTATACTATTTGCTAACACTACTTCTACTACAACTACACTGCACTACTGCTACAACTACTACTACAAGAACAACAAAACCAACTACTACTACTCACTACTACTACTACTACTACTACTCTACTACTACTACTTAACTACACTGCTACTACTACTACTACTACTACTACTACCACCACTACCCCTACCACTTTTGCAACTATTTATGAGACAGACAGACAGACACAGACAGACACAGGCAGACAGACAGACAGACACAGACAGACAGAGACATGGGGAGAAATAGGCAGAAAACGATTGATGAAGGAGAGGAAGTCTAGAAGAAGGGAGACAGTTAAGATGAATTAGTGAACAAATCAGAAGCGATAGGAAACACACATACACGCACACACGGCACAGCACACACACACGACGCACGCGCACCACCACGCACACGCACGCACGCACACGCACACAACACACACACACACACACACACTACAGAGCTCTTATTCGATATCATATTTTTAACTGTTCATTTTTGCAACGCCCGTTTGGTTTTGTTGTTTTATTTTTGGAGTTTTTTTATATTTGTCTTATATCAGCTTTCTTGTGATTTGTAGTTTTATGACAGATTTATATTGACAATATAATTTTCTCTCTCTCTCTCTCTCTCTCTCTCTCTCTCTCTCTCTCTCTCTCTCTCTCTCTCTCTCTCTCTCTCCTGATAGGTATGTTTGTGTTTCCGTAAGCCATCAAACGATGACATGAATTATGGGATCTTTAACGTGCATATTTCATCTTCTGCGTATGTATTTACCACGAAGGGAGTCACGGCACTGACAGGTCTGTCTGCACTTGCAAGTTGATCTGAGAGATCATTAAAAAAAAATCCCTCCCTTAATTCACCAAACGCTGCCGAGATTCGAACTCACGACTTCATGGACCAAGGGGTTTGAAGTCGGAACGGTCTTAACCACTCGGCTATGACGTGCGTCATCTCTCCTGCTCTTCTAACTGCTTTGCTCCTTAATCAAATCTGCTTCCCACTTTTAATGAACAAGTCCACGGTGTTTGATCCTTTCCATGCATGCTTTGGTGGGGAGAGCCAAAAACACTTAATTAAACTCCGTTAGTGTGGAGACGCACACGCGCACGCATGCACGCTACCCTACCCCCCCCCCCCCCTTTCACCCACACACACATACCCCACACCCATCCCCTACACACACTCAAACACACACACACACACAAACACAAATACACACAACACACACATCGCGCGCACACATACCTACACACACCAACACCCACACCCACGTAAAATCGAAGCAACAACAACAACCCACACCCACCCAACCACCCCCTCCACACACACACACACACCACACAATACCCCTCCACACACACACACACACACACACACCAAAACACACACACACACACACACACATACACATGCCCACACACACACCAACACCTACATTCACCCACACCCACCCACCCAAACACATACACACACAAACACACAAACACACACACACATTCACCACCACCACCACCCCACCCCCCACATACACACCACACACCAACACCCACATTCACCCACACCCACCCACCCAAACACACACACACAACACACACAAACACACACACACACATTCACCCCCCACCCCACCCCCCACATACACACACACCAACACCCACATTCACCCAAACCCACCTACCCAAACACACACACACACACAAACACACACACACACATTCACACCCCCCTCCCACCCACCCCCATACACACACGTACGCACGCACGCACACACACACCCACACCCAAACACACACACAAACACACACACACACACACATTCACCCCCACCCCAACCCCCACATACACACACGCACGCACGCACGCGCACGCGCGCGTACACACACACACACACACACACACACACACACATACACACTATATTTTAGAATGAAGTTAAATGCATTTATTACAACATTTTGTAAACATGTCAGATATCTATGTGGATATCATATTTCCAACACTCACATCATATTTGAGTGCCCAATTGTAAAACCTTTTTTACCTACATTTTCTGAACAGTCTCTGGAAAATGTATTTGAAAATTCAAGCTAGCCTTTGCCATTGCTAGATGTTTATTGCATAGTCCACTTGAATATTTATTGTAGTTACATTATTGTTATTTCATGTTTCCACATTATTGAGTTTATATTTTGCTCTTGTTTAAAAGTATTATCATTACTTTTCTAGGTGTGTTTTTGTTTCATTTCTTACCACTTTTAAGTCATGGCAGATTTATATGCGTGAAATTCGGGCTGCTCTCCCCAGGAAGAGCAGAGCGCGTCGCCACAAGAGCAGTGCCACCCATTATTTTTGTTTCTTTTCCTGTCTGCAACTGTATTTGTTTCCCTACCAGAGTGGCTTTTTGCTACAGAATTTTCCTAAGGTCAAGTCTCTTGTTGCGGTGAGGTTCTTTTACGTACGCTAAATAATTATGTGTAACACACGGGACTTCGGTTTATCGTCTCATCCGAAAGACT
>CM054136.1:78704919-78709919 GCA_028751875.1 Rapana venosa | reverse complement strand
TCATGTGCTTTTTTACATCCAGTCCCCGTGTGTGTGGGTTTTGTAAATTTTGTCATCTGTTCCCACCGGCACACAATGGCCTACTCTTCCGAAAAGCCGAACAGGATTTAACGTGTGCGCAAGATGTTCTGCATGCTTTCGCACACGGGGCCTCGGTTTATAGTCTCATCCGAAGGAGAGGGGGAGAGAGAGAGGGAGCGATAGAGAGGGGGAGGGGGAGAAAGAGAGGGAGAGAGAGAGGGGAGAGAGAGAGAGAGGGAGGGAGAGAGAGATAAGGGAGGGGAGAGGGAGAGAGAGGGAGGGAGAGGAGAGAGGGAGAGAGGAGAGAGAGAGAGAGAGGGAGGGGGAGAGAGGGAGGGGAGAGAGAGGGGGAGGGAGAGAGATGGAGAGATAGAGAGGGAGAGAGAGAGGAGGGAGAGAGGGAGTGAGGGGAGGGAGAGAGATAGAGGGAGAGAGAGAAGGGGAAAAGAGAGGAGAGAGAGGGAGGGAGAGAGATTGAGAGAGAGAGAGAGGGGGGAGAGAGAGAGGGAGAGAGAGAGGGGGAGAGAGAGACAGAGAGGGAGAGAGAGAGACAAAGAAAGAGAGAAAGAGAGAGGAGAGAGACAGAGAGAGAGACTTCAGACTTGAGACTTCAGACTTTTACTGTACATCGGCCTTAGGCCACAAATACAGAGAGAGGGAGAGAGAGAGGGGTGGGGGGAGACAGATAACGATAACGATAACGAAATTTTATTTTCTGAGAATAAGTACAAGACTTTTTACATCCAGCCCTCGAACAGAGAGACCGACAGAGAGACAGAAAGAGAGAGAGACAGAGACACAGAAAGAGAGAGTTCTGAACTCTGAACAGGTTTAATATGTAATATGCAATGACCTTAGACCACAATATATGGAGTGCGGGGGTAGGGGGGTGGGGGGAGGGAAAAAAACCAAAAATACTGATATCGTTCAAAATTTCAATGTAATAAGAAAAACATCCAGTTCCTTGTGATACGCGATCACAATGGCCCTATATGGAACAAGTTTGGAACTTGATAAACACATAAATATCATTCTCCATCAATATTGTTGATAACGGACATCATAATCAAGTATAATAATTATGTCAACATGCAATCTTTTATTTCAGGATGACAGGCAAGGGTACTTGTAAGAGAGAGAGGAGAAAAGGAGAGAGAGAGAGAGAGAGAGAGACAGAGAGACAGAGAGACAGGCAGACAGACAGACAGACAAGCAGACAGACAGACAAACAGACAGACAGACAGACAGACAGAGAGGGAGATATACAGAGACAAAGACAAAGACAGAGCTAGAGACAGACAGTCAGACTTTTTTTTTAATTTATTCTTTTATATCGAGGATAATGGAATAAGCACTCATGTGCTTTTTTACATCCAGTCCCCGTGTGTATGCGGTTTTGTAAATTCTGTCATCTGTTTCCACCGGCACACAATGGCCTACTCTTCCGAAAAGCGGAACAGGATTTAACCTGTGCGCAAGATGTTGTGCCTGCGTTCGAACACAGAACCTCGGTTTATAGTCTCATCCGAAGGACAGACAGAGACACAGACAGACAGACAGACAGACAGAGACACAGACAGACAGACAGAGACACAGACAGACAGACAGAGACACAGACAGACAGGGACAGAGAGAGATATATACAGAGACAAAGACAAAGAGAGCCAGAGACAGACAGTCAGACAGACAGAGACACAGACAGACAGAGACACAGACAGACAGACAGAGACACAGACAGACAGACAGAGACACAGACAGACAGACAGACAAACAGAGACACAAACAGAGACACAGACAGACAGAGACACACACACACAGACGGGACAGCCAGGTGGTCAGAGTGATGCGCGTTGTGCTGGTGATCTGCTGACCTGGGTCAGACTTCACACAAGGATGAAATTGAGTTTTAATGTCTTTCAAGCAAAGTGGTGATTGGAGACATTCGTTGATTTAAGAAACAAAAATCTTACAATCAGATATTGAAGAGAGAGGGAGAGAGAGAGAGAGATACAGACAGGCAGACAGACAGAGACAGACAGACAAAGAGAGACAAAGAGAGACAGGGACAGAGAACTCTGAACTCTGAAATGATTTCATGTTCATTGGCCTTGGGCCACAATACATTTGTTGGGCTTGGGATGGAACAGTGGGCATCATTGGCAAAGCAAATGCACAAACAATTAATGATTTATGACTGATTAAAGAAGAAAAACTACAAAATAGTCTATTTCACGTTAATAAACCTGAAAATCATTCGTAACCCAATCATACAAAGAAGTTGATGTCTAAAAGAAAATCATGTACATTGAGTACATATCCAACTCGTAGCAGTTATTCCATTGATTAAGTGCTTGAGCCAACATTGTTTTCCTTCTGTTAACAGAAGGAAGGTGGCAGGATGGTTAAGACGTTCGCCTGCCAACAAGTCAACCGTGAGGTTCTGGGTTCGATTCCCAGCCATCGCTCTTTCATCCCAGAGTGACAAAAAAATCGAACTGAATGTCAAAGTCCTTCGGATGAGACTATAAACCGAGGCCCCATGTTCGAACGCATGCAGAACATCTTGCGCACACGTTAAATCCTGTTCCGCTTTTCAGAAGAGTAGGCCATTGTGTGCCGGTGGAAACAGATGACAAAATTGACAAAACTGCATGCACACGGGGACTAGATGTAAAAAAGCACATGAGTACTTATTCCATTATCCTCGATATAAAAGAATAAATAAATAAATACATAAATAAATAAATAAATAATGAATTTTTAATAAATATCCAGACAAACTATGCCTGTACACATCATTTGATATTTAGAACATATCTGGCAATGCTACATTGATACATTTGCTTAAAAACTTTTTTTTTCTCAAGTCTGAGTACATGTAACATTCCAATCGAAAGTGGGCTTCATTTTCAATTTTCGTTTTACAAAATGGACACAATTTGTCTCGAATGTTATCACTATATCTATACACATTATTGTTAAGAGGTAAAACATTAAATCTTGCTCGTGTAATTGCTACACGAAAGCAGTAGACATCTATAGAGTTTAAATACTGCTCTTTTACACACACAAAATGTTTTTAAACGAGCTATAAACATCATATCTACCTGTTTCACACAAAATTTCTCTTATTTCTGAAATCCAGTAATAACAACCACTTCTGTCTAACTCTAACTGCATGCAGTAAGCAGAGAGAGAGAGAGAGAGAGAGAGAGAGAGAGAGAGAGAGAGGAGAGAGAGAGAGAGGAGAGAGAAGAGAAGAGAGAGAGAGGAGAGAGAGAGAGAGAGAGAGAGAGTGTGAACCTCGTTCAAGAGGATTTTTTCCTCTGGAGTTAACATCAGTGCTGACTCCACTCCCCCTAAATGTATTTCGGATGAGACTATAAACCGAGGTCCCCTGTGCGAACGCACGCGGAACATCTTGCGCACACGTTAAAACCCGTTCCGCTTTTCGAAAGAGTGGGTCATTATGTGCCGGTGGGAACGGATGACGAAATTGACAAAACTGCTTACACACGGGGACTTGATGTAAAACACACACACACACACACGCACACACACACACACATGTATGCTTATTCCATTATCCTCGAAGTAAAAGAATAAAATGAATTGACTAAATAAATAAAACAGAGACACAGACAGATAGACAGACAGACAGAGAGACAGACAGACAGACAGAGAGACGGACAGACGGACAGACAGACAGACAGAGTCTATGTTTCCAAAACAAACAGAAAAATATCTACATACTTTTTTTTCATCCGGTTCTTGCCCTGGATTAGAGGGGTTCGTGAGGGAGGGATGGGGGGGGGTTGGAAGGGGGGGGGGGTCGGGGGGGGGGGATGCGTTGGGGGGGGGATATTTTCTTCGTTCCTCGGCTAGAGCTCCGAAGTTTACCAGTGGTGAGATTTTGCGTATAATGGGACTGAATTTTTTTTTTTACCTGCCATGTGTGGTTTTAAAATTGGAAAAGCCTCCTATTCAGAAAAGGGTTTAGGTGGGGGGGGTTTTACAGCTGAACTAGTTTTAAAAGTTTGTTACGTCATTTCTTCCAACTTCCTTTGCATTTCATAGTGTCATGAGCGGAACATTCAGTCAGTATCAGTGTCCCAAAACCTATGTGGTCGAAGGGGAGCGAGGCCATCAGAGACCTCGGCTTCTCTAGGGGGCCAGCATAATTATTGAGGGCGGAGGCCCCTATCTCCTCTCCCTCGCTGCTTTACCTTTCTTTCCTGACCCCTAAAAGAGAGCATGTACTCATTTACAGCTGGGTGAACTGGGGGGGACTGTACTAAAGCCAAGGCGCGCAAACGGTCACCCATCCAACTTGGTAACCACGCTCGATGCTGCTTAGAGAGAGCAAGTGCTCTGACCACTGAGCTATCCCGTCCCCCTAGTCAGTATTGGAAAAGTCTACTTATCCACGTAGATTTTGGATTTGAATAATTTGTTATGAATTTCTACCATTCTCTTCAACCTAAACTTAATTAAGTGGATCTGTGGTCTAGAGATAACGCGCCTGTCTAGAATGCGAAAAGTCAGGGTCGGAAGTGTGCGGTGGTTCGTATCCCGTTTGGGCCAGAAACTTTTCCCCCGTCCATTAGACCATGAGTGGTGGTCTGGGCGCTAGTCTTTCGGATGAGACGATAAACCGAGGTCCCGTGTGTTACACAAAATTTTCAGCGCAAGTAACAGAACCCACGGCAACAAGAGAGTTGTCCCTGGCAAAATTCTTAGTAAAAAGCCACTCTGATAGGGAAACAAATACAGTTGCAGACCAAAGAAAAAATGGGTGGCGCTGCTCTTGTGGCGACGCGCTCTCCCCGGGGAGAGCAGCCCGAATTTCACGCAGAGAAATCTCGTGACTTAATAAAATAAAATTAAAAAATTAAAAAACTTTCCAGGATTTCAATTTGTTCCTGGGTAGATTATTGTTTCCTTTTTTTTTTACTGAGATAGCGGACAAAGAAAGGCCA
>CM054136.1:78694919-78699919 GCA_028751875.1 Rapana venosa | reverse complement strand
TGTTGTGACCTCTGTGTTACATTTATAAATCATTTTGTGACCTTAGTTTGTATTACATTTATATATCATGTTGTGACCTTAGTTTGTATTACAATTATATATCATGTTGTGACCTCAGTTTGTATTACATTTATATATCATGTTGTGACCTTCGTTTGTATTACATTTATAAATCATGTTGTGACCTTAGTTTGTATTACATGTATATATCATGTTGTGACCTCTGTTTGTATTACATTTATATATCATGTTGTGACCTCTGTTTGTATTACATTTATATATCATGTTGTGACCTCTGTTTGTATTACATTTATATATCATGTTGTGACCTCTGTTTGTATTACATTTATATCATGTTGTCACCTTAGTTTGTGTTACATTTGTATGTCATGTTGTGACCTTAGTTTGTATTACATGTATATATCATGTTGTGACCTATGTTTGTATTACATTTATACATCATGTTGTGACCTATGTTTGTATTACATTTATATATCATGTTGTGACTTTAGTTTGTATTACATTTATATATCATGTTGTGACCTCAGTTTGTATTACATTCATATTGACCTTAGTTTGTATTACATTTATATCATGTTGTGACCTTACTTTGTATTACATTTGTATATCATGTTGTGACCTTAGTTTATATTACATTTATATATCATGTTGTGACCTATGTTTGTATTACATTCATATATCATGTTGTGACGTATGTTTGTGTTACATTTATATATCATGTTGTGACCTTGGTTTGTATTACATTTATATATCATGTTGTGACCTATGTTTGTATTACATTCATATATCATGTTGTGACCTCTGTTTGTATTACATATATATATCATGTGATCTCAGTTTCTATTACATTTATATATCATGTTGTGACCTTAATTTGTATTACATTTATATATCATGTTGTGACCTTAGTTTGTATTACATTTATATCATGTCGTGGCCTTAGTTTGTATTACATTCATATTGACCTTAGTTTGTATTACATTTATATCATGTTGTGACCTTACTTTGTATTACATTTGTATATCATGTTGTGACATCAGTTTATATTACATTTATATCATGTTGTGACCTTAGTTTGTATTACATATATATCATGTTGTGACCTCTGTTTGTGTTACATTTATATATCATGTTGTGACCTTAGTTTGTGTTACATTTATATATCATGTTGTGACCTCTGTGTTACATTTATATATCATGTTGTGACCTTAGTTTGTATTACATTTATATATCATGTTGTGACATCGGTTTATATTACATTTATATCATGTTGTGACCTTAGTTTGTGTTACATTTATATATCATGTTGTGACCTCTGTGTTACATTTATATATCATGTTGTGACCTCTGTGTTACATTTATATATCATGTTGTGACCTTAGTTTGTATTACATTTATACATCATGTTGTGACATCAGTTTATATTACATTTATATCATGTTGTGACCTTAGTTTGTGTTACGTTTATATATCATGTTGTGACCTCTGTGTTACATTTATATCATGTGACCTTAGTTTGCATTACATTTACATCATGTCATGACTGCAGTGTATACTACATTTACATTATGTCTCAGTGTATATTACATTGACATCATGTCTCAATGTATATTACATTGACATCATGTCTCAGTGTATATTACATTGACATCATGTCTCAGTGAATATTACATTGACATCATGTCTCAGTGTATATTACATTGACACCATGTCTCAGTGTATATTACATTTACATTATGTCTCAGTGTATATTACATTGACATCATGTCTCAGTGTATATTACATTGACATCATGTCTCAGTGTATATTACATTGATATCATGTCTCAGTGTATATTACATTGACATCATGTCGTGACCTCAGTGTATATAACATTGACATCATGTCTCAGTGTCTATTACATTGACATCATGTCTCAGTGTATATTACATTGACATCATGTCTCAGTGTATTATTAGATTGACATCATGTCTCAGTGTATATTACATTGACATCATGTCTCAGCGTATATTACATTGACATCATGTCATGACTGCAGTGTATATCACATTGACATCATGCCTCAGTGTATATTACATTCACATCATGTCTTAGTGTATATTACATTGACATCATGTCATGACTGCAGTGTATATTACATTCACATCATGCCTCAGTGTATATTACATTGACATCATGTCTCAGTGTATATTACATTGACATCATGTCTCAGTGTATATTACATTGACATCATGTCTCGGTGTATATTACATTGACATCATGTCTCAGTGTATATTACATTGATATCATGTCTCAGTGTATATTACATTGACATCATGTCGTGACCTCAGTGTATATTACATTCACATCATGTCTCAGTGTCTATTACATTGACATCATGTCTCAGTGTATATTACATTGACATCATGTCTCAGTGTATTATTAGATTGACATCATGTCTCAGTGTATATTACATTGACATCATGTCTCAGCGTATATTACATTGACATCATGTCATGACTGCAGTGTATATCACATTGACATCATGCCTCAGTGTATATTACATTCACATCATGTCTTAGTGTATATTACATTGACATCATGTCATGACTGCAGTGTATATTACATTCACATCATGCCTCAGTGTATATTACATTGACATCATGTCTCAGTGTATATTACATTGACATCATGCCTCAGTGTATATTACATTTACATTATGTCTTAGAGTATATTACATTTACATCATGTCATGACTGCAGTGTATATTACATTCACATCATGCCTCAGTGTATATTACATTTACATTATGTCTTAGTGTATATTAAGTTGACATCATGTCTCAGTTTATATTACATTGACATCATGTCTCAGTGTATATTACATTGACATCATGTCTCAGTGTATATTACATTGACATCATGTCTCGGTGTATATTACATTGACATCATGTCCCGGTGTATATTACATTGACATCATGTCTCAGTGTATATTACATTGACATCATGTCTCGGTGTATATTACATTGACATCATGTCTCGGTGTATATTACATTGGCATCATATCTCGGTGTATATTACATTGACATCATATCTCAGTGTATATTACATTGACATCATGTCTCAGTGTCTATTACATTGACATCATGTCTCAGTGTCTATTACATTGACATCATGCCTCAGTGTCTATTACATTGACATCATGTCTCGGTGTCTATTACATTGACATCATGTCTCGGTGTCTATTACATTGACATCATGTCTCAGTGTATATTACATTGACATCATGTCTCAGTGTATATTACATTGACATCATGTCTCAGTGTCTATTACATTTAGGCTACATCATGTCGTGACATCACTGCATATTACATTTACATCATGTCATTACCTCAGCGTATACTACATTTACATCATGTCATTACCTCAGCGTATACTACATTTACATCATGTCATTACCTCAGTGTATACTACATTTACATCATGTCGTGACCTCAATTTTCATAACATGTTTTTCTGAAAAGAGTTCACAGTGAGGGCATGGGGTGGCGGAGGGGGGGAGGGGGGGGGTACGGTGGTGAAGGAAGATGGAAGATCTAGGAGAAACATTCGTTGGAGGGTTGACAGGCCAGGGGTATCAGGGAGATATTTGGATGAATGCTCGCAGCCAAAGAATAAAGTGGCAAAGACACACACACACACACACACACAACGCACGCACGCACGCACGCACACACACACACACACACACACACATACACAAAGAACTAGAAGGAAACAAAACTTGCAGGGAAAAAACGTCATTACTCTCCCCCCCCCTCCCCCCCCAAAAAAAAAGTTGCCCCGGAAAATTACATCAACTAGCTATGATGTCAGGCCTGTGACGTCATTTTTATGGGGGGGGGGGGGGGGGGGGGGGGGGGGGGGCTCTAACGCAATTTTTTCTGCAGTAAAAAAGGGCATACGCTGTTCATGACTTGCAATATTGAAAGTGACCAGCAATGTTTGCTACAAGTTAGCCAGTAAGCTACATCACAAATAGAGTCAGTTATTCGTCTGTGGGCAGGAAAAGAAAACATGCTGAAAACTAATGTTTCACGTATAGAATGGATATATATATATATATATATATATATAGAGAGAGAGAGAGAGAGAGAGAGAGAGAGAGAGAGAGAGAGAGAGAGAGAGATTAAATATGTTCGAGATAATATATATATATATATATATATATATATATATATATATATATATATATATATATATTATATATATATATCATGATGTAATGTAAAGACATGATGTAAATGTAAGTATACACTGAGACATGATATAGATAGATATAGATAGATAGATGTATGTTCGAAATATTATATATGTTCGAACGCACGCAGAACATCTTGCGCACACGTTAAATCCTGTTTCGCTTTTCGAAAGAGTAGGCCATTGTGTGCCGGTGGAAACAGATGATAACATTTACAAAACCGCATACACACGGGGACTGGATGTAAAAAAAAAGCACATGAGTGCTTATTCCATTATCCTCGATATAAAAGAATAAATTAAAATAGATATATATATGAGTGAGTGAGAGAGAGAGATGACAATGACAATGACAAATTCTTTTATTTCGAGGATAATGAATACGCACCCATGTGCTTTTTTACATCCAGTCCCCGCCCTTATGGATATATATGATAATAAAATAAAATAAAGCCCATAGCAATACACTTACACAGCTTATGGAAAAAATATCTACACAAAAATCCCACAAAGATCACCGAAGAGAGAGAGAAAGGGAAAAAAAAAGTAGCAACAAGTAAGAAAGAAAGCAGAACAGAAAACACAGAAACAACCGAAAAAATAGCAAGAACCAAGAGCAAAACAAAAAAAAGGCAACAACAAGGGGAGAGGGAACAACCGAATAGTCCCCCCCTCAAAAAAGCAACAACAACCCCAAACCCAAACCAAAACAGAACCAAACAAAGCAAAATCTCCATAAAA
>CM054136.1:78687419-78689919 GCA_028751875.1 Rapana venosa | reverse complement strand
GCATATGTGTGTGTGTGTGTGTGTGTATGTGTGTGTGTGTGTGTGTGCATGTGACCTGGCACATGCCCTGTTTCGAGGCATCAGTAATGACAGCCAATTGGCTCGATGTTGATGTAGCACTCACTACATACAAATAAAACGCTTTACTGCTTGTTGCTATCCCTAACAGTGTGTGCGTGCGTGCGTACGTGCGTGCGTGCGTGCGTGCGTGCGTGTGTGTGTGTGTGTGTGTGTGTGTGTGTGTGTGTGTGTGTCATTTCTCTCCAGCTGAGTCGAGCAAAACACATTCAAAGGCAGAGGTGATATTTTCTCCTAAGAGAAAGTTCACAGGCGGGTTAATGCCTGGTGTGTTTATCATCCAATAATTTTGTGACTATGGGGACGGGGTAGCTCAGCGGTCAGAGCACTCGCTTCCCCCCAGCCCAGCCAAGTTAAGTAGCATCGAGCGTGGTTACCAGTTGGATGGCGGACCGTTTGCGCGCCTTGGCTTCAGTTTAGCCCCCCAGTTCAACCAGCTGTAAATGGGTACCTGCCCTCTTTAAGGTCAGGGAAGGTAAAGCAGCGAGGGAGAGAGATGGGCGCCACCCTCAACCCTAGAGAAGTGAGGTCTCTGACCCCTCGCTCCCCTACGACCTTATAGGTTATGCCTTTTGAATTATGTGACTGCTCTTGATTCGTATGCTTCCATTATTACGTTGTTTGCCCAATAAAGCTAAATCTTCGGATAAGAGACTTATAAACCCAGGGTCCCCGTGTGCGGAAGGACACACACAGAACAGCTTACGCGTACGTAAAAACCCTGTTCCAGCTTTTCGGAAGAGTAGGCCATTGTGTGCCGGTGGGAAAGAAGGACAACATTTATAAAAGCTGCATACACAAGGGGCCTGGATGTAAAACTTTTTTTTTAAAAGACAATAGTGCTTATTCTATTATCCTGGAAATAAAAGAGTAGATAAAAGAATAACTAAGAAATAAAAAAATGAATACGGTGTGTGCTACATTGTATTGTATTGTATTGTGTTGCGTTCTGTTGTATTGTATTGTATTGTATTGTATTGTGTTGTGTTGTATTGTGCTGTGTTGTATTGTGTTGTATTGTATTGTGTTGTGTTGTATTGTATTGTGTTGTATTGCGTTGTGTTGTATTGTGTTGTGTTGTGTTGTGTTGTAGTCACGGCAGATTTCTCCGTGTGAAATTCGGGCTGCTCTTTTTTTAGGCGAGTGTGTCATCCATCATCCATGTGTGTGTGTGTGTGTGTGTGTGTGTGTATGTGTGTGTGTGTGTGTGTTCCTTATTTAATTTTGCGTCTTTACACATGAAGTGATATCCGACAAAATAAGTGTATGTGTGTGTCTGTGTGTGTGTTTGTGTGTGTGCGTGCGCAGCGCGTGTGGGTGTGTGTAGGGGGGTGGGGTGGGGGGTGTATGGGTGTGTGCGCGCGCTCGTGCGTGTGTGTTGGGGGTAGGGGGAGGGGGGGGGGGGGGGGGGGGGGCTGTGCGTGCGTGCGTGCGTGGTGTGTGTGTGTGTGTGTGTGTGTGTGTGTGTGTGTGTGTGTGTGTGTGTGTGTGTATGTGTGTGTGTGTGTGTGTGTGTGTGTGTGTGTGTGTGTGTGTGTGTGTGTGTTTTCATAAGTCTAGTGTTCACTACAACTATGATTCTGTACATAGCATTGAGTTTAAATAAAAGATTCTAACATTTGAAAAATTTAAAAACAAAATCCAATAAAACTCTAACAGTTTCATCAAGAAAAAGAGGAGGAGGGGAAGATTTAAAGAAAACGAACAATTCGGCTCTTACTCAAGCCTTTCACTATTTCTAACATTTTTAGATCATCAAACAAAATGTCAGTCAGGGATAAACTGGCAGTATCAGAATTACACAACCAAGCCGGCAAATACGACTTTAACTGATCACAGTCAAAAATAACATGAAGCCGTATAATCTGGATCGTGGATCGGTGGTCTAGAGGTAACGCGCCTGTCTAGAAAGCGAAAAAGTCCGGGTCTGAAGTGTGCGGCGGTTCGTACCCCGTTTGGACCGGAAACTTTTCCCCCATCCATTAGACCATGAGTGGTGGTCTGGGCGCTAGTCTTTCGGATGAGACGATAAACCGAGGTCCCGTGTGTTACACGTAATTATTTAGCGCACGTAAAAAAAACCCACGGCAACAAGAGAGTTGTCCCTGGCAAAATTCTTAGAAAAAAGCCACTCTGATAGGGAAACAAATACAGTTGCAGACATGAAAAAGAAAAAAAAATGGGTGGCGCTGCGCTTGTGGCGACGCGCTCTCCCGCTCTCCCCGGGGAGAGCAGCCGAATTTCACGGAGAGAAATCTGCCGTGACTTAAAGTGGTATGAAATAAAATCTGAGCGCTTTGATTTGTTGCTTTACAAGATTCAGCGCTATATAAATTCCATACATTATTATTATTATTATTATTATTATTATTATTATTATTATTATTATTATTATTATTATTATTATTATTATTATTATTAT
>CM054136.1:78679919-78682419 GCA_028751875.1 Rapana venosa | reverse complement strand
CAAACAGACAGACAGAGGGGCAGAAATACAGACAGACAGACAATCAATCAGACAAGCAGACAGACAATCAGACAAACGGAGAGACAATCAGACAAACAGGCAGGCAGACGGGCAGACGGGCAGAAAGACAATCAGACATGCAGACAGACAATCAGACAGGCAGACAGGCAAATAGAAAGTCAGACAGACAGACAGAGGCGAAGAATCGAGAAGATGGACGACCCTCACTCCATCAAAGTGCCAAACGAAATCAACGAACTCTTCTTACATTGTTGTATTAGTTACGCTTGTTCGTTTCCTTCTCGTTCTTCTCGCTTCGTTCTGTTTTGGGGTGGGGATGGGGGGGGGAAGGTTTAGGGAGGCAGGGGGGAGGGAGGGGAGAAGAAAATTGGTTGGTGGTGATTGTTATGTGTCCCTCGATCAATCTGGCAATTTTACAGTGAAATAGCTAGGCTTAACTGCTGATTCCTTGAGGCTACTTTTATCTGACCTTTAAAAAAAAAACCAAACTTAAGACCAAAAAAAAAAGATCGGTTTGCTTGTAGAGTCCGAGGTTGTTTGTTGTTGTTGTTGTTGTTTCTCTCTTCATATTCGTTTATATTCTATGTGATTTTCAGTTACCTTTAGGGGGATACTAGGGGCGTGTCAGTGTAAAATAAGCATCCTCGCCTTCTGGAAATTCTTGTGCGAGGAATTCCCTCTCTTTCTCTCTCTTCTCTCTCTCTCTCTCTCTCTCTCTCTCCTCTCTCTCTCCTCTCTCTCTCTCTCTTCCTCTCTCTCTCTCTCTTCTCTCTCTCTCTCTCTCTCCTCTCTCTCTCTCTCTCCTCTCTCTCACTCTCTCTCCTCTCTTGTTTCTGCCTCGTTCCTTTTTATTCTTCCTGTCTCCTCTTTCTTGTCTATTTTCTTGGTCCATTCTCCTGCCCCTTTTTTTCAAAAGAAAATACTTAAAAGAACAATGCTCTATCGTGTCGAGGTCGGATGCGCTGGGCCTGACTTGTTATAATAATACATGGAACTTATATAGCGCTATATCTTGAAAAGACAAATCAAAGCGCATGCATTCAACCTAATCTTACACAGTCATCAAATCAATGATAAATGATCAATAGTTTAAACAAACAGATATTTACAAACATAGTGCGCTGCAGAAAAAATCTATGAACTAAAATTTCAATAGTCAAATGTTTTACAAAAGCACACACACACACACTCACTTAGGTCCTATACTTTAGCAGGGTGATAGGACATGGGTTAGTGAGGGTGGGATAGCTCTGATATGAAACAGGAGGGGGGAAATCTTAGGTTTGAAATAAATGTCTTGAGGCTGGACTTAAAAGTGTCATAACTAGGTTTCAGGCGAAGAGAGAGGGGGAGCTCATTCCAGGTCGATGGACCCAAAATAGAGAAAGAGCGGCGGCCAACAGTGGATTGGTTGAATCTAGGTATTCGTAGCACAAGGTATCTGCAGTAGAGCGGAGGGAACGTGAAGGAGTGTACAGGTTAAGACATTCACAGAGGTAGGAGGGTGCAGTTTTGTGGAGACATTTGTAACAGAGGGTACTGATCTTATAATTTACTATCTGTGGCACAGGCAGCCAGTGGAGAGATCGCAAGAGAGGGGTAATGTGCTCAGATTTTTTCTTTCTGAGAACTAGTCGAGCTGCGGAGTTTTGTATACTGAAGGAGTGGATAATGATAGCTGGCAGACCAGACAAAAGAGAATTACAATAGTCCAGACGTGAAGAATGAGAGAAGTGACAAGTTTGGCTGTTGCATCAGTGACAGGTACTTTCGAATTGCACTAATAACGCCGTAATTGATAGAGGCACGACTGACAGGTCTGAGTGATGAATTTTTTCATAGAGAGTGTGTTGTCGATAAAACACTAGATACATCACAGACAGTGGATAGAGGACTGATTTATATGCCAAGTTCTATTGAAGCTGTTGTAATGGAAGAGAGTTTGTGTTTGGTCCCTACGAGCATGGCTTCGGTTTTATCTGCATTTAGCTGTAATTTGTTCTGTGTCATCCAGTTTTGAATATCTCCAAAGCAGCGGGCCATATTTGTCAGGAGAGAAGGCAGATTTTCAGATTTGTTAGGTGCCTATCGACAGCGCAATGTTGTTGTTGTTCTTCAATTTTACGTCTGTTCACATTAAGTGATATTAGACACAAAAAGGCAAACAATTCAGAAAAAAAAAGGTTAGGAACTGTCTACTACTGTAACCATAATACAATGAAACAAATGAATTTACCTTGTGAACAACTGTATAACTAATTAAACTACAACAGATAACACACACAAAAACAACACACACACACACACACACACACACACACACACACACACACACACACAAACACACGTCATTATTCTAGCGCCAAAAGAACACTGGGAAAAAAGTTAACAATTTCGAAAACTATACCGTGATGGGTAGAATGCCTCTGCTTCAAATCAATAAATGGCATATTTACTTGTGCTATAGCAAATCAATAAA
>CM054136.1:78664919-78667419 GCA_028751875.1 Rapana venosa | reverse complement strand
AGAGAGCATGAATGATGTGACTTTGTATAAATCAATATTTAAGTATGAACTACTCTGAAGTTGGAATGTGTGTGGGCTGAGGCCAGAATGAAGACTTCCTGCAGAGTGTACAAACACAGGAGAAGACCCCCACCCCCCACCCTCATCCCCACCCCCCAACAAGGGAAAGCAGAGAAGGAGGAGCGAAAAGAGAATGGACGGAAACGTGCGAGATAAGCCTACTATTACACTGACAAGGAAATACGTGCATGTGCCGACGTCTTACAAACGCGACTCTGATTACTTGTTGATGTCCCTTGCTACTCAGAAACTTATGCTCTGACGTTGACAAAACCACTGTTATCCTTCCAGTGATAGCATGAGATCCACGGGAAAGCGTTTTATGTCATCCCTAACCCCTGCTGCCAGGAATACTAGGAATCAAAGTCTGGCTGACAAGCACTCCACAGCCGTCTGTGGCAGGATCTTGCTCCATATCGCCCATCGCTGCAACCGCAACCGGAAAACGGAACTGGAAACAGACAATGCAGAAAATGATAACGTCAGGAAAGCGAGTTTCTGGACTAGCAAAATAAAACCACTGATTTTGTTTGATAGAGAAAATGATTCACATAATTAAAAGTTAAGGAAGAACGGAATGTATGATTAATGAAGATTTGATACAGCATAGTGATTATACTATGGTTTAATTCATAATCTGGAGGGGGGGGGGGTAAGAGTTGCATGGCAGCAGTGTTTTGTTTCCTTTTAATGCTACAAGTACAGTTGGGGCCTCAAGGCTCAAGCTGATCATCTTTTCACAGACTGGTAGCAAAATTTCAAAACATTCGAAAAGAAAGTTCGTGGGAGCAGGATCTATAACTAATGAGGTGGTTTCTTCTTCTTCTCTTCTTACTCGAACGCTCACACAGCAGCTATCGCTGTTTGTCATATGAGCCAAAATACGTAGTTGCGCTGCCATTAAGCGCCTGACAAGTCAGGCCCAGCGCATCCAACTTCATTATGGGAGAGAATTGCTATCTTTTAATCCTGTCTAGAATTTTTAAAAAGGCAGGAGAGTGGACCACGAAAATAGACGAGATGGAGATGACAGGAAGGAAGAAAGAGAACCATACTGAAACAAAGAGAGGGGGAAAAAGAAAAGGACGAATTCCTACAACAGAATTTTCCAGAAGGTGAGGATGCTTTTTATACTGACAGGCCCCCTGGCATCCCCACGGGGAAATGAGGTGGGTTTAGCTTTCATGATCAATTTAGGAACTTGGTCCCAACTCAGTTAAGTAACTTGAAATGAGAAAAAGGCACAAGTGGCTGGGTGGTTATGGAAGGTCCTGATCGATACTTCACCTTTTTCCTGTCTGTATGAATCAAGTTTTGAAACAATCTTTTTTTTTCGGGGGTAGGGGGGGGGGGGATATGTCTGAAAAAGAGCCAGCAGTTGTTGTTGTTGTTGTTGATGTTAGAATCAGATGGATTGTCTGTAATAATCACACTTGTATCATAATTTTTGATCTGTGTAATAGTGCTGTTGCTTTTGTTGTTGCTGTTTTTGTTGTTGTTGTTGTTGTGTTAGAATCAGATGAATTGTCTGTAATGATCATACTTGTATCATTATATTTCATCTGTGTAATATTTCTTTGTGAGATAGATAGGACGATAGATAGAACGATAGATAGAACGGTAGATATAACGGTAGATAGATAGATAGATAGATAGATAGATAGATAGATAGATAGATAGATAGATAGATACATACATACATACATACATACATACATACATACATACATACATCATGCATGCATCATGCATGCATGCATGCATGATAGATAGATAGATAGATAGATAGATAGATAGATAGATAGATAGATAGATAGATAGATAGATAGATAGATAGATAGATAGATAGATAGATAGATAGATAGATAGATAGATAGATAGATAGCCGCACAGACACACAGACATAGATAAATAGACAGACAGACAGACAGACAGACAGACATAAAGACAGGACAAGACAATTTCTTTATCTTTTATTTATTTTAATTCATTTATTTCGAGGATAATGGAATAAGCATTCATGTGCTTTCTTCATCCAGTCCCCGTGTGTATGCGGTTTTGTAAATTTAGTCATCCGTTCCCATCGGCACACAATGGCCTAATCTTCCGAAAAGCGGAACGGGTTTTAACGTGTGCGCAAGATATTCTGCGTGCATTCACACACGGGACCTCGGTTTATAGTCTCATCCGAAAGACTTTTGGGGAGAGTGGAGTCTGCACTGATGTTGACTCCAAGGGAAAATATCCCCTTGAATGGACAGACAGAAAGACAAACAGACAGACAGACAGAAAAACAAACAGACAGAAAGACAAACAGAAAGACAGAAAGACAGATAGACAGACATACAGACAGACAGAAAGACAGACAGAAAGACAGACAGAAGACAAACAGACAGACAGAAAGACAGACAGACAGAAAGACAGAAAGACAGACAGATGA
>CM054136.1:78649919-78659919 GCA_028751875.1 Rapana venosa | reverse complement strand
TATTCCATTATCCTCGATAAAAAAAAAAGAATTTTAAAAAAATAAAATAAATAAAGATTCCGTCATTCATGTTAGCGCTCTGTAGGTTACGGAAACATACCTAAAAATACATCCCTGAAGTCGGAATGCGGATACCTTCAAGGTGGGTAAAAACAGCTACATACACATTCTCACCATTGGTGAACCTCGGAGCTCTAGCCGAGGAACGAATAAAAAATAAAAATGTATTATGTATGTCTACAGAATCTTATACAATCGCGCTATCGGAAAGCAAAAAATCTATAGGGGAAAAAGTAATGAATCTATAGAAGAAAAAAGACATACAAAATCGCGTTATCAAAAAGCAATAAATCCATAGGGAAAAAAAGCAATAAATCTATAGAAGAAAAAAAATACATACATACACGAACACATGTACGCACGTACACATACACACACATACACACATACATACATATTTACATAACATACATACATATTTACATAAATACATACACACATACATACATACATATTTACATAAACTACATACATACATCACATCATACATACATCAAACATACATACATACATACAAATATCATACATACATAAACATACAATAATTACATAACATACATACATACTACATACATACATAACAACATACTACATACATACAACACATACATACATACATACATAACATACAAACATACATATAATTACATACATACATACATACATACATACATAATACATACACTACATACATACATACATACATACATACAT
Organism: Rapana venosa; assembly: GCA_028751875.1. NCBI lineage: Eukaryota > Metazoa > Mollusca > Gastropoda > Neogastropoda > Muricidae > Rapana > Rapana venosa. The sequence continues at coordinate 78,659,145 of CM054136.1, read as the reverse complement.
ACATAATACATACATACAATAATTACTACATACAACATACATACTATCATACATACATACATACATACATACATACATACATAATACATATATACACACACTACATACATACATACATACATACATACATCACACATACATACATACATCATACATACATACATACATACATACATACATACATACACCAACATACATACATACACATACACATACATACATACATACATACATACACATACATACATACATACATACATAACATACATACACACATACATACACACATACATACATTACACATACATACATACATACATACATAAACATACATACATACATACATACACAACATACATACATACATACATAAATACATTAATAATAATACAACATACTACATACATACATCTACATACATACATTACATACATACATACATACATACATACATACATACACACTACATACATACACTACATACATTTCATACATACATTACAAACATATATACATAATACATACATACATACAAACAAACCTACCTACATTTACTATACTACTACAACATACTTTTTTTTACGCATAACAAACACACATACATACTAGTACAATACAAATGACATATATTAAATGTTTTTACTTGACTGACTACGAAAACATGACTCGAAATACATGTATAAACAAATAGCCCATTGGTAAGTTTTACATCTTAATTTATTTTTCAAACAAAGCTTTACACAATATCAATTTCTCTGTCCATTTCTAACCTCTTCAACAAATTGCCCTTCATGGGATGATTAAAGTGTTTTTGACTTGACTTGACTTGACTTGAAAACAATGCACGTTCGAGATCACCAGTGGTGTATAAACACGAATAGTCCACAGGGTTTGGTAAGTTTTACGCATCTTACATTTATTTTATCTAACATCTTTCTCTTTCTTCAAACTCCTAAACAAAACATAGTTCCCATTTTTTAACCTGTCTCTTTAAAAAAAAAATATATATATATATATATATATATAAGTTATTAACTGTATTTTCTATGAGATAGATAGATAGACAGACAGACAGACACATACATACATACATACATACATACATAATAGAAGATAGATAGATAGATAGATAGATAGATAGATAGATAGATAGATAGATAGATAGATAGATAGATAGATAGATAGATAGATAGATAGATGGATAGACAGACAGACAGACAGAGAGAGATGGATAGACAGACAGATAGATAGACAGATAGATAGATAGATAGATAGATAGATAGATAGATAGATAGATAGATAGATAGATAGATAGATAGATAGATAGATAGATAGATCATCGCATAAATGACACGATAAGTTTCAGCGTGTATTTGATGTGCAGTGTCATAGAATATTCTCCTGGATCTTATCTTATTAATGATGAAAAGTTGGGGCGTTATGAATGCTGTGACGTCAGTGGGCGTTAGTGACCTCACCAACACATAACAGTTCTGACTGGATTTTGTTGTTTCAACATACAATATACAAAAATGGACCTTTCCCTTTTTTTTATTCGCAAACACTGCAAAACATACAAAAATTGGCTACAGAAACTGAACGATTTTTTTGTGTTTGTTTTTGGAGAGGGGGGGGGGGGGGGGGGGGGCGAGTGGACGGCAAAATTAATTTCCGACAAAAAGTTCACAAATTTTTTTTTAAACCAAACCAAACCAAAACAAACAAACAAAACAAAACCCTACCATTTTATTTTTCAGTCCTACATTCTTGAACTCCACTTCAGACAATCTCGACAAGGTGTTCAACTACCACATGATTTTTTTTTTTTTTTTTTTGGGGGGGGGGGGGGGGGGGAGGAAGGGGTATTATTCCTATTCGTGAACAGAAGATTCAGACTGTAAGATTCTGGAACAATGTCCTTTTCTTTAAGCAATTCATTCCTCTCCTGAAAGGAATCCAGCAGAAAATACCAAAAAAAATTATGCAATCCCCGAAATCTGTTCCGTTGTATGGAAGGGAGTATTCTTTTTCAATAAAACCTTTTTTCTTTAAATAAAAGAAAATTTTGTATGTTAAAACTATGGCGATGACCTTAGCCTCTCAAACTCTCTTCCAAAAACAACAAAAAAATCTGTTATTTTCTTCGCAGATTTATAAACCAAAAAATCTTGCTATTTTCTTCGCAGATTTATAAACCAAAAAAATCTGCTATTTTTTTTCGCAGAGTTATAAACAAAACAAAATCTGATATTTTCTTCGCAGAATTATAAACCAAAAAATCTTGCTATTTTCTTCACAGAATTATAAACCAAAAAAATCTGATATTTTCTTCGCAGGATTATCAAGCGATAATTATCTACTTCTATTATTGAAGAAACTGCATCCCAGAATCTCGGAAGAAGTTTGCTGCTTAATTAATGTCTCTCTTTTTTTTTTCAAGGTCTGGAAGAATGTCTTTTGTTCCTCGGCTAGAGCTCGGAGGTTATTTAGTTATTATTTATTTTTTATTTTATATCGAGGATGAGCAGGGAGGAGGACGGAATGAGCACTCATGTGCTGTTTTACATCCAGTCCCCGTGTGTATGCGGTTTTGTACATTTTGTCATCTGTTCCCACCGGCACACAATGGCCTACTCTTTCGAAAAGCGGAACAGGATTTAACGTGTGGGCAAGATGTTCTGCATGCGTTCGTAACACGGGGCCTCGGTTTATAGTCTCATCCGAAGGATCCACCATCCAATGGTGAGAATTTTGCAAATAAATTATATGCGACCCTTTTTTGCCCACCATGAAGGTAGCGGCATTCCGCCTTTGATGGGGCGGGGGGGGGGGGGGGGGGATATGCTGGGTATGTCCGTGTTTCCGTAACCCACAGAACGCTAACATGAATTATGTTTGTCCGTCATGTTCGACGATGACCTCCAAAACAGCAGAGGAGGCAGCTGCTGTTTCGGAAACTGGGCAGAAATTTGATTATAGTGGAGATGTCTTGCCCACAGTATATCCCCACTCTCTCGGCCAAGTGGGCATATAAGGACAGTCAGCGTTGGAGATGTTCTCCAAAGGCCAACTAGCCCCCCAGGGCTGCTGCAGCACATAAGGACTGTGCGAGTCAAGCCTCCTAGTCATAGTCGATCACTAAAGACTAAGCTGTAAAGTGGAATTCCATCAGTGGGAAAGCCACTAGTCATACAGCCTCTCACTTTGCTGTTGCCCCTAGTGTCAATCGTTTAATCAAGAACTGTGATATAGCCCAGGCGCTGACGGCATGCTAACATCAATTACAGGATCTTTAACGAACATATCTGATTTTTTTGGCAAGTGTATATGCATGAAGGGAATTAAGGCACTGGCAGGTCTGCGTTTGAAGTTTTGACCTGGGAGATCGTAAAATTCTTGACTCCCTTTATTCAACAGACGACGCCGAGATTCGAACCTACAGCTTCATGGGCATATGGAAGTGAAGTCGAACGATCTTAACCACTCGTCTATCGCGTCTGTCAATGACAGAAATAATCTCTAGCTCTTGTGTTCCCTCTCAGCATTTCTTGTTGCACCTGTCTGTAACTCTCTCCTATCTTCTGATTATTCATGACACTTTCGTTCTGGACAATAGTTAGGGATGGTAATCCCACATCGCAGATGTAAAAAGGCATGCCTATTTTGCAATAATATTGTGGGGTTTTTTTGCCATTGTGTGTGTGTGTTTATTTATTTATTGATTTATTTATTCTTGTATATCGAGGATAATGGAATAAGCACTCATGTGCTTTTTTTAGATTCAGTCCCCGTGTGTATGCAGTTTTGTCATCTGTTTCCACCGGCACACAATGGCCTACTCTTCCGAAAAGCGGAACAGGATTTAACGTGTGCGCAAGATGTTCGAACACGGGGCCTCGGTTTAAAGTCTCATCCGAAGGATGTGTTGTGTGTGTGTGTGTGTGTGTGTGCGTGTGTGTGTGTGTGTGTGTGTGTGTGTGCGTGCGTGCGTGCGTGCGTGCGTGCGTGTGTGTGGTGTGTGTGTGTGTGTGTGTGTGTGTGTGTGTGTGTGTGTGTGTGTGTGTGTGTTGTGTATGTGTGTGTGTGTGGTGTATGTGTGTGTGTGTGTGTGTGTGTGTTGTCTGTGTGTGTGTGTGTTGTGTGTGTGTGTGTGTGTGTGTGTGTGTGTGTGTGTGTGTGTGTGTGTTGTGTGTGTGTGTGTGTGTGTGTGTGTGTGGGTGTGTGTGTAGTTGTGTTTGTGTGTGTTTGTGCGTGTATGTGTGTGTGTGTGTGTGTGTTCGTTTCCCCGGCTAGAACTCCAAGACTCACCACCAATGGGGAGATTTCACATACGTGACCGTATTTTCGTTTGGGGTTGGGAGAGGAAGGGGGGTTGTTGTTGTTTTGTTTTATGGTTTGTTTCTTGTTGGGGTTTTGGGGGGAGAAGGGGGGTCTCCCGCCATGAAGGCAGCTGCAATCCGGCTTCAGGGATGGTCATTGTAATACTTATTCATGTGTTGTTAGTCAAACAACTGCTGTAACGATTGTTAACCCAGATTCTCACTGGCTGCAAGAACTTCGTGATGTTCCTAGTTGGGTTTTTGTTTTCTTTTTTTCTCTTCTTTTCTTTTTTAACAGAGAAAAGGTTTTATGGTTTCTTCCAAAAAGAAAGATTCTTTTGTCCCCACTCAAACATCAGGTACCTTTTTTTTTCGCCTCCTCATAGTTTTCCCTGCTCAGGTCTCGAGTACCTAGTTTTTATTTTTTCCCTCCTCATACTTCCCCCCCCCCCCCCCCCCTTTTCCTTCTTTCTTTCACGGAGTGACAAACTGAGTGAGTGGGTGAAGGAATAAAATAGTTACGGGTGCTTTGTCTTTTTTTTTTCGGTTTGGTTTTCTTTCAGATTCACGGTGTTTAGTCTATAATATACTGGAAAGGACTAGATGGTGTTGATTTTGTACTTTAAGAAGAATGTTGTTGGAGTTGCTATATAATTATTTGATTAAGGCGACAGGCCTGATGATAATTATGGGGTTTGTGGTCGGTGGGGGGGTTATAACCACTAGGAAAGTAAATGAAATGATTGAGTTACTGACTGACTCTGACTGAATGACTTAGAAACACACTAACTGGATCACTGACTGACTGACTTACAAACTGACTGACTGACTGACTGACTGACTGACTGACTGACTGACTGACCTGCTTGCTTGCTCCCTTGCTTGCTTGCTTGCTTGCTTACCTAACTACTTGGCTTGTTTGGTTGGTTGGCTTGGTTTGGCTTGGTTGGTTGGTTGGTTGGTTGGTTGGTTGGTTGGTTGGTTGGTTGGTTGGTTTCTTTGGGGGGGTTTTCTGCATGTGGTCTTCGTGGTATCTTCTTTTCTTTTTCTGTCCTATCTTTTTCCTCTTCACACTTCACACGAACGAGGAGAAGGAGACAGTGTGGACAGATGGCAAGATAGCAAAACTTAGCTGTGAAAGACACAAATACCAAACGAACAAGTCCTCGTTTTACCTTGAGGGGACTGGATGTAAAAAAAAAAAGCAATAAGTGCTTATTCCATTATCCTCGATATAAACAAATTTTTTTTTAAAGAATATAGAGTCCAAAAAAAGTACTAGATTTAAAAAAACCACAGCCCGAAATCCTTCAAAACTCTTTTTTATCTTGGTCACATAATGAGACATGACTGTCGACCTAATAATAAAAACACTGCTGCTGACGTGAAGAATGGAAGGAAAGAGAGGCACAGGAAGATCAAGACAAACAAAACCCCTTTAACAGAGGATAATAAAATAAACTTTTTAAAAAACTGGACTGAGTTGGAAAGACGTCAGTGGACAGCTGAAAGTTACAAAGTGGACAAGGGGTCGGCTAGCTGCTGGCCAATGCGACTGTCCCGAGCTTGAGTGGCTTTAGAGATACATGACACGCTAGCCCAGTCTGTTGACGGCGATTGATGCGACCTTCGTCCTTCAGGTTTTTTTCTTCCCAAAAACTTCTTCTTCTTCTTCTTCTTCTTCTTCGCAATTCTTCTCTTTCCTCTTCATCATCATCATCATCATTCAGAATTTTGTTGTTGTTGTTGTTGTTGTTTTGTTGTTTTTCTTCTTCTTCTTCTTCTTCTTCTTCTTCTTCTTCTTCTTCTTCTTCGCAATTCTTCTTCTTTGCAATTCTTCTTCTTCACAATTCTTCTCTTTCCTCTTCTTCATCATCATCATCATTCAGAATGTTGTTGTTGTGTCTTCTTCTTCTTCTTCTTCTTCTTCTTCTTCTTCTTCTTCTTCTTCTTCATCTTCTTCTTCGCAATTCTTCTTCTTCGCAATTCTTCTTCTTCGCAATTCTTCTTCTTCGCAATTCTTCTTCTTCGCAATTCTTCTTCTTCGCAATTCTTCGCAATTCTTCTGCTTTGCAATTATTATTCTTTGCAATTCTTCTTCTTCGCAATTCTTCTGCTTTGCAATTCTTCTTCTCTGCAGTTCTTCTTCTTCGCAATTCTTCTTCCCCCAATTCTTCTTCTTCTTCTTCTTCTTCTTTGCATTCTTCTTTGCATTCTTCTTTGCATTTTTCTTCTTTACTTCGCAATTCTTCTTCTTCTTCGCATTTTTCTTCTTTGCATTCTTCTTCTTCTTCGCATTTTTCTTCTCCGCATACTTTAAAATCTTCTTCTACAAAGTCTTCTTCTTCTTCTCTTTTTCTTCGCAATTCTTCTACTTCTTCTTTGCAATTCTTCTTCTTCTTCTTCTTCTCTTCTTCCTTCTTCTTTTTCTTCTTCTTCTTCTTCTTCTTCTTCTTCTTCTTCTTCTTCTTCTTCTTCTTCTTCGCTTCTTCGCATTCTTCTTCTTCTTCGCATTCTTCTTCTTTTTCTTTTCTTCTTCTTCTTCTTCTTCTTCTTCTTCGCATTCTTCTTCTTCTTCGCATTCTTCGCATTCTTCTTCTTCTTCGCATTCTTCTTCTTCTTCTTCTTCTTCTTCTTCTTCTTCTTCTTCTTCTTCTTCTTCTTCTTCTTCTTCTTCTTCGCATTCTTCTTTGCATTCTTCGCATTCTTCTTCTTGTATTCTTCGCATTCTTCTTCTTCACTTTTTCTTCTTCTTCGCATTTCTCTTCATCTTCGCATTCTTCTTCCTCTTCGCATTCTCCTTTTTCGCATTTTTCTTAGCATTCTTCTTATTCAGAGTCTTCTTCAAAGTCTTCTTTTTCATCCTCCTCATCCTCTTCATCATCATTCTCATCATCTTCATTATCATCATCATCCAAAGTCTTCTTCGCAATTCTTCTTATTCGCAATTCTTCTTATTCACAATTCTTCTTCTTTTTTTTCTTCTTCTTCGCAATTCTTTATCATCATCATCATCATCATCATCATCATCATCATCATCATCATCATCATCATCATCCAGAATCTTGTTGTTGTTGTTGTTGTTGTTGTTGTTGTTGTTCTCCTCCTCCTCCTTCTCCTCCTCCTCCTCCTTCTTCACAGTCTTCTCAATCTTCAATGCAAAAAAAAAAGTCGTAGAATATTGTCATTAAGTTTATTCAGTACCCGACACCTAGCCCGTTGGCAATACCATTTGCTGGAAAGACTGGGCGGAAATGGATCTGTCCTTTGAGAAGATCAACGCCCCAAGGACGTTGCCTACCTTCTGGAAACCGCGGGGACTGTTGTAGCCTAAAATCTTCGAAAAATTGGTGCCACTCGACTCAAATCAATACCTACAACGGATCGATGGGGTAGGTATGGGCTATACCTGAAATCTATTTGTTTTTATCATCCGATTATATTTTATTCATAGTAGGCAGCGCGGGGTTTGAGAGGCAAAGCGGTTTTTTGATCAGGTGTCAAAAGATTTTTTCATTCTCAGTTGTTTATAGGAGCAATATTTAGGATCATGCTCGTAGAGGTGGGTATGATACAAATTACCCAGATGCATGCACCCTGCAAACTGGAGATAAAAAGGCCCCGCCAGACAGGGAGGAGGGGATGGGGGGGGGGGGGGGTCATTTCCACAGTTAGAGCTTCGAGGTTCAAAGAGTTAAATTTTTTTCATATGCGGGGCCCGGTTTTTGGGGTTCCAGGAAGGTAACCGATTACGCCCTTTTGGGGGGGTTTTCTTGTTCGTGTTCCCTAACGCTGACTGACTCACAGATCTTTACGTACATTTTGATCTTCTGTGTATGTGTAGAACACGAAGCAATGAAGACAGGGAGGTTGCATTGAAGTTTAGGGAAATCATTTAAAAAAAAATCCCCCTCCTTACTTCACCAGCGCTGCTGAGATTGGAACCACGACTTCATGGACCTATGGGGTTTTAAGTCGAACGGTCTTAACCCCTCGGCTATAGCGAGCGTTTCCCTCAGGTTTATTTTTCTGACACACTTTTTGAAAACATTTTTGAGATGATGATGTGATGGTTGGTGGGGGTGGTGTGGTTGTGGTGTGAGATGATGGTGAGACGACGACGACGACGACGTTTGGGGGATGCTGATGGTGGGGGTGGTGATATGATGAGATGATGATGACGGCGGCGACGACGAGTGATGATGATGACGACGACGACGTGATGACGACGACGACGACGTGACGACGGCGACGACGCAAAAACGACGGGGGTGGTGGTGGGTGGTGGTGGTGACGACGACGACGACGCGAGGGCGAGAGATGTGATAGGCTAGGAAAAAGAAGAAGAAAAAGAAGAAGAAGAAAGCAGCGCAACGATTTTTAAAGCAGTTTGGGAACAAGGTAAGTTCATTCAAGTTACGAAACGTCCAAAGCTTCTTTCTTCTAACTTAAGTTCAGCGGTCTTCCCTTCAGTTCACTTACGCCGAAATCGGATGTGCTGGGTCTAACTTGTCAGGCGCTTGACGGCAGCACAAACGAATTTTCGCAACAGTGGCTGCTTTGAGTGTTTGACGGCGAAGAGGAAGCACTTTATTTCACTTTGTTTTGCTCAGTGTTTTACCCCATGAAGACCTCACTGGAATATCAAAAGGTGATAGGTCTAGGTTCCAGTTCAGTCTGCCAACGGGTTTTTTAAAAATTAATTTTACTAATTTATTCTTTTATATCGAAGATAATGGAATAAGCACTCCTGTGTGGGTTTGTTTTTTTATTCAGTCCTCGTGTGTATGCGGTTTTTGTAAATTTGTGTCATCTGTTCCCACCGGCACACAATGGCCTACTCTTCCGAAAAGCGGGACAGGATTTAACGTGTGCGCAAGATGTTCTGCGTGCGTTCGCACACACAC
>CM054136.1:78559919-78637419 GCA_028751875.1 Rapana venosa | reverse complement strand
ATGTAAGTGTGTATGCATGTGCACATGCATACGTGTGCACAGGTACGCCCACACACACATGCAAGCACACACACATGCATGCATGCGTGCACATGCACACACACAGACACACACAATATATATTATCTTTTTCTCTCTCTTTTTATTCTTTAGATGGCTTGATGAAAAAAAGCAAATGCACCTCTTATTCAATGTACCATCTGAAAATAAAATTTTGATTTTGACTTTGACTTTGACACACATGAATGCGCACACACACATGTATGCATATATATACATACATTTGTAGACATGCATCCATATGTGCTCTCACAAATGCTCACACACACACGTGTATGCATGCACAAATGTGAACACACTAATGCATGCATGCACACATGATTGCACAGTCACAGCACACATGCACACACACACAGGCATGCACACACACACTCTCTCTCTCACGCATACACTTTTTCATGCACACAAAAGAAATGTTATAGTTCTTCCTGAGACATTTTGCACCAGTGACAGAAATCCTGTGCTTTGATCAAGATTACTCGTATTGGTTTTGACTCTAGGTGCAGACCTTCTGTCATGCATGGCCATACATGAATAGGGAATGAAATATCAGGTTCTCATGACTGTTAGGTCTCAATAACACTTTGATCTGATTCTTGGGGCAGGTGGATAGTATGTGTATGTGTGTTATTTATCTATCTGTTTATTTATTTACTTATTTATTTACTTATTCATTTATTTATTTATTTATTTTGAGGATAATGGAATAAGCACTCTTGTACTTTTTTACATCCAGTCCCCGTGTGTATGCAGTTTTGTAACTTTTTGTCATTCATTCCTACCGGCACACTACCTACTCTTCCGAAAAGCAGAAAGGGCTTTAATGTGTGCGCAAGATGTTCTGCATGCATTCGCACACAGGACCTTGATTTATAATCTCATCCAAAGGACTTTTGGGGAGAGTGGAGTCGACACTGATGTTAACTCCAGAGCAAAAATCCTCTTAAACAACATTTGAACCTGGGTCAGCAGATCACAAGTGCATCACTCTAACCACCAGGCTATCCCGTCTCCCCCACCCTCCACCCCCCTGTGTGTGTGTTGGGGGGGGGGGGGGGGAGGGGCAGGATAGCCTAGTGGTTTGAGTGTCAAGCACACAATTTGACAGTGAGAGCTCAAGCAAGCCAGCACTGAGACACCTGTAGGATGTGGGGTTTTCCCTATGTAGTAAACATCAATACCGATTCTGCTCCCTCTACCACCCCCTTCCCCCCCCCCCCCCCCCCCAACCTCCCAAGAGTGCTTCATATGAGACTATAAACTGAAGTTCCATGTATGAATACAGGCAGAACATCTTACGCACACATTAAAATCCGATCCACCTTTTGGAAGAGTAGGCCCTAATGGTAGGTAAATGATCGCATACACAAAATTTCACCATTGGTAAACCTCTGAGCTCTAGCCAAAGATTAAACAACAACAAAAAATAAGCGTTCCTTGGCTAGAGCTCCAAGGTTCACCAATGGTGAGATTTTCCAGGTATGCTATTGTATTTACCCACAATTAAAGTAGCTGCATTCTGACTTTGGGGACAGTGTCTAAACACAACACCAATGGCCATGCTTTTTTTTGTTTTTATTGTCAGCTGTTCCTACCGGCACAAAATGGCCTACTCTTCTGAAAGGCAGACTAGGCTTTTAAAGTGTGCATAAAATGTCTGCGTGTGTTGGCACAAGGGGCCTCTGTTTATAGTCTCATCCCAAGGACTTTGAAGGGGGAGGGGAAGGGAGGAGTCAGTATTTTTTTTCTTCTTCTTCCTTTTTTGTCATGTTTCTCCCAGGGGAGGTTTGACATGGATGAGCCTTCTCCATCTCTCTGTTTTGAGCTTCCTCCTTATTTACGCCCCTTTCTCTAACATCAACTGCAATACAGGCAGCCCAGGTCTTGCTAGGTCTTCCCCTTGGTCTCTTTCCATCCACTACGAAGTTCATAGCTCTTTTTATGATGTGGTGGTCTGCTTTCGTTGAACTGCCCAAACCAGCGCAGTCTATTGGTACTGGTAGGGAGGAGTCAGTATTGATGTTGTTAACTCCAGGGTTGTTGTTTTGGTTTTTTTAAAAGAAACACTTATACCTATAGTTATGGATATGTGTATGACCCTAGTTAACTCAATAGAAGATTTTTACGCATAAATTAACGAATATGTTTATACACCCTAGCAAATCATTGAACATGCATAGGCACCCGTGTAACTCAATGAAGATGTGTATGCACCTGAGCCGATCCGACTCCATTCTCCCCAAAAGTCCTTCGGATGAGACTATAAAGCGAGGCCCCGTGTGCGAACGCTTGCAGAACATCTTGCACACACACACGTTAAAATCCTGTTCCGCTTTTCGGAAGAGTAGGCCATTGTGTGCCGGTGGAAACAGATGACAATTTACAAAACTGCATACTACACGGGGACTGGATGTAAAAAAAAGCACATCAGTGCTTATTCCATTATCCTCGATATTAAAAAGAGTAAAATAAATAAATAAATAAATAAAAATCCTCTCTTCTCACTGGAGATGGGCTGCGCCGCCCTCAGTATGCTGGCTCTTAGAGAAGTGAGGTCTCTGACGCCTCGCTCCCCTACTACGACCTTTTAGGTTATGGGACTCCCTTACCTCTTCTCACTGGGCAGGAGGAGACGGTGCGGGTGGAGATGGCGATGCAGCAGGCCACCATCGAGCAGGTGCAGGAGGAGCGGGCCAAGGGAGAGAAGCTGCTGGCCAAGACGGTCCAGCAGGTGGAGGAGCGCTGCGCCCAGGAGCTGGAGCGGGCCGTGGCCAGGGCGCGGCAAGAGGAGCAGGCCGTGGCCGCCCAACAGCTCAAAGCTCAGGAGGAGTGAGTAGTAGTGGTGGTAGTAGTGGTAGTAGTGGTAGTGGTAGTAGTGGTAGTAGTAGTAGTAGTAGTAGAAGTAGTAGTAGTAGTGGTAGTAGTAGTGGTAGTAGTAGTTGTGGTAGTAGTAGTGGTAGTAGTAGTAGTAGTGAAGTAGATAGTAGTAGTAGTAGTAGAGTAGTAGTAGTAGTAGTAAGAGTAGTAGTAGTAGTGAGTAGTAGTAGTGAGTAGTAGTAGTAGTGAGTAGTAGAGTAAGTAGTAGTAGTGTAGTAGTAGTAGTAGTAGTAGTAGTAGAGTAGTAGTGGTAGTAGTAAGTAGTAGTAGTAGTAGTAGTAGTAGTGAGTAGTGGTAGTAGGTAGAGTAGTAGTAGATAGTAGTAGTGTAGTAGTAGTAGTAGTAGTAGTAGTAAGTAGTAGTAGTAGTAGTAAGTAGTAGTAGTAGTAGTATTTAGTAGTAGTAGTAGTAGAGTAGTAGTAGTGAGTAGTAGTAAGTGTAGTAGTAGTAGTGGTAGTATAGTAGTAGTAGTAGTAGTGTGTTAGTAGTAGTAGTAAGTAGTAGCAGTAGAGCTAGCTAGAGCAGAGAGTAGTAGTAGTAGTAGTAGTAGAGTAGTAGTAGTAGTAGTAGTAGTAGTGTAGTAGTAGTAGTAGTAGTAGAAGAGTAGAAGTAGTAGTAGTAGTAGTAGTAGTAGTAGTAGTAGTAGTAGTAGAAGTAGTAGTAGCAGTAGCAGTAGCAGTAGCAGCAGCAGCAGCAGTAGCAGCAGTAGTAGTAGTAGTAGTAGAAGTAGTAGTAGTAGTAGTAGTAGTAGTAGTAGAAGTAGTAGTAGTAGTAGTAGTAGTAGTAGTTGTTGTAGTAGAAGTAGTAGTAGTAGTTGTAGTGGTAGTAGTAGTAGTAGTAGTAGAAGAAGTAGTAGTAGTAGTAGTAGTAGTACTAGTAGTAGTAGTTGTAGTAGTAGAAGTAGTAGTAGTAGTAGGCTTTTGGTTTCGAGGTGTGGTGTGTGGGATGTAGGTGTGTGTGTGTAGGTGTGTGTGTGTGGTGGGGAGGGAGGGGGGAGGGGGGGAGTGTGGGTGGAGGGGGAGTGTGGGGGGGGGGTGTGTGGATGTTTGTGGGTGTGTGTGTAAGGGAGGGGGGGGGGGGGGCCTTGACTGGAATCCACAAGGGAAGCGGAAAGTTGGTCGACCAAAACAGACCTGGCGCAGAAGTGTTGACGAAGAAGAAACGAAGGCAGGTGGAATGACATGGGCCGAGCTGAAGAGGATCTCCCAAAACCGAGTTCGTTGGAGGGGTGTTGTTTGCAGCCCTATGTTCCCCAAGGAATCAAGAGGCATAAGTCAAAGTGGGAGGGGGGTTGGTGTGTGTGGGTGGGGGGGGAGGGTGGTTAGTGTATGTAAGGGTGAGTGTGTGTGGTGTTTTGTGGTTGGTATGGTGTGGGTGTGTGTGTGTGTGTGTTGTTTGTGGGTGTGTGTGTGAGTGAGTGAGTGTGTGTGTGAGCATGTGTGTGTATTGTGTTGTTTTGTGTTTAGAATGTGTGTTTGTGTGTTTGATTTTGTGTTGTGTGTGTTGTGTGTGTGCACGTGCGCACGTGTCTCTGTGTGTGTGTGTGAGTGCACCTCTATGTGTTTGTGTGTGTGTGTTTGTGTGTGTGTGTGTGTGTGTGTTTAGAATGTGTAGTAGTATTTTGAGTGTGTTGAGCAAACTTCAGGAGTTTCTCTATGTGTTTGTGATTGTATGAGTGTTTTCAGTTATGCTTATTTGCACACATGTATGCACCTATGTGTATGCATGCATGTACACACACACATATGACACACACACACACACACACACATACAAACACAAACTCACACACACACATTGTGTAGGCCATTGTGTGCTGGTAGGAACAGATGACAAAATTTACAAAACTGCATACACACAGGAACTGGATGGAAAAAAAGCATATGAGTGTTTACTCCATTATCCTTGAAATAAAAGAATTTTTTCAGATATATTAAAACACACACACACACACACACACACACACACACACACACACACACACAAAATCATCAACAAAACCACAGGCGTATCACATCATAACTGCTTTGCCTTAACTTTCCTCTTCATGAGATATTTCTCTTCCCAGTCACGATGTTTTTTCTAGAATTTGGCCAAAATCAAAGCGGGAAAAAAGCCTTCCTGAATGTAGACCTAACGTCCTTTGATAAGAGCAAAGAAACAAGCACGCACCGTTTTTCACTGACAGGCTAATGCCCGAGTCCCCCTAGGCATACTTGGTATCTACTCGAGTAGAAAACTGTTGTTAGTGCGCACCAATGCTAGAGGGATCGCTGAAGCCAGAGACCATAAAGGAACAGTCTTATACCGCTCTCACCAAAGGCAAAGGCTTAATTAACTCTTCCTGAGTGGATTATAAAGTGCGGATTATATATGTTATATATATAGTGTGTGCAAGGCAGTGGTAGTGACAGTATGTGTGTGTGTGTTGGGGTTGGGTGGGGGAGGGTTGTTGTGTGTGGTGTGTGTGTGTGTGTGTAGTGTGTGTGTGTGTTGTATTTTATTTTATTTTATTTTATTTATCTTTGTAATTATCTGTTCTTTTATTTCAAGGATAATGGAACCAGCATCCATGTGCTTTTTTATGTCCAGTCCCTGTGTGAATGCAATTTATTTTGTAAATCTTTTTCATCTGTTCCAGCCAGCGCAAATGGCCTGTGTGTGTGTGTGTGTGTGTGTGTGTGTGTGTGTGGTGTGTGTGTGGTGTGTGTGGTGTTGTGTGTGTGCGCCACTCTGTGTGTGTGCCACTCTGTGTGTGTGTGTGTGCGTGCCACTGCGTGTGTGTGTTTATTTTTACTTTAATCCTTTTATTTTGAGGATAATTGAATAAGCGTGCGTGTGGGTTTTTATGTCCAGTCCCTGTGTGCATGCAGTTTTGTAAATTTTGTCATCTGTTCCAACCAGCACAAATGGCCTCTGTGTGTGCACGCGTGTGTGTTGTGTGTCTGTGTGTGGGGATGTGCGGATGTATGCACACTGCACACGTGTATGTGTGCATACATATGTTTGCCAACAACAGAAAAGAAAGACTTGCAGCAGTTAACATTGCAACCCAAAACATTTGGGGCCCGTTAACAAAAAAAATATGACTGTCCTGCAGAGTCTATGGTCAGCACAGTGTCTACCAGCTTTCAGGACAAAATTTTAGTGTTGTCTCAGCAAGCTTGAATCTGTGAAATCTGTGCACACGTTAAAACCTGTTCCACTTTTCCAAAAAGTAGGCCATTGTGTGCCGGTGGGAATGGATGACAAAATGTACACAACTGCATACACACAGGGACTGGATGTAAAAAAAGCACATGAGTGCTTTTTCCATTATCTTGGACATAAAACAAATAATAAATAAATAAATAAATAAATAGACTTTTCAGTGGAATATCCACGCTTGGAACAGGTAGCTCAGGCTTTTGTCAAGGCTTTGTGCTTCAGTTGACATGAGCTTGATTGAGATATACAGTATGCAGTAAGTGTAAACTGATCCGTGACTTCAGTGGATTGCTGTACGTGTTTGACTCCACACTTAGACTGAGAGACCAGAGTGGGAACGCCAAGTTTATTGCAATGTTCAACAGTGCCGCCATATTTGGAAAACTTTTTTTGGTCTGGTTTTTTTTAGTTTTATTTTATTCGGACTCAGTTAATGTAAACACCATTTGTTGGCAATTTGTTATCAGTTAAACTGATTTACAGTCTACACAAAACTTAAATACAATTTGCCATATATGCGACTTATTCTCAACAAAAATTAAGAAAACAACAACAACAACAAAGAAGCCATGTCTACTATATGACTGCAAAACACATAAATATTTTAAGGTGAAAGTACATCTTGAGTAACTTGCTACTGTTATTCTACATAGTTTTAGCCACCAAAAAGAAAAGAAATAAGTCCAGTTACATATATATTTGATAGCATTCTGTTTTACCTTATATTTTCTGGTTGTATTTGATTCAAAAGAAGAGAGAATGAAAGAAACTTGCATTAAAAAAAATAAATGGCTGGCGCTGCTTTCGTGGCGATGCACTCTCCCCCCAAGGAGAGCAGCTCAAATTTCAGGCAAAAGAAATCTGCCGTGACTTAAAGCAGTACACAATACACAATACAACACAACTACAACGCAGTACATTCTTTACAAGCGCTTCGATTTGTTTGTTTTTTTAACAAGATTCAGCGCTATATGAATTCCATATATTATTATTATTATTATTACAACAAGACGGCATAATTTGCTGTGGTTCGCCTGCAGGAAACACACGGCGGTGATAGAGGACCTGCGCAAGGTTCACGTGGTGGACAAAGCCCAGTCGCTGGCCCAGCTGTCCCTGAGGAAGGACGTGGAGCGGGAGGAGGCCGTGAGGCAGGCCCACGAGTACGAGCAGCGCCTGACCAAGGAGGTCGTGGCCAGGCTGAAGGAGAAGCTGGAGGCCGAGGTGCGCACCGAGGCGGAGAAGATCCACGACAAGGTCATCCAGATCGAGCGGCTCACCAAGCAGGTGGAGGAGGTGGAGAGGGAGAAAGAGCGGCTGGCGGAGTTTCTGAAAACCACCCGCTTCTGGTTCCAGGACTTCATCGACCGCGTGCAGAAGGTGCAGAAGGGGCAGGCCGACTTCATGCTGCCCCCGGCCTACATCGAGGAAATTGAGAAGGGCTTGATGAATGCCCTGCCCCCGGCCTTCAACGAGGCTATAGAAAATGGTATGATGATCGCCCCACCGCCTGCCGACACCCAGATCGCGGAAAAGAAATCCGCGGAGGAACTCCCTGCTGATGAAAAGAAGGAGTCGGAAAAGAGCTTGACGAGTGCGTAGGTTAGTCTGCTGGCTGGCAGCTTCATTCGTACCGGGTTTGTTTGTTTTTTTTTAAGAAAAAGAAAAAAATGAGGAAGGAAAAAAAAAAGAAAGAGAAAGTGGAAAAAAAGCAGCTGAGAAGTGAAAAAAGATTTTGGGGTTGTATCTTATGACCACGCTTCTTCATACATGCAGACACACATAGTTACACACATGTGTGCACGTGGACGTGCATGCACACACACACACACACACACAGATACTTCATCAACTTTTACTGATCTGCAATGTTTCTTATGAGAAATGGACATCAGGTACACCTTTTACTTCCCTATGAGCATGATGACGATTCTTCCAACTGTATTGGTTATCACAGTACTTTGTGATTGAATATTCATAGGCACTTTGTGATTGAATATTCATGTGATTGAATATTCATAGGCGTTACTCCTCTGGATTTCAAGTATACTTCCAGTATAATATTATTACTGCTGCATGACCCACTGTAATTTCAGAGAACATTGTTATGAAGTGGTGTTTTGTTACTGTGAGGATTCACACCCGTCAATTCAGACACCCCCTAGTGCCAAAAGTTTAACAGCAAATGTTAAATTCAGTGGTTTATGAATTCCATCTGTGCTGTAAAAAAAAAATATATATATATATGCGAGTTTTAACTTTTCTCATTTGTTTTGTCTTATAGACAGACATACTCTTTCTCTCTGACACACACTTGCACACACGCACACACACATGCATGCAAACACACACACACACACACACATACGTGCATGTGCGTGCCCGTACACACACACACACACACACACACGCACACAAATGTTAAGTTCAGTAGGTTGTAAATTCTATCTCTGCTGTGATTTTATGCAAGTTTAATTTTTCTTATTTGTTTTGTCTTAAACACACGCACATGCATGCACACACGCACACACATTCTTACACACACACACACACTGCATCTTTGGCTTTTTTTCAGGAAAGGGGAGGGGGGTGGGGGGGTCTTTCTCTCTTCTTTTTTCTGTGATTTAAAAATTTTCCCTCTTCTTTTTTAAGTAGACAAAATTAATGTCTTCCATCAAAGCTGAAACAAAGACTTGTCAGAAACAGCAACAAAGACACGATTATCTTTTAACTCATGTATGTGAAAAAGCATAATATGTACAGAAAAGTAGGATTGAGCAACTATCATATCAAGCAATCTTGAGTGCTGCTGAGTCTGTTAAAAAATGAGCATCGCACATTTAATTAAATATCATCACCCCCCCCCCCCCCCCCCCCCCCCCCCCCCCAATCACCTTCGTGTCATAATAATATGTTGGTTTAGACAGATATTCGAAAATTTGCAGTTTTTGTACATCTCACTGTTGGGATCTTCCGAGAAAGTAGCTTCTTGTTAGTGATAGATCTTCAGCATGTTTCCGATTCTCGTAGGAGCAGTAGCGTCCTCCTATCACACATCATCACACTTATGAAGTCTTTAGTTGGAGCTAGTTCATTTCTCATTATCAGTCTTCCAATTTCACTTTGTCTCTTTTTTTTTGGTGTTTTGTTCCATTTACTTTGTCTCTTTTTTTTTCTGTTTTGTTTCGTGCGTTTTTGTTTGAGGGAGGGAAAGTGGTGGTGGTGGTGGAGTGATGGTGACTTGGGGGATGGAGGGGGAGGGAGGGTAGTCAGGAGTTAAGAGCACTTACACTGATGTGGAATACACATAAGTCTCTTTTTTTAAAATCCACTGAGGTTGTTTCAGTGGATGGAAAATATTTATTTTGTGAGTCGTTAGTGAACTTTTGATCACTCATTAAGTGGGTTTATCTTTTATCTCCCCCTGTTGTGGCTTGGTCTTGATTGTCTTTGGGGTTTTTTCCCTCTTTTTTGTTTTTTCTTTTTTTTCGGTTTTGTTTTTTGTTTTGAGGAAAGGTGTTTAGAGGGGTGTTAAGTTGGTTTTTTTTGTTTTGTTTTAGATTAAAAATGTGCATGAGCAGTATCACCATCAGTTATACTCAACACATTAGTATCAATCCCATTAAAAGTTGCCATCTAAAAATGGGTTTTAGAGTCCCAATCAGGCCAATGCTACACTGATTTGTTCTTTTGTATGTGTTTCAGAAAGCTTTTATTTTATACCTTTTTTAAACGATTTTATATTCATGATGTTGTTTTTGTAAATAATGCTTTTTTGTGTGTTTGGGTTTTCCCTTTCTTTATTTTATTACTTTTTTTTTTCACTTTCATTTTAGAAATAAAATTTGAAACTTGTACATATTATGCATCTAGTTCTCGTTTCTTTATCGTGAGAGCACAGTGTGTGAATACAATCATATCATGGATGATATCAGAATACATATCATTGAGATTTTTGTTTTCATGTTTATAAGGGAGCGAGTAATGTTTTGGTTCATTTTGAGTTGGAAATTATGTGATGCTTCTTTTGTGAAATGCTTAGTTTGAACTAAACAGAGTCTTTTAGTGAATTGTTTGCATATTAGACACACAAAGCAATATATCTCTGTGTGTGCATGCGTGCGTGCATTCATGCGTGTGTGTGTGTGCATGCATGCGTGTGTGTGCTTGTGTGTGTGTGTGTGTGTGTGTGCAGGCATGTGTGTGTGTGTAAAAAGATCTCTTGTGTTATCATTATTATTAAACAAAATATTCCATGTTATCCACTCTTCCAATAAATAATAAGTCTTCCATCACACATAACCAACTTTTCCTAGTATTTGGTTCAATCTAGTAAAGCACAACAACCAGCTCATCATATCATTATCAGCATATACTATACCACAACAAAATGAGTATTGTGTTTGTACCTATGTGCTAGACTTGCCTTTCATTTCCTACACATAACATTATCTAACTACCTAGAGCAGTATATAATATTCTTTTTCCTAAAAGGTATGGGTGCCATTTTTTCCTTGTATAGAATATACATACCAGTTGAAATGCTGTAGTAGATGTAGATCAAATCCCTGTTGGATCAACTGAGTAAAATGGCAGTTAAAATCTAGGACTTCACACACAAAAGGAAAATGTGTGCAGAGTACCAGATTCTGACTAGGAAACACACACACACGCAAACAACACATACGCACTCTCACTCACACACACACAAACACACACATGCACACCCTCACACACATACACATTAGCATGCACACACACACACACACACACACACACACACACATTTATAAGCAAAACAGCGAAAGAATGAACATAGTTTGGTTTTTCCTTCCATAGATAGATATGTAGGTAGAGAGATAAAAATAGGTATTTTATGTTTTTGAAAACAGGCTATCCCTGTGGGGATGCTGGGAATTTTTTCAATGTATGTAGCATTGCCATCTGAAAATTGTATGCAAGAAATTTCCCCTTTCTTACCACACTCTTTAATTCTATCTTTTTCCTTACCTTTCTATCATCTCTCTGGCTCATCTTTCTACCTTCCCTGTCCCTATCAAGCAAGTGTGACAACAATTTTTATTCTTTTTCCGATATTGTACGACATTATTCCTGTATTGTTTTAGTTCTGGCAACCAGGCAATGGCATTCTCAACACTGGGATGGGCGCAGGATGTGCATTCTGTCAGTGTTGTTGTTTGCCCGTGTGGCATTTTTCTTATGTGCTATTTTGTACGTTGAAGTGTTCATGATCCTTTTTTTTACACTTTTCTTCTTTCTTTTTTTTTTCACCTGGGGGACGCTAAATTAAGCAGAGTAGCTGGTGTTCTCAGCACAAGCCTGGTTTTATCGACCTTGAGGATTTTTTTAGATAATTAAGGTACTTTGTCGTTCAATGTGATTTTTTTTTTCAGGTTGACGATTTCGGATAGTTGAAGGGATTATGAGGTGTTGGTTTTGAACTTGAAGTGAATGTTATTTGAGCCTCTGAAATTGAATGACGTGACAGCCCTGATATGGCTTTCGTGGTTGGTAGAGCTAGGTACGAACAGATTAAATAAAATGCAGACTTGTGCTAATATGAAAAATTAGAAAGCTCTCTGTGTCTCTGTCTGTCTGTGTCTGTTCCATTATCCTCGAGAAAGAAAAAAAAAAAATCTCTCTCTCTTTCTCTGTCTGTATCTCTGTTAATCTCTCTCTCTCTCTCTCTCTCTCTCTCTCTGTGCATTGTTTTCAGTTACTTCAGTTTTATGTCAACTTCTCTGAAAACTTACAAAGTTACTCCTGTTATATTGCAATGTCTTGCAGCAAATGTTTTTGTCTTTAGATTGAAATTCATTACATGGATTTTGGTTTTGTTGTTATAGTGTTGAAAAAGCAGTATTATGAACATAGCGGTTCAGTGCATAGTTTACCTCAAGTCGTAGCATTTGATTCACCTGTCTAGTTCGTTAGTACCTTGTGCCATTACCTTTTGTATGAAAATTGATGTAGAAAGTATGCAACAAAGATGTGTAACTTATATAATCTGTATTCATTCAGCTTGCTGTTGCTTCATGTATGCATGTTTAACTCCCAAAAGTGGTTTATTCTTGATCTGTATCATCTAACACCTGTTGTTTGTGTGTGTGTTGTTTATCATGGTTTTGCGACACACAAAAATTGGGGGGAGGGGGATTGGAGATTTGCTTTTGGATTTGTTAAAAATCATTTTGAGAGTTGTATTTGTTTGTACTGCTTTTTTATGAAACTTTTTTGTTATGGCTTGTGTTGACTTTTTGGGGGTGGGGGTTTTTTTTTGGTTTTTTTATTTAATTCTTTTATATCGAGGATAATGGAATAAGCACTTATGTGCTTTTTTACATCCAGTCCCCGTGTGTAAATTTGTCATCTGTTCCCACCGGCATACAATGGCCTACTCTTCCAAAAAGCGGAACAGGATTTAACGTGTGCAAGTGTTCGCACATGGGGCCTCGGTTTATAGTCTCATCCGAGGGGGAGGGGATTGTTTTTGTTTTTCGCTGTTGTTCTTATTTGAGTTTTGTTGCTGTAGTTTTTTTTGGAGGGTGGGTTTGGTTGATTTTGGCGGGAGTTTTGTTGTTATTTTGGCTTTTTTTGCATGTGGCAATGTACATCTTTGTACAGCACAGATGCTTTGACACTTGAGGCTTTGCACCCGATTTAAAGATGTGCTTCTGCAATAATACACTTCTAGGTTTTTTTGTCTTGGAACATCGAAACAGAAATGTCTATGATGTAGTCTGTTGTTGTGATATAACCATGCCATCAGAATAATATTTCCTAGTTATTTTCTTCCAATTATGGGATCAAGGAATAAGAATGACGAGTTTGTGGATCTGGCACAATGCAATGTTTTAAAATAAATGTCTCAAATACCAAGTCTGACTTTTTTGTAGTTTGTTTAATTAACATCACTCTTATGTTTTAGAAGAAAAAATACTGGAATGGAAAAAAAAATTGTGACTTAACAGCAAGCAAAGGTGAGTATTTTGCAACAGTATATATATATATATATATATATATATATATATATATATATATATATATATATATATATATATACTGTGTGTGTGTGTGTGTGTGATCTGGAACGACCTCCCTCTCTCCCTTCGTCAAAAGCCTACTTATGATGCTTTTAAATCCAGCCTTAAGACGCATTTATTTCAAACCTAAGATTCTCCCTCTTGTTTCATCTCATTTCTGTCCCTGCCCTCAACAACCAACTTCCCCCCCCCCCCCAATCACCCTGCCTGAGTGTACAACTTGTGTGGGTGGGGAGGGGGTGGGGGGGGGGTGGGTGCGCGCACGCGTGTGTGTGTGTTTACATTTGAATTTGTAAAAATCTGTTCATTGTAACAGGCTGCATGTGAAAGACTAGGATGAATGAAAGCGCTTTGATTTGTTTTTTGCAAGATATAGCGCTGTATGAATTCCATGTATTATTATTATTATATAATATATATAGATTTAGATATATCTATATAATATATATTCCTTGCCTAGAGCTACGAGGTTCACCAAAGGTGACATTTCACACATGCAATCATTTTTTTTCCACCATTAAATCACGGCAGCTGCACTCCCACTTTGGCGATATAGATTATTCTGACTATTCTGTCTTCACTTATTTCAGCAAGTTTCACTGCAGACACGCACCCAAGACGCAAAATGAAAGACGAGTGAACAAACAGAATCAGGCAAGATATCAGGCCCTATGCTATGAAGACATCAATGACCGTGGTGAAGGGACGAAACTGAAGCAGTATGGGCACATACGTCTCTCAATCAAGACGGGGACGGGATAGCCTAGTGGTTAGAACATTGCTGCTCGCAATCTGACGACCCGGGTTCAATTCCCGTTCAAGGGGATATTTTCCCCTGGAGTTAACATCAGTGCCGACTCCACTCTCCCCTTAAGTCCTTTGGATGAGACTATAAACCGAGGCCCCGTGTGCAAACGCGCGCAGAACGTCTTGCGCACACGTTAAATCCTGTTCCACTTTTCGTAAGAGTAGGCCATTGTGTGCCGGTGGGAACAGATGACAGAATTGACAAAACCGCATACACACAGGGACTGGATGTAAAAAAGCACATAAGTGCTTATTCCATTATCCTCGATATAAAAGATTTTTTTTTCTTTAAATCAAAATGCTTCGCCAAGACAGTCCTGGACAACACAAGTGGCAGGAAGAAAGAATGAGAGGAGGACAACATTTTTAAAAAAAATACCAAGGGCTTCAGACTTGTGTATCTTTTATTCAACTCGCAAAATTAGCATTAAAATCAAAGAAAGGCATGTACAGAAACAGGCAAGATACCAGTGGTTCAACTCGATTATTTTGTGTGTGTGTGTGTGTGTGTGTCAGAGAGAGAGAACAGTATATGAAACACCACTTTCCTTTTAAGACCAACTATCAGCATATCACCATTTTTCTTAAAAAATATAATATAAACTCGTGGATCTCCTATCATACATATTGTGAAACACAACAACAACAAAAACAACCCTTGCTGCTATGTTTCCACCAACAAAAACAATGACAAATATTTCAACGGTTTTTTGCTTCTTCCTCTGTTCCTGACAGTTATGTAACAGACGATAACATCAGTGTCTATATAGTACATGCGCACAATCCAGAACCCCTAGTGAAATATGAATGCAAATAAACAAAAATCCACATCAAAACACCCCCCTCCACCCCCACACCCCCAATAATTTCATGATTGAAACCGCAACAACAAAATGAAACGAAGATAGCGGTGCTGTTTGAATGGTGTATGGCACCTAGCATAGATCTGCACATGGCAAACTTTTCGAAACATGCAACACATCTTCCCCCAAAACAAACAAAAATTCTCTAATACATGCATATTTCAACTGTCACTATCTACCATCACCCCCCCACCACCAACAACCCAAACATGCAACACATTTTCCCCCGAAACAAACAAAAATTATCTAATGCATGCGTATTTCAATGGTCACTCTCCTCCCCCCACCACCACCACTCCCACCCTACCACCCTTAAGAGTCACAAGACCTGAACAGATGCTTTGTGCAGATATTAATTGATAATAACAAAACACTACAGGATTAGAGATGAGAACTAACAGAAGTCTTTGCACAGCTATGCTGAAGTCATATGTAAAGATAGTAATGAACAAAATACAACAGGATTAGAGATGAACTAACAACAGTTTCTGCACAGCTATGCTGAAGTCATATGTAAAGACAGTAATGAACAAAATACAACAGGATTAGAGAAGAACTAACAAAAGTGTCTTTGCACAGCTATGCTGAAGTCATATGTAAAGATACTAATGAACAAAATACAACAGGATTAGAGAAGAACTATATGTAAAGATAGTAATGAACAAAATACAACAGGATTAGAGAAAAACTAACAACAGTCTCTGCACAGCTATGCTGAAGTCATATGTAAAGATAGTAATGAACAAAATACAACAGGATTAGAGAAGAACTAACAACAGTCTCTGCACAGCTATGCTGAAGTCATATGTAAAGATAGTAATGAACAAAATACAACAGGATTAGAGAAGAACTAACAACAGTCTCTGCACAGCTATGCTGAAGTCATATGTAAAGATAGTAATGAACAAAATACAACAGGATTAGAGAAGAGAACTAACAACAGGCTCTGCACAGCTATGCTTAAGTCATACAGCAGAAGCGGCCTCCGCTTTTAACTCTCTTTGAAGGGGACCGGCACCACAGACTTATCGCTGCTACTTATGTGTGTGTGTGTGTCAGGGTGCGTGTAGGGGAGAGAAAGAGAGAGAGAGAGAGAGAGAGATGCGGTGTGTAATAATAGGTACTTTAGTATGAATGCGGGTGTGTCTAAATCACCATGTAGTGAATAGACATTAAACAACAAAACAAAACAAAGAGCAAGGCCTCACATCAATGCTGGTCACAACACACTTCTGTCCAGAGCATCCTTGAGGAGGGGGGGGGGGGGGTGGGGGGGTAAACAGGACCGTCGCCCAGTACACATGAATTTGTGGATATATACAAGGTCTTCTTCAGACCAGGACAAACCTAGACTTTTCTATTATAACTCAAAAGATAATGCTGTCATGAATATATTAAGACCACCAGTTTTAAAAAACCTTTAAGTGAGCATAATGATGTAAAGCCATACAATATACCAAAGTTAGAACATCGACAATATCCTATTTGCACAACAGACACTTAACCCTTTCACTGCAGACAAATCTGTAACACAGCAGTTCCCGGTGCCAGCTGGTTTTACACAGACTACATGAAAATTACATCTACCAACTTCAAATGCTATGCAAAAACAAAAACGGCCTGTGAAAATAGCTGTGGGGGGGTCCCTTGTCATGTGAAAGATAGATCATGGCCTTTCTTAACTCCCAAAACAGAGAGCAGTGGGGTCAAAGGGTAACCAACCCTGACCTAGTTGCGTTAATGCGACATAAGCACTCAGCAAAGGTGTCGCAATCATGCGACATCGGCACTGTAAGGGTTAAGACAATGCGTAAAAAAAATATCAATCACATGCTACCAAGTGCCTACAATTGCTGCCACACGATTTCTTTATTTTTCACAAGTCATTTCCAATAAAATTACTTTGATAAACATTTGCTACACTACGATTATGAAAAAAAAAAGACCAAACCAAGACATGGAAAATGTACAGGTCTGCAATACCAACAGGCCCTGACATAGGACTCAGGAACGCATTGTACCTGGACTGGCAACACGCCACGGCATAGGACTCAGGAACGCATTGTACCTGGACTGGCAACACGCCACGGCATAGGACTCAGGAACGCATTGTACCTGGACTGGCAACACGCCACGACATAGGATTCAGGAACGCATTGTACCTGGACTGGCAACACGCCACGACATAGGACTCAGGAACGCATTGTACCTGGACTGGCAACACGCCACGACATAGGATTCAGGAACCAACTAGATGTAAGTGATTACAGTAATGGGTTGAAGACAGACCGATTCCAAGAGATTTGTACGATAACAAGACCAAAAAACTATTCAAAAGCAGTGTAATTGCAACGCTACCTTGATACAGACCACATCACTTTCAGAATTATTCCTCATCAAGCAACAGCACCAAAAATCCAAGGAGCTTAACTCGATTTTTTATACCACACAAACACACACATGCACACACACACACACACACACACTGAAAAAAAAATTTTTTTGTTTTAAAGCCAAAAGCTAAACCCTGCTGACCACAGAGGCCATATCAAGTACCGTCACCTCGTAAGATTCGTGAATGTCAGATTAAAACTGCGCAGCTATATATACATATATATATATATATATATACACAGGTTAAAATAGCGTTTAACATCTACAAAGCTTGGGAGGTCATGGATTTCTTTTATTTTTTCGGGCTGGGGGTGGGAGGGGGAGGGGGCAGAATGCATTCTAATATGTGCACGTTTTTTTTGCGGTCATACACGGGACCCTAGTTTATAGTCTCAACTGAAGGACTTTCAAGAGAGTGGAGTCAGTACTGAGGTTAACTTCTTCTTCTTTCTTTTTTGTCATGTTTCTCCCAGGGGAAGTTTGACATTGATGAGCCTTCTCCATCTCTCTCTGTTTTGAGCTTCCTCCTTATTTATGCCCCTTTCTCTAAGATCATCTGCAATACAGGTAGCCCAGGTTTTGCTAGGTCTTTCCTTTGGTCTCTTTCCATCCACTACAAAGTTCATTGCTCTTTTTATGATCTGGTGGTCTGCTTTCCGTTGAACGTGCCCAAACCAGCACAGTCTATTGGTACCAGCCACAGACCTCAGATCATCAACTTAGTACTGAGGTTAACTCCAGGTGGAAAAAAAAAATCACCTCCAAAAAGTGCCTCAGTGGTGGCTCAAACCTAGGCTGCCAGACCCTGAGCCAACACTCCAACCACTAGGCTATCCTGCTCCTTGAAGGTCGTAAAATCAAACCTATCAATAACAACAAGGGACAACCCCACCCCCCCCCCCCTTCCCACCCCACCTCCCAACAGATACCTCAGCAGAGACTATACAACCCATACCCTCAGTTCACCACCACATTATCACGAGTCTGATGCTCCAAGGACACCGTTATTCTCCCCCCTCGGTAAAATGAATCTACTCACAACTCATTTTTTTAAAAATTCAACAGACACGCTTGTTTCAAAAGCAGCCGGTTATCCTTTACAAATAAAAATGGAGACCTTCCTAAATCTTCCACAGCCAATGAGAAAAATTACAAATGATTACTGTAGCAGACACACAACTCACACAGATACCGCTCAAGAAGGATGCAGAGCATATCACCAATGACTTTACAAGTTAATAAAAATCCTTTTTTTTCTCTCCCTTTTTTCATAAATAACAAACAACGTACCTTGATGATCACTCAGTTTTCCCCATCAAAGATATTGCTAACCATAAACGAGTGATAATCACACCTACTGGTTTACAATTATGCAGATGACGATAAGGCAAATGTTTAATTTCTCAATGAGTGTGCACACTGACTAAGCAATACTTTTAACCTTGCTGTCATCATTACAATTGGTAATAAGATTTCCATGTGTATGTACAAGTTGTACATATAAATCAAAAGCTTATTTAAGAGAGAGACAGAAACAGATTGAGACAGACAGAGACACAGTGACAGAGAAAGAGAGATAATAAATCAGAGAGACAGAATGACAGACACAGAGAGAGACAGAGAGAGAGAGAGAAAGAGAGATAAATCAGAGAGAGGGGAGAGAAAGAGAGATAATAAATCAGAGGGGACAGAGTGAGAGAGAGAGAGAAAGAGATATCATAAATCAGACAGACAGAGACAGAATGACTGAGAGACAGAGAGAGACAGAGAAAGAGAGATAATAAATCACAGAGAGAGATAGAAAGAGAGAATAAATCAGAGAGAGTAAATCAGAGATAAAAGAGAGAGAGAGTAAATCAGAGAGAGAAGAATCAGAGACAGAGAAAGACATAGCCACAGACAAAAAACAGACAGACACAGAAACAGAGAGACACAAAAAGAGAGACACACAGATAGAGAGAGAGAAAGAAGGAAACACACAGACAGAGAACAAGACACACACACACACACAAACAAAAACAAACATGCTGGCTAGATTCCAGATTTTTAAAAAAAGAGAAACAGTACACAAAACAACAAACACACAACCAAACAAAACACACAAACCAAAAAACACACAACAAAAAACCCAAACCGTCACAAACACTCCAAGAAAGCTCTCTATCACAGCGAGGGAACAGAGGGAAGCCCTCCTCACTCCTCACCATCAAAACCTCACTTTCATCAAACGCCAAGCCAGGCCAGCGCAATAGGCCAGACGCGGCCGATGGGTCAGGGCGAGACACCCGGCCTTTCCCACCCTCGCTAGTCAGCTGCTCCACCCGGCTTGAGGCGGGTAGGAGCCCTTCCCTCCCCCGTCGTTCGATCCCCAGTGGTTCGGTCCCCCTCCGTTCCCCTCGCCGCTTCCTGCGCTTCTCCCGTCGAACCCTTCCTGCCGCCCGCCCCTGTCTTGGTTCCACCCGCCCCTTGGGTTGTTAGGCCAGCCACCCCTTCCACCGTTGTCCCATCTACCCCTTCCTCCGGTGTCCCACCCACCCCTTCCGCCGTTGCCCCGTCCACCCCTTCCGTTGTTCCAATCATCCCTTCCGAAATTCCCTCCCCCTCTTCCATCATTCCATCTACCCGTTTCGTCACTCCACCTCCATCTTCCGTCGTTCCACTCCTCCCTCCCCTGGCCCCTTCCTCCCCCTCCTCCTCCTCCCCCTCCTCCTACCCCTCCTCCTCCCCCATTCCACCCGCTATTCAGCCCAGCGGAGGAATCCCCGTTCCACGCTCCCCCCATCTCTCCACCCCTGTCTCTGAAATACCCAGAACGCCAGCCCTGCGCACCACCACCACCACCACTACTACTACTACTGCCGTTCTCTCGGTATCCTCCAAAGCCTCGTCCTCCTCCTCCTCCTCCTGCTCCTCCCCCCCCCGCGCCGCCACACCCACCATCACCCTCACCCTCGTCGACCCCCTCCCTGCCTCTCTGATGACGCCAGTTCCGATCTCTGTCCGCTCGGCCGCTACCTCCGAACTCTCTCCGATCACCGCCGCCGCTGCTGACACCGCCACCGCCACCACCGCCACTGGCGGATTCTTCTTCGGCGGTTCGGTCTCTGTGACTCGGGCTGTCAGAGTACGGATGAGCATGATCCGACCTCCTCCAGCTGTAGGAGTAGTAGTTGTTGGTGTTGTTCTGCTGCTGCGGGTGACGATCGTCGCGAAAAAAATGCCTTCGCGGGGCTCTGCCCGTGCCCCTGGGATGACCCTGACCTCCGGCATGGTAGCAGTCGTCTCCCGGTCTGGTTGATGACTCCCAGCCGCTTCTGGCGGCGCTGGCCCAGCCGTTCTGAGCCTGGTGTTCGAGATGCTCCAGGGGTGAGGAATAAGAATACACGTCATGGTGGTGGTGATGACGATGATGGCCTCGACTGGAAGGTCCCCCACCTCTTCCCAGGGCTGGCCCATCTCCCTGGAGGGAGGAGGAGGAGGAGGAGGAGAAGAAGCGTGGTCCGTGGCAGGGTTGCCTGCCCCTGCCCCTGCCGCCCCTGCCGCCACGCCCTCTGTGACGTCGCGGCGATCGGGATCGCTTCCACGACATGTCGTCTTTGTCCGGAGTGTGCTGCTCCACGTCGGACTGAGAACTGTCGTGATGCTGGTGTTGTTGGTGTTGTTGGTGGTGTTGGTGGTGGTGGTGGTGTTGTTGTCCTCCTCCTCCTTCTCTGTTCCAGCCTGAGGAGCGAGGCCCCGTGCTGCTGAAATAAATATCGAGGCACAGACAGACAGAAACGACACCTTTTAATGTTTTGTGTGGGGAAGAAAGAAAAAAAAAACAAAACACACACACCCACCACAATTCCATGGTAAATTGAGATATAAGGAGGAAGGTGGTAGGATGGTTAAGACTCTTGTTCACCTTCCTAACAAGTAAACCCTGAGGTTCTGAGTTCGATTCCCTTTCTTCCCAGTTCGACTAAAAAAAATGGAACTGAGTGTCAAAGTCCTTCAGATGAGACTACAAACGCACGCAGAACATCTTGCGCGCATGTTAAAAACCCGTTCCGCCTTTCGGAAGAGTAGGCCATTCCGTGCCGGTGGGAACAGATGACAGAAAGAAAAAAAACCAGCATGCGCACAGGTGTCGTGTTTACACACCATCTCTGGAGTCAGAATGCGGCCACCTCAATGGCAGGGTGGGTTGGGGGGGGAACAGTCGCATACGCAAAAATCTCACCATTGGTGAACCTCAAAGCTCTAGCCAAGCAACTAAAAAAAAAAATTTTTTTTTGCATTAGAGAAATACATCACCATAAGTATTTCTCGTTTCGACATAAAAGTTAAAACGAAAAGCTCAATCTGGTTTATAGGTCAAACAATGACCATAACAAATCAAAATGTCTTCTAAACAACTTGTCTTTGTATCTCCTGATAATGACTGCAGTCTGTTTCAGTCGTTTCAGAACAGTTTTCAGTCACTCACACCGTCGCGCTTTTCATTTACTTATCCTGTGAAGGTTGCAGCTGATTTTTCTGTTACACCCAAAGGTTTGTCTAGAGCACTTGCTTTCCCCCCAGCCAATGTTTAGCAGCATCAAGTTTCCACTTGGAAAGGTGACCTTTTATGCGCCTTGGCTTCAGTACAGCCTCCCAGTTCATCATCATCATCATCATTATCAGTCCCGTGACCTTGGCGATCGTGGAGGAGACACGAAAGACAATGCCGTGGTAAGCCTCCTCCATCCATCTCGGTCCTCGGCTCTGCGCAGTAGTGCTGAGTCATTCATCCTGGTCCATTCTCTGATGTTGTCCATCCATGACTTGTTCTGTCTTCCCCTCCTTCTGCCACCTTCGAGTGTTCCCTGCAGTACTGTTTTGGGCAGAGTGTTTTGGCGGGTGACGTGGCCGAACCATGTCAGCTTTTTCTTCTTGACGATGGTGAGAAGGGGGGGGTTCCTGTGGACCTGCCAGCCGTGTTATTTGACTCTTGACAAATTCATTGGTCTTTTGTTCTCTCCAGGATATGCCCAGCAGTTTTCTATGGCATTTTGTTTCAAATGACTGGATTCGCTTTGCTGTTTCAGCAGTCAATGTCCAGGTTTCGCTTCCGTACAGCACGATAGTCTGAATTAGGGCTTTGTAGAGCTTTAGTTTGATTGGGAAACTGATCTCTTTATTTTTCCATATGGTGGTGAGTTTTGTCATGGAAGATGTTGCCATGGCTAGTCTGACTTTAATTTCTGTCGTCGATCGCCCGTCCTTTGTGAGTGTAGCGCCAAGGTATTTAAAAGCGTCTACCTCCTCCAGTTGCTGGCCGTTCATGTAAATTTTAGCAGTGGCATTGCTCGTGCTGTTCACAAGTACTTTACTTTTCTCTGAGCTCACCTCCATCCCATATGCTCCAGCTCTGTTCTCAAGTCTGGTCTAAGATCTTGCAGCTCTGTGTTACTTCCGCCCATGAGGTCAATGTCATCAGCAAACCGCAAGTTGTTGAGGGGTCTGCCGCCAATGGAGATGGTCGAGTGGAAGTCATGGAGGGTCTCTCTCATAATGTTTTCCAAGAACAGATTAAACAGGACTGGAGACAACAGGCATCCTTGTCGGACCCCAACTGTGGTTTTGAAGTAGTCTCTGACCTGATTGTACAGAAGGACTGCACTGCTTGTGGTGTTGTATAGTGCTTGAATGGTTTGCACTAGTCCTTCTTCAATGCCAAACATTCTGAGGACCTGCCACAGGCCTTCGTGCCATACTCTGTCAAAAGCCTTCTTGAAGTCGATGAAGTTGTGGAACAGGTCTCTCTGATGTTGAAGATGTTTTTCCATCAGGATGTGGCAGTTAAAAATCTGTTCGATTGTGCTCCTGCCTGCCCTGAACCCAGCTTGTTCCTCTGCAAGGTGTTCTTCTGCCTCCTTCTTGAGTCGATTCAAAATAACTTTGAGCATGATCTTGCTGACGTGGCTGATGAGGCTGATTGTTCTATAGTTCTATTGTTCTGTAAATGGGCACCTGCCCTCTTTAGGGTCAGGGAAGGTAGAGCAGTGAGGGAGAGGAGAGATGGGCGCCGCCCTCAATATGCTGGTCCCCTGGAAAACCTGAGGTCTCTGATGCCTCGCTCCCCTACGACCTCATAGGTTATGGGACACATTTACCTTTTACCTTAATCTCCAGGTTGGAAGCGACTTGGAGGTACAGAAAAGACAAGTCTCACATTTACTCTGATTAGTATATAAAGTATGAGTTACTGCCTTCTTACCATCACAATTTATTATGGAGTACGTCTGTAGGGTAACGTTGTGAATATGTATGTTGTTGCTGTCATCAACATACAAATGGGTGAGGGGAAGGGGGTAAAAGGAAGGGGGGAGAGATATGCAGATAAAGTGAATTACAATTTAGAGAGAAAATGAGAGAGGTGTGTGTGTATGTGTGTGTGTCTGCATGAGTGTAGGCATGTGTGCATGTGTGTGTGTGTTTTTATACATATATATATATATATAGAGAGAGAGAGAGAGAGAGATATGTGTGTGTGTGTGTGTGTGTGTGTGTATATATATATTTTATATATATATATATATATATATATATATATATATATATATATATATATTATATTTATATATATATATATATATATATATATATGTGTGTATGTGTGTGTGTGTGTATGTGTGTATGTATATATATACATATAGAGTCAGAGGTGTTCCTCTGCTACTGGTAACCTGTAGCCCAGTACTACCTGTCTCAGTGGGGAGATAACCCGACCCAAAAATCCCCAGCTATGGGCAAATAGCAGCTTGGAGAGGAGATGGGCGCCGCCAAGCAATCCACGCCCACAGAAATACCTACATGGACAACACTGCAAGGAAAGACATGCCGGATCGGTTGAGGCCCGGAATACCAACAACCGCGCCTTCCATTGGAGCGTTCCAGGATGGAGGTGGAAAATATGCGACTGGGACGCAAACAACAGCGATCAAACTCCAGGCTGAGAGGACCATCATTGGTACATGGAACATCCGTACCTTGCACACATGTGGGAAGCTCCAAGAGCTAACCCATGAACTACGAAGATACGAATGGGACACACTTGGACTGGCCGAAGTCCGTTGGGTCGGATTCGGCGAAACAACCACAGAAGAAGATCACAAACTATGGTATAGTGGCGACGACTCCAAACACCAACACGGAGTAGGATTTCTTGTCAACAAGAAGAGGACTAACAGTGTCATCAGCTGTACCCCAATCTCAAGCAGACTGATCTCCATGCGTGTCGCAGCAAAACCACACAACATGACCATCATACAAGTCTATGCACCAACATCAGACTACGATGATGAAGCAATCGAGTGTTTCTACGAGGATTTGGAGAGCGCCATCAAATCAACTCCAAAGAAGGATTTTCTCGTGATCCAGGGCGACTGGAATGCCAAGATCGGACCTGACGCTTATGACCAATGGCCAGGGACAGTAGGCCGTTTTGGCGTGGACGAAACCAATGATAGAGGTCTCAGACTTTTGGAATTCGCAAGCAGCCACAATCTTACTGTCGCCAACACCCTATACCCCCACAAGACATCAAGAAGAACGACATGGCACTCACCAAATGGAAAGACACATAACCAGATTGACTACATCTTGGCCCCCAAACGATTTAAGTCGAGCATCAACAAAGCCCAGACAAGAACTTTCCCTGGCGCTGATATTGGCAGTGACCACGACATGGTACTCATGACCCTACAGATCAAGCTGAAGACCGAGAACCAGAAGAGAAATCCCCGTTTGCGGTTCAACATGGAAAAGCTGAAGGACCCCGAAGTCGCTGAAATCTTTAAAGCTGAGATAGGGGGCAGATTTGCAGCATTGAATTTCCTCCAAGATGACATCAACAACCTCACTGAGACCTTCAGCAAGACCATTCAGGAGACAGCGCTGGAGATCCTTGGGAAAGAAAGGAAAAAGAACCAACCGTGGGTTACCAACGATATCCTGGACCTGTGCGACCAACGTAGGGAGCTAAAGCCAGAGAAAAACAAAAACCCAGAAACGGCCGAAGAGTATAGAACAGTCAACAGGTCAATCAAGAAGAAGATGACTGAGGCCATGGGGAACTGGATGTCAGAACAATGCTCCAAGGTTGAGAAGGCAATGGCGAAAGGAGACAGCAAGAAGGCCTTCGACCGAGTGTGGCAAGAAGCTCTGTGGCAAGTCATGAGAGACTATAGCTTCGACGAGGACCTGATTCAAGTCATCCAGGCGCTGTATGACAGCTCCCACAGTGCAGTCCTCATGGGTGGAGAAATCGGGGAGTTCTTCCGGACTTCAGTTGGAGTTCGACAAGGCTGCCCGCTATCCCCCGTTCTTTTCAACGTGTTCCTGGAGAACATCATGCAGGAGGCCCTCCTTGACTTCAAGACCACAATCACAATAGGAGGAAGGCCAGTCTGCAATCTTCGATTCGCAGACGATATTGATCTCATGGGCCGCAGTGAAGAAGAACTCAAGGATCTCACCACCAGACTGGAAACATCAGCCAATGCCCACGGTATGGAGATCAGCACGGAAAAGAGCAAGATCCTAGTGAACAGTACCACACCGACCACTCCCACCGGCATCAAGATGAGTGGCGAGACACTAGAGGAGGTGGAAACTCTCAAGTACCTTGGAGCAGTCATCACCAAAGAAGGTACGAGCACACAAGAGGTGAAGATCAGACTTGCTGTGGTACTCTCCTCATGACTAAGCTGGCGAAAGTGTGGAGAAACCACATCAGAACCCACACTAAGGTCAGACTCTACAAGGCACTCGTCACATCCATTGCCTTGTACAGCTGTGAAGCATGGACACTTACTGCCGATTTAGAACGTCGCATTCAAGCCTTTGAGATGAAGTGCCTCAGGCGGATCCTGAACATCACCTACAGAGACCGTAAAACCAATGACTACGTCTGGCAGCAGATCGAGGCACTGGCTGGCAAACAAGAACCATTGCTAGATACAGTCAAACGGAGGAAACTGAAATGGTTTGGCCACACAACAAGGCATAACAGCCTGTCAAAGACAGTCCTGCAGGGAATGGTGGAAGGAGCAAGGAGGCAGGGACGACCACGCAAAAGCTGGATATCCAACATCAAGGAGTGGACCGGCCTCACTGTACCAAACCTTCTGAAAGCAGCCCAGGACAGAACCATTTGGCGGTCCACTTGCAGCGTCCATGCGGGTACCCCAACGGTCGTCCCGACCAAGGGATGAGTGAGTGAGTGATATATATATATATATATATATATATATATATATATATATATATATATATATATACATACACACACATTATATATATGTGTGTGTGTGTGTGTGTGTGTGTGTGTGTGTGTGTGTGTGTGTGTGTGTGTGTGTGTGTGTGTGTGTGTGTGTGTGTGTGTGTGAGTGGTGTGTGTGTTTGTGTATGCATGTGTCTGTGTAAGCGCATCTATGTGTATGCAAGTAGATATGACTTTATGCATTTCTCTGTGTGTGTGCAAATCCATACCATTAATGCAAGTATATCAGTAAAATGTTCACTAGTTGTTGTTTTTTTAAATTTTATTTCAAATAAAAATATAATTAGAAAACATACAGAACATTCATCATCTCAAACGACAATCGTTCACAACGACAAAGTCATATTGAACACTCAAGGCCATAACACAAAATAGTATCAAACGACAATATATGCACATAATCATATCCATACCCACCCTAACCAAAACAGATCGTAAGCAGAAACAAACATCTAACAGTGTACTAAACGGTGTGAGAAAAGAAATAAAAACACCCGTACCTTGACATTGGTCGCATTCTTAGGTCCTTCAGATAGTTTTCCCGTTCTATGGGGTGACCTCTCGCTTCTCCGAACACTGAAAAAAATTGGGGAAAAAATATACAACCACAAACACACACACACAGAGTTAGAGAGAAAGAGAGACAGACAGAAAGAGATAGAGACAGAGAGACAGATACGCACACACACATATATATATACACACACAAACATATATATATATATATATATATATATATATATAAACAAAGATTTATTATTTATTTTATTTATTTCATTCTTTTATATCGAGGATAATGGAATAAGCACTTATGTGCTTTTTTACATCCAGTCCCCGTGTGTATGCAGTTTTGTATATTGTCATCTGTTCCCACCGGCACACAATGGCCTACTCTTACGAAAAGTGGAACAGGATTTAACGTGTGCGCAAGATGTTCTGTGTGCATTCGCATACGTGGCCTTGGTTTACAGTCTCATCCAAAGGATATAGACATAGATACATAGATACATACATACATACATAGACAGACAGACGAAAACATAATAGCTGGTGATATTTCTCTAAAACAGCACATGCAAGCCCTGTCTTTTTTTTCTTTTCTAGTTTCTCAGCAAGGATTTGGGGGCTCCCCAAAGGCGAGATGTTTGTATATGCAGCCACTTTTAATCCAACCATTGCGCCCCCCCCCCCCCCCACCCCACCCCCTATCCATCCAACCCCCACCCCGTGTGGGTTCCAAGTGCTCTGTCACTATAAGGGGGGACGGGATAGCCTAGTGGTCAGAACACTGCGCTCGCAATCATACGACCCGGGTTCGATTCCCGTTCAAGGGGATACTTTCCCCTAGAGTTAACATCAGTGCAGACTCCACTCTCCCCAAAAGTCCTTCGGATAAGACTATAAACCAAGGCCCCGTGTGCAAACGCACGCAGAACATCTTGTGCACACGCTAAATCCTGTTCCACTTTTTGTAAGAGTAGGCCATTGTGTGATCTTAGAGAAAGGGGCATAAATAAGGAGGAAGCTCAAAACAGAGAGAGATGGAGAAGGCTCATCAATGTAAAACCTCCCCAGGGAGAAACATGTCAAAAAAGGAAGAAGAAGAAGAGAAGAAGGCCATTGTGTGCCGGTGGGAACAGATGACAGAATTTACAAAACCGCATACACATGGGGACTGGATGTAAAAAAGCATGAGTGCTTATTCCATTATCCTCGATATAAAAGAATTAACAAAATAAAAGAATAAACAGCATCCCCACTTTTCTGGAAATTTCCTCTTTTCTATCCCTCCTTTCGTTTCTGCCTTTTCTCTATCCCCTCTCTCTCTCTCTCTCTTTAGCTTATTTTGTTTTGCCTACCCAGCCTGTTCTTCTGCATTTTCTCAAGCATACCTAAATACATTTTCCTATAAACTTGTTAATTGACCTGCCCTTAAGTCCGAATGTGTTTTATTTATTATTTATTTTATTTTATTTTATTCTTTTATATAGAGGATAATGGAATAAACACTTATGTGCTTCTTTACATCCAGTCCCTGTGTGTATGCAGTTTTGTAAAATGTCATCTGTTCCCACCGGCACACAATGGCCTACTCTTACGAAAAGCAGAACAGGATTTTAACATGTGCGCAAGATGTTCTGCGTGCGTTCGCACATGGGGCCTCGGTTTATAGTCTCATCCGAAGGACTTGCGTCAGCTGAAGTCAGTAGGCAGACCTCCTGCAGAGTTAAAGAGCAGAAAATCCCACTGGAGAGACGCTGTCTGATATACAAGGCCGGTTCTCCTGTATGGTTCAGAGACGTGGGTTTTCACAAAAACCGTCGAACGTTTGTTGAAGAGCTGTGAAAACCGAATGCTACGCTACATGACAAAGATCAAATGGGAAGACAGGATCACGAATAAAGAACTATGGAGAATGTGCAAAGTTGATGATCTGAAGTCTGTAGCTAAAACCAATAGACTGCGCTGGTTTGGGCACGTTCAACGGAAAGCAGACCACTACATCATAAAAAGAGCAATGAACTTCGTAGTGGATGGAAAGAGACCAAAGGGAAGACCTAGCAAAACCTGGGCTGCCTGTATTGCAGATGATCTTAGAGAAAGGGGCATAAATAAGGAGGAAGCTCAAAACAGAGAGAGATGGAGAAGGCTCATCAATGTCAAACCTCCCCTGGGAGAAACATGACAAAAAAGGAAGAAGAAGAAAAAGAAGAAGAAGAAGAAGACAGGCACAACACATTCCACCCAACATGAGGGAACGCAGAAGATCAAGAAGAATCCGATCCTTGAAATAACAACATCAAGTCTCTAAGAGGGCAAGGCCACAGTTTCCTGTACCAGTGTGTGCATGTCTTTCTATTTCACATCACCATTTTCTACCAGCACATAATAGCCTACATTCCTCAAAAGAGAAACATTTCCCCTACATTTCTCAAAAGTCCTTCAGATGAGACTATATAAACCGAGGCCCTGTGTTGTTCGAACACAATGCAGAACATCTTGCAAACACGTTAAATCCTGTTCTGCTTTTCGGAAGAGTAGGCCATTGTGTGCCGGTGGGAACAGAAGACAAAATTTACAAAACCGCATACACACAGGGACTGGATGTAAAAAAGCACATGAGTGCTTATTCCATTATCCTCGATATAAAAGAATAAATAAATAAATAAAAGATGGGAGAGGGATTTGGCATGTGTGCAGGACTGTTGATGCATGCTTTCATGCAGGAGGCCTCAAGCGCTTTGATTTGTTTACTTTACAAGATTCAGCGCTATATAAATCCCATACATTATTATTATTATTATTATTATTATTAAGTCAAAATAATCCCCAAAGAACAGGAAGAGAACTGGAGTCTGCACAAATGTTGAATCTGAAAGGATATCTTCAAATCTGGCTGCAAGGAAAAAGATTCTGGATTTTTAAAAATTTTTAGTTCTTTTATTTCGAGGATGTCTCTTCTGTGTGTGTGTGTGTTTGTGTGTGAGGGGGGGGGGAGGTTGTTACATCAGTCCCCAAGTGCATGTAGTTTTGCAAATTTTGTCATCTGTTTCAAGCGGCACCCAATGGTGTACTCTTTCAAAATTGAAACGGGTTTTACCATGTGTACAGGATGTTAGGGATAAAGCATCAAATATCCCACCATCTCAATTTATCAAGCCTTAAAAGATGATTTCTCCACTTCTGGAGAACTATATTACATGCAAAGCAGACTGGAACGGATATATCACTTTTGTCAAACAATAACTTCATAATATTTATACACCTTGTTCATTCAATTTGATTAAGGTTTGTTGTTTTTTTATTCTTTTATATCTAGGATAGTGGAATGAGCACTTATTGCTTTTTTACATCCAGTTCCCGTGTGTATGCGGTTTTGCAAATTCTGTCACCTGTTCCCACCGACACACAATGGCCTACTCTTATGAAAAGTGGAACAGGATTTAACGTGTGCGCAAGATGTTCTGCGTGCATTCGCACACAGGACCTAGGTTTATAGTCTCATCTGAAGGACTTTTGGGGAGAGTGGTGTCGGAAATGATGTTAACTGCAGGGGGAAATATCCCCTTGAACGGGAATAGAACCCGGGTCGTCAGATTGCAAGCGCAATGTTCTAACCACTAG
Source organism: Rapana venosa (assembly GCA_028751875.1). Lineage (NCBI taxonomy): Eukaryota > Metazoa > Mollusca > Gastropoda > Neogastropoda > Muricidae > Rapana > Rapana venosa. The sequence goes on along the minus strand of CM054136.1, from coordinate 78,606,715 downwards.
GCTATCCAGTCTCTCCTGTATTGACAACATAGCTTGTTCAATGTAACAACCTCCAAAGGAAGCAAATACATTTACTGGTAATCCAGCTCCATTGTAATTTCTCATCATTATCAAATAATCATTCCATCTTAAATTCCTAGGACAAAAAAAGATTACATAAATAAATTAAAACGCTCTTATCTTTGTCCTATCTTTTCCCCAAAAAGAGCTAAGATAAGAATGGTTTTTACAATCTAAAAAGCATGCTGATGTTTCCTTCAAAATGATTAGTTAGTTACTGAACAGCTTATATATTTTGTAAAAAAAAAAAATTTTTAATTTAAAAACCAGCTGTTTTTCTTTTGCTAATTTCCTACAGAAAAAGACCAAAGTTATCAGCTGGAAATATGTCAATTTTCATGTTTAAAAAACAAAAACTTATGTCCACATCTCTTACTTTCAATGGCTTTCTCTGGGTCTATTCTCAGGCGATCAATCATGTACCTGTGACAGAAAAACAAAAACAAAAACTAGTCCTCTTTCTAAATATTCATACATTACACACAGACAGTTCAAAAGCACTGACAATGTGTTGAAAGCTCTGAAAACAAGGCAAGCGGCACATTATCAATAAAAAGCCACACAGCACACCCTCTGACACGGGATACACTGAAATTCACTTTCAGCATCCCTGAAGTCAGAATGTGGCTACCTTCACGGTGGGCAAAAACGGTCCAATACACAAAATCTCACCATTGGTGAACCTCAAAGTTCTAGCTGATGCAGGCAGGAAGACATGGGAACCATCATCACCAGACGATGGTGGAAGTGGATTGGCCACATCCTCCGAAGAGACCCACAGTCAATCACAAGAACAGCATTGCACTGGACCCCCAGAAGGAAGGAGAAAGAAAGGAAGACCAAAAGCAACGTGGAGGAGGAGGACTGTAGAAAGTGAGATAAAGGCCATGCAGCACTCTTGGGAATCAGTGACTAGGTTGGCCCAGGATAGACAGGAGTGGAAGCGCTTTGTTGCTGCCCTACACACCACTGGGTGTAATGGTTGATGATGATGATGCAAGTTCTAGCTAAGGAACAAACAAAAAAATTTTTCCACGAATTTGCAAAAGAAAACAAAAACAAAATACACTATACAACAACAACAAAAAGTTTTTGGGGACTGCCCCATTTTCTGTGAAATTCCTGTCCTGCTGTTCCCACGCAGCTCATTTCTATCTCTCTCTTTGCCCAAGCCATACCCAGAGTCATTATGTCGCATCCTCAGGGTCTGAAGTCCGCAGGGAGCTTATCAATGTCAAGCTGCCATGGGGCCACCAGCCAGAGGGGCCCTGCACTGCTGCTGTTTCACTTTGGTGGTGTTCAGTGGTGCCTGTTCTGAGCTAACATACACAGGGCACCACCTACTCTAAGTCCTCTATGATGACAATAACAGCTTAGTTATAGAGCCAGACAGAGTGACACGCCCGTCTGAGGGAGGGGGGTGGGGATAGACCACCTCAACCTCTCTCCACCAACAAATCTCCAACCCCCAAGGGCTTTGATACAAACTCACCACAGGCACAGAAGCGCATGGGGAAACTGAAAACCTGAGGTCACCACGAGATCAGAGCAACCGGGAACTACAGAATCTGAGACAATCCTTTTTTGTATAGTGTACAGAAAAGAAAAAAAATCTTACAACCTCAAAAACGAACAATGGAAAAGAAGCGCTGAAGTATTTAACGCGTTACTACGCTCACTACACAAATCCCTTTAACATCAGCGATCATGAGGATGCCACACTGACGAACACACCAGCCCCCTCCATCCCGAGTGAGGGAGAGACAAGCAGGGAAGAACCACCAAAGTGGAGTAGAAGCAAACATTGTTTGGTAATATCTTTTCGTTTAAACTAATGATTATTTATCATTGATTGCATGACTGTGTCAGATTAGGTTGAATGTATGCGCTTTGATTTGTCTTTGCAAGATATAGCGCTATATAAGTTCCCTTTTTTTTTTCTTGAGTAAAAGAAAAACAACACCAAAAAAAAAACAGTATTTTTACATGAAAACATACCTGCAGACCATGTAACCTGTCCTGTTCACCCCGTGTGTGCAATGCACTCCAATGACTACATCTGCAAAGCAAACACTAATGATATTGAATATGAACACCAATGCAAAACATTCAGTGAAATAAGCATTATTTCTGATAAACACACATGCACACACGCACACACTCACACACACACACTCTTTCAGCTTTCTCACACACACACGCACACACACATATGCATGTACGCACGCATGCACGCACGCACACACACCTTAAATGAACTGGCATATAATTCCATCCAAACTGGCATACACATTGTTGAGCAAACAAATTTATACATACCTGCATGCCTATGTACACATACAAGAGAGAGAGAGAGAGAGAGAGAGAGAGAGAGAGAGAGAGAGAGAGAGAGAGAGAGAGAGAGAGAGGAGAGTGTGTGTGTGTGTGTGTGTGTGTGTGTGTGTGTGTGTGTGTGGTGTGTGTATGTGTGTGTGTGTGTGTGTGTGTGTGTGTGTGTGTGTGTGTGTGTGTGAGTGTGAGTGTGTGTGTGTGCATGCCCCAGTGTGCTACATGTGTGTGTGTGTGTCTGTGTCTGTGTGTCTGTATGCGTGCATACATGCATGCATGCATGTGTAAGCTTCTACCATGGGGACAAGATAACCAAGTGGTTAGAGCATTGCACTCACGATCTGATGGCCATGGTTCAAGTCACCACTGTGCCTCATCCATTCAAGAAAACTTTTCCCCCTGGGGCTAACATCAGTACAGACTCCTTTGTCCCCCCCCCTCCCCCCACCAAGTCCTTCGGATAAGAGGGGATTGAATGGAAGCACTCTGATTTGTAATTGCAAGATATAGTGCTCTATAAATTCCATATATTATTATAAACCCAGGCCCCATGTCAGACATGGTACTGGAGGAAAAGCATTTTTCCCTGAAATGGTTTGGGGGTCCAGGGGGCATTGCCCCCTGGTGGGGTCAAGGGGCAGAGCCCTTTGTAGGGGTCAGGGCTCAGCGCGCATATACAGCAGCGCTCAGTCAAAGGTTCAGGCAGAGTGCTAAAATTAGAGCGCCCTGACCTTTTTACCCCCACACCCCTCCCATTTCTTCACCCCTCCCCTTCCCCCTCCTCACAGCATCTCAAGCCTAGTAGCACATACACATGCTCGCGCGGCAGGCCTAAGACTAAGGCTACAGATCTGGGCTAGGCTAGGCCTACAGGAGACAAGCCCGCTGCGTGCGTGCGTGCGGCCTGCCTATCCTCTTAACACACACAGGCACTAAGCCTAGGCTAGATTCAGAGAGCAAACAGACAAGATTTTGCCCAAATTTGAGCCCTTCAAAACTGATGAACACGTATCCTAAATACAACAAAAGTTGATTCAGCTTAAAAAATCAAACATTAACATTACATACCTGACTTTGCCAAAGTGAAACTTAAACATTTCAGGAGCAAAATTGCGATCAATTTACGTCACTAGCACAGAAATTATCACTCTCAATACTAAACAAAGAAGAGCTATCTGGTGAGAACATCCAATCTATCTGTTATTTTGGTTTATAACGCCAACACAAAAGTGCTGTACTTGTTCAAATTCACGTCTCCACAACAACAAGAGAACACTGCACTGAACACACCTGAATGTAGCGCTGAAGAAAATGACAAACGTATCACAAAGCACTTAAAAGTTGGAAATTAAAATCCGTGTGGCCACTTTCCCCTGCTGAAACAGTGGAAAGAACGCCACGCTATCTTGATGGCGCCAAACTGGACCATTGCATCTGGTCCGCGCCAGAGCTAAAAATAGCACATCAGGGGTCAAGTTCCAGCGTCTAAGTGCAGCAGAAAATGGGGGAAAACGACTGCCGTGAGGGGGCAACGTCCGCTGAAGATGAAGGGTGTTCAGCAATTCTAGCCTGTAAAAAAAAAAGCCTCTCCTTGAACTAAATTTCAGTTCTTCATATTACGCAAGTTCTGCCCTAAAATAAGCTCTCCTAGAATGACTTTTATCAGTCATTTCTTAACCCAAAGGAGGTTTTATACCCAAGTAATCACATAGCAAAAATGAGGACATATTATTTACACAACATGTGCACTAACACAGATATAATAATAATAATAATAATAATAATAATAATAATAATGTATGGAATTTATATAGTGCTGAATCTTGTAAAGCAACAAATCAAAGCGCTCAAGAGGAAGAACAAACATATTTTGACATTAATGTGCACTAACACAGATAGCCTAGAGGAAGGACAGACACAAACAGATGGGGGAAAGAGAGAGAGAGAGAAGAGAGAGAGAGAGAGAGAGAGACAGACAGACAGATAGACAGACAGACACAGACAGACAGACGGAGAGAAAGACAGAGAGAGAGAGAGACAGAGGGAGAGACAGAGAGAGACACAGAGAGAGAGAGACAGAGAGAGACAGAGAGAGAGAAAGGGATTGTGGTGGTGGGGAAGCACATGGAATAATACAATAAAGCATTTGTGTGTGTGTGTGTGTGTGTGTGTGTGTGTGTGTGTGTGTGTGTGTGTGTGTGTGTGTGTGTGTGTGTGTGTGTGTGTGAGAGAGGAGGGTGCACTCCCTGAAAAAGAAGGGGGAGGCTGCTGATTGTTGGTTTGTTTTGTTTAATGTCTATTCACTACATGGTGATTTAGACACACCCGCATTCATACCAAAGTACCTATTATTACACACCCCATCTCTCTCTCTCTCCCTCTCTTTCTCTCCCTTACACGCACACACACAGACACATATGTATATATATATATATAAATATATATACACATATATATATTTTATATATATATATATATATATATTGCTGATTGTTATGTTTACAAATATTGCTCTCTGACCACAGGCAGGGCTGAAGTGGAACAGCCAGTGAAAGTCCCCCCCCCCAACCCCCCACCCCCATCCACTCCCCCCTTCTTCCTACCGTCACCCTTCACCCTTTGCCTTAGAGTATGAAATCCAATACCCATTGTTGATACACGTGGTCCCCTTCACTTGCTACCTAGGCTAGTGATGACTCCTGATGAAAAGCAGATAAGGGAGGTAATCCGCATGGAGTTACATCCCTTGACCTGGTTATTGTGGGTTTTTATCTCTCTCTCTCTCTCTCTTTAAAGAATTTTTTTTCTTTTTCGCAGATTTCCGTGAATTCGCGGAGATGTACCATGCCTGCATGTGCAAATGCACCCATCACATCTTGCACACACATCACAACCCATTCTGCCTTTTTATTTATTCTTTTATTTCGAGACAAAAGAAATAACCACTTTTGTGCTTTTTTTTACATCCAGTCCTTGTGTGCATGCGGTTTTGTAAATTTTGTCACCTGTTCCCATCGGCACACAATAGCCTTCTCTTTCGAAAAGCGGAACAGGTTTTACCATGTGCGCAAGATGGTTTTTTCCTGCTTTCACACACAGAGCTTTGGTTTAATGCCTCATCCGAACGACTTATGGGGGGGAGTGGAGTTGGCACTGATGTTAACTCTTCGGGGAAAAAATCCCCTTGAATGGGATTTGAACCCGGGTCAGCAGATCAAGAATGCAATGCACAATGCTCTAATCACCAGGCTATCCTGTCACCCTCATGACACGACATATGATGTGCAATGGCATGGCATGGCACAACATTGCATTGCACATTATTACACTGTTTACATTGTAAAAGGTAATGGTAACAGTGTCCCATAACCTATGTGGCTGTAGGGAAGCAAGGCGTCAGAGACTTCAGCTTCTCTAGGGGCCAGCATATTGAGGGCGGCGCCCATCTCCTCTCCCTCGCCGCTTTACCTTCCCTGACCCCAAAGAGGGCAGGTACCATTAACACCTGGGTAAACTGGGAAACTGTACTGAAGCCAATGCGCGGAAACGGTCAACCATCCACTTGGTAACCAAGCTTGATGCTGCTTGAGGAAAGCAAGTTCTCTGACCACTATGCTATCCCATGTGTGTCTTCAATTTTACGTCTGTTCACTTAAAGTGATATTAGACAAAAATCCCATCCCATTACATACATTACATTCCATTATATTACATTACAAAGCAACCAATTTTTTATATCATACCTTCATCTGTATTTTTGATGGAGAAGTTATCTATTACTTCATGAAACCTGAAAAACAAAAAAGCAAAATAACAACTATTATATTAACAGAGCATGAAAATAAAGGTAAAGTGAATGTTTGTATCCAGAGTGATGAGTCTATTTTCAGTGACAATATATACAAACATAATATTACCACCCCAAAAAAATTCCATTTTGTGAATATTACTGTATAATTTCTATACATAGCATGCTAGAGAAGAGTTCAGAATGTTAGGTTTGGTGTTCTCCTGCAAAAATGGTAAAAATGACTTTTGTCAATTGTAATGATAAATCAGAAAATATGATTATATATCTATTCAGAGCACTGAACATGCAATTTTTCACAAACCACAGTCACAGTTGTTTCATTTGAAAAAAGTATGATTGGTTTGTATGTCAATAAAAGTTGAAGTTGTGAACATGACTTCAAAATTTTGAATTTTTGTTTTGTTTTGGTTTGTTTTGTTGGGTTGGTTTTTTGGTTTTTTTGTTGTTGTTTTTTTGGGGGGGCGGGAGGGAATCAATTAATTATATGGAATTTATATAGCGCTGAATCTTGTAATACAAACAAATCGAAGCGCTTAATTGTTGACTGAGAATGTGAAAAATGTTTAAAATGTTCAGATTTTCTATTTTTAGCAACATAACTCAAAGGTGATTAAACTGATTACATTCCTCAAGAATTGAAATTGAAAAAAACAAAATTTTAAACTTTGATTTAGCCTTAATACACTGCTGACATATTACACATCAACTTTGATTCACTACTACACATTTGACAGCCAATTAAATATTGCTGCATAGTTATCACTTAAAAAGTCAGGAAAACTTAAAAACTGGTGAGAGTTAACATAAGCATGCATGCATGCTTGATGTGATAAACAGACAAACACACAGACAGCATACCTCTGGACAATGTCATCGCTGGGTACGTCATGCCCTGGAGTGAATATCTTTTCATGCTGTATGTTATGTTTTTCAAAAAACTGTGGGAAAAGAACAAGAAAGAAAACGCACAATCAGAAACCAAAAAAAAAAAAAATCACAACTCAATCACAGAAAAAACAAAACCACAAAAACACAATCATAAAAAAAATAAAATCACAAATATACATGGAGAATAAAAGCCTCAAAAAGACATCATCAAATGAATCAGCTGAACCATAATAAAGAGAATAATTGGCCATTTCAACACGTACATGAACCTTTCAGAAACAAAATCATTGTAAAATCAAATGCCAAGTGACAAAACTGGCAGACAAACAGCAATAAAATGAAAAGGCATGTGAACTGCTAACAGAAGCAATCACAGAGAAAATATTCGGAAATGGTGAGTAATGACTATTGGGAGGTAGATTTTTTTTTGGGGGGGGGGGGGGGGGGGGGGGGGGGGGGGGGGGGGGGGGGGGGGGGGGGGGGGAGGGGGGGGGGGGAGGGGGGGAGGGGAGGGAGGGGATTTGTTCATCGATTACAGCTCCCATGTTTACAATGGTGAGATTTTTGGGTATTCAACAGTTTTTTTGGCACACAATTAAGGCAGCAGTATTCCGATTTCAGGGATAATGTATGAACACAACAACAGTGTGCATGCGCGGTTGGGGAAGGGAGGGGGAGGGGTTGAAGGGTTTTTTTCCCCTCTGTTCTTCCTGGCATGAATGGCCTGCTCCTCCGAAAGGCGGAACAGGTTTTAATGTGTGTGTACGCAAGACGCCCTAAGTACATTTGCGCGCAGGACCTCGGTTTACAGTCTCATTCAACGGACAGAGAGAAAAAGAAAGCATGAAAGGAAAGACCAATGCACCCTAACTACCTGACAGCATGTATGACAGCCCCCCCCAACAAGAATTCAAGGTTACAGGTGAAGTCTTTATAATCTAATGAAACAAACAGTCCACAATAACCCACTGCTGGCTTTAAAAAAATAAAAAATAAAAATTTGAACCGACAAAAACAAACAAAACCAAAAAAAACAACTGCAGAATTTTAACAGTTTCTATTCAAAACTAACATAAAACAAAACAAAAAAAATGTTTTTATTTTAAAAGCTAAAACATCCCCCCCCCCCCCCCCCCCACCCCTCCACTTTCATTGCTAGAGCTGAGGTTCACAAATGATGAGGGGTTTTTTGGCTCTACCATTTCGCTAGATGCATTCAGAATTCAGGGATGGTGTCTGAACACGACAACTACGTGCATGCGTTTTCGACATTTTGTCATCTGTTCCTACAGGCACGAAATGGCCTACTCTTCCAAAAGGTGGAATAGGTTTTTAACACGTGCGCAAGATGTTCTGCGTGCACTCACACACGGGGCCTCAGCTTACAGCTTCATCTCAAAGACTTTCGACGTTCAGTTCAATTTTCTCGTCAAACTGGGAAGAAAAGGCAAGGCTTGGGAATCAAACCCAGAGCCTTCCAGTTTATTTTGTTAGGCAGGAGAACGTCTTAACTGTCCTCCTTGAGACAAGCAATCTGAAACGGTATCACTGTTTGAAAAAAAACACAAATGTAGCCACAATTTCACATCAGTCTTTCCTTTCCTTTATTCTTTTATTTCGAGGATGATGGAATAAGCACTTATGTGCTTTTTTTACATCCAGTCCCCGTGTATATGCGGATTTGTGAATTCTGTCATCTGTTCCCACCGGCACACAATGGCCTACTCTTACGAAAAGTGGAACAGGATTTAACGTGTGCGCAAGATGTTCTGCGTGCGTTCGTACATGGGACCTCGGTTTATAGTCTCATCTGAGGAACTTTTGGGGAGACAGTTAACATTCCTATCAACTGGGAACTACCACACGAGTATTCCTACCTGTCCATTGTAGTATTTGCGGGTGAAGGTTAAGTCTACAATCAATCCAAGACGCTTTCCAGACTCCTCTATTCTCTGGATCAGTTGCTGAGGTGAAAAACTGCACACACACACACACACACACACACACACACACACACACACACACACACACACCACACACACAAACACACACACAAAAAAACATATATATAAATTCTGCAACTTCTCACCGTGAAATAGATCTATAAAAGGAAGTTTTAAAAAGAATAAACAAAAAACAAAACACCAGTGTCAATGAATAGGTGCTTTTCATCAAAACAAAACAAAAACCCTCCAAACAAATGCACTGTATATACCTGCACACACACACACACACACACACACACACACTCTCTCTCTCTCTCTCTCTCTCTCTCTCTCTCTCTCTCTCTCTCTCTCTCTCTCTCTCTCTCTCTCTCTCTCTCTCTCTCTCTCTCTCTGTTTTCTTATTGCTTTTTTAAATTTGTTTACAACTTATCCATCCCCTTGGCTATAGGGATGCAAAACGCTGATTCCAATAAAAATGTAAAGTATCCAATCCAGTGTCTGTCTGTCAGTCTGTCGCTCTCTCTGTCTCTCTCTCTGCCCCACCCACCCACCCCTTCCACTTCCCTCCTCTAGTGTTGTCAAACTTTTTCACACTTAAGAAAATCCTTTTCATTACAGAACTAAAGATTTGACCACCATATCAAAATCTAACCTTGAATTAGACATTGACACAGGACAGCTGAACCAACAGAAAATTTATACTTTATTTTCTCCTTACACACAGGCACTCAAATAAGGATAAGCACTGACACATTAAGCACTTTGGTTTGTTTGCTTTACAAGATTCAGCGCTATATAAATTCCGTACAGTCATTTACTGCTACTGTTATACATGATTAGACTTAAAAATGACATCCTCTTTACTAGTCTTACCTTTGTTCTTCAGGAAGATTTCTGCAGATCTCCTGCCAAACACAACAAAACAAACGTCTTAGAAAATACCGCAGTGCGTGTAAACATGTGTGTGTCAGGTTAAGTCTTCGACAACATCATTTAGTTTTCTATTTTATCATAATAATACACACATTCATACACATACATGGACATTCATACACACACACACACACACCCCTGCTGATAGCCCTGTCATAAATGTTGTATGCTACTGCCAGGCATGTTTTTTGTGCTCCAGCAATTGCTTTAAACATAAATCACAGAATCTTTACTGTCCATTTATGATCTTACACAGGCAAACACACACAAAGAAGAAGACTGTTCAATACGTTGAAAGGCATGCACATCGATTATGGTTTTCAATCACGGGTCCTAATGACACTTGTTTTTAACCTTCTTGACCCCATTACGACCACAACTGACATCAATGGCAGGCGCCTGAAGATTCCATTACAACCACAGCCAACTGCTGGTCCTGACCATGTGGGTAGTACTTTTCCATCACACATTTTTATCTTGTTGTTCTTATACAATGAGTCTGGTGGGGTGATGCAGAAAATGGTCCAGAGTGTACCACTGATAAATTTAGACCACTAACACACCTCAGCTTTCAGTTTGTTTCCCCCACGTTCAGCTGCTCTCAGCCGCTATTCATTCCATCCCATCCCAGCCAGCCCACAGCGTCAGCGCCTGGGCTTTATCCCAGTTCTTGATTAAACCATTGACGCTGGAGGCAAAAACAAAGTGAGAGGCTGTAACTATAACCAGTGGATTTCCCACTCATGGAATTCCACTTTACAGCTTAGTCTTTACTGATCGACTATGACTCTCTGACTAGGAGGCTTGACTCGCACAGTCCTTATGTGCTGCAGCCCTGGGGGCTAGCTGGTCTTTGGAGAACATCTCCAATGCTGACTGTCCTTATGCCCACTTGGCCAAGAGAGTGGGGATGTACTATTGGCAAGGCATCTCCACTATAATCAAATTTCCGAAAGAGCAGCTGCCTCCTCTGCTGTTTTGGAGGTCATCGTCGGACACGACGGACAAACATACAGTGTACATCCCAGCCCAGGTGGGGCTAGTTGGTGCTAATTATAGCAGAACTGACCACACTAAGGTAACTAAGGTAAATGGAAGGGGTGCACACTAATTTCAGTGCTTTTGACTGAGTGATGCTGGATTTGCGCGCTGTGACATGTCTAGTAGAGGGTAGGGGAGAAAGCTCATATTTAAACTAGTTGCTGCTATACTATAATAAAGGTACCTGGCACAATCACCCTTTTCCTTGTTTACAAAAATTATATGTTATACTGATTTTTAACAACAGTCTATATGGAATTTTGGTTGGTTGGTTGGTTGGTTGCTTGCTTGGTTGGTTGGTTGCTTGCTTGCTTGCTTGCTTGCTTGCTTGCTTGCTTGTGTGTTTGTTTGACTGAATGATTCATTGATTGCAAGTTTATTTACTTGTTTGTGAACTATATTTTTGATGAGTCTGTTTCTTTCTTTCTTTAAGTACTTGCTTTTTTCAAAATGAATCAGTGAGTCTATATTTTAACACTGGAATCAATACATTCATTCAGAAATAGTAGTGGAGGAAAAACAAGCGCATCACTATACATTAGCTACATACTTCCTTCAGTGGAACCTTGAAAGCAATGAACTGGGTGTCTGGAATCGGCAACCCCAGAGGCTGGTAGGCGTCCCATCTGGAAACAGCAGAGAAAGTGTTTCAACTTTCAAGTCACAGACTGATCTCAAACTACTTATCCTCATCCTCCAGGCGTTTCTTTCCACACACACACACACACACACACATAATATATATATATATATATATATATATATATATATATATATATATATCAGTGGACCGTAACACTTTGAAAAGCTTTGGACCGTAACACTTTGATGTTGAAAAGCTTGTGAAAACCGAATGCTACACTACATGATAAAGATCAAATGGAAAGACAGGATCACAAATACAGAACTATGGAGAATGGGCAAAGTTGATGATCTGAAGTCCGTAGCTAGTACCAATAGACTGCGCTGGTTTAGGCACGTTCAACGGAAAGCAGACCACCACATCATAAAAAGAGCAATGAACTTCGTAGTGGATGGAAAGAGACCAAAGGGAAGACCTAGCAAGACCTGGGCTGCCTGTTTTGCGGTTGACCTTAGAGAAAGGGGCATGAATAAGGAGGAAGCTGAAAACAGAGAGAGATGGAGAAGGCTCATCAATGTCAAACCTCCCCTGGGAGAAACATGACAAAAAAGGAAGAAGAAGATCAGAGGACCATAAAGGTTGTATCTTTATCCTGACTCCTCCCTTAACTCCTTGTGGAGTCTCTGGGGCACAGCCAAAGAACATTTTTCCCGCAATTCCAGTGTTGTTGTACAATGTTCATCTAGGGCTAGGGCAAACTAGTTCTCCGTCCTATAATGATGCTGGTTTTTCTTTTTTGTCTTTTGTTTGAGAGGAAAGGGCTTTGTCTTGATGGTTGGGGTTTTGTTGTTGTTTGGTTTTTGGTTTGGTTGGGAGTGGGGGAGGGGGGGGGGGGTTGGTTTTGTAGTTTTGTGTTTTTTTTTTTTTTTTTTTTCTTTTGGGGGGGTCCCTAGGTTAGAGCTCTTAGGTTCACCAGTGGTGGAATTTTGTGATTCCAACAGTTAATTCACATTATGCATGTTGCATTTTCAAATGTTGAATAGCTACCTCAGATAGCTACCTCAGTACCTGTACTAGAAATGAAACACTTGTACACAAATCAGGCAATTAGTGATATTTATACAAAGTGCAAGGTGACATGATGTAAAGGTGCTTGAAAAACTGAGTATGAGGTCAAGTTTATATCCTCTGAAGTTGGAGTATGGCTGCCTATATGGTGAGGCACTTAAAAAGAGTCATGCACGCAAACTTCTCATCCGGTGTACTTCCCATCTCACGGTGATCAAGTGGGATGAGTAAGTCAGAGTGCATGTTCTGGGTGACCCTCAGGGTGTAAAGCTGGGGAATGCATCACAACAACAACAACAGGTCAAGTTTATAACCTTTATATAGCCAATAAAGGTAGTACATCTCCGCCTTACAAAAAATTAATAATAATATGGAGGTTTATCTAACTAAGCTATGGAAGAAAAATCATACTGAGCTTCTCCATATCTTCATCAATGCAAATTGAAATTGTATCTTAGAAGTTAGACTTACCAGGATTTCTCTCTCTCTCTCTCGTCTGTCTGTCTGTGAGTGTGTCTGTACTATGTCTTGTGACTCTGTAGTGTGTGTCACTATGTGTGACTTGTCGTTGTGTGTCACTGTGTGTGTGTGTGTGTGTGTGCTGTGTGTGTGTGTGTGTGTGTGTGTGTGTGTAGCTGTGCACGCGTGTGTTGTGTGTGTGTGTGTGTGTGTGGCTGTGCACGCGTGCGTGTGTGTGTATTATGTATTACTGTTCATTGAAGATGGATTTTTTGCACAATTTTACCTTACAATTTAGAATCAAGGAAACAAAAAGCACATTACGATCTTCAATGAATAACAAACATACTACATATTACGAGAGCGACGGGGCAACATGCTATCATATGATATATTGCCACTAGTAATCATTTAAGAAACAGGGATATGTTTTCTATTTTAATCAACTTTCCTAGTGTAAGGTACTAGTGAATTCCACGAAACTGAAACTGAAACTATGACACGAGAATGCCTAATGGAACATTGTCTTTGAAAACAAAAATCGCCAAATCATCAAATCAACCTTTCATCCTAAAAACGTTAGTCTGAATCTTAACTGTCATCAGAACAATGTGCTGTTGGACAAAAATCATCATAGGAATTGTAAAAAGTTGTAATCACTGTCATGCTTCATACCTATCTGGTGGTGGCATCGTGGCGGCAGCCGAAAAAAAAATTCGTGGTTATTCCCCTTAAAACGTCTTTGTATCGGATTATCCAATATATACACATATACGCACACAAAAAAGGCGGGCGAAAGAGAGTATTAATCTTTTTTCTTTTCTTTTTTAAATCTCCTAACCTCTCAGAGTGGAAGAGGGTCAGGCATGAACCCAGAGTTTGACTGACTGACCGACATCATGACCAACGGCCATTGTGTGCCGGTGAGAACGGATGACAAAATTTACAAAACTGCGTTTATTTTATTTTATTCTTTTATTTCAATGATAATGGAATAAGCACTCATGTGGTTGTTTGGTTTTTTTTATCCAGTGCCCGTCTGTATGCAGTTTTGTCAATTTTGTCATCTGCTCCCACCGCCACACAATGGCCTACTCTTTCGAAAAGCGGAACAGGTTTTAACGTGTGCGCAAGATGCTCTGCGTGCGTTCGCACACGGGACCTTGGTTTACAGTCTCATCCGAAGAGTGGAGTCGGCACTGATGTTAACTCCAGAGGAAAAATCCTCTTGAACAAGAATCGCACCAGGGTCAGCAGATCACGAATACATCCCTCTAACCACCAGGCTATTCCGTTCCCCCATACACATGAGGACTGGATGTAAGAAAAGCACATGAGAGCTTATTCCATTATCTTCGAAATAAAATAATAAATAAAAATAAACAGATAAACATTCATAATCCAAAACTTTTTGGATAAGAAGAAGAAGGATGCAAGGACCCACACCAGTATACACACCCCTGCTCTGGGACTGGAGGGGGGGGGGGGGGGGGGGGGGGGCGATGCAAGGACCCACAAAATAACCTACGGACTGACTTGACTCACTGATGGACTTGTCTGCCCAAGCTAGGCCTAGTATCAGAATTCTTTTCTTTTTTTTAATTCTATATAAACCACGAATCTACCAAAACAAACAGAAAGTTGTGAGACAAACAATAGTTTCCAGGGCTTTAACTAACGTAGTCGTTGTTTGTGGCATTCCTGAATAAATGAATTAATTCACTGTCTTTATCTTTCAAGGGTTACCGATAAGCACTCACATACTTTTTTTTTCATCCATAAATATTGAGAGACCATAACAATTATTTTCAATTTCTCGAGGACAAACTGTCAGTTTTTTTTTACTCTGTTCTCTGGATTCGAATTTTTCTACATGTACACTTACTATTGGCACACACAAGCGGGCCTGAAAGGCGTAAAAGACTTTTTATTCAAAATTTAAAAAAGGGGGATACAAAAGTTTTTAATGAATGAGTTGCTGGGATCGTATTTTAATATTAGTGTCTTATTGTATAAAAAGACATATTTTCCTTTGTTACTATAATTAGGCCTAAACTCCCACGCATCGTTTCGTAAAGAACGGGATTTCAATGTGAGACTCGGGAACTCGTACACACTAGCCTAGGGATCCGTAGACTGACACTGTGAAAGAATCTTCGAAGACTCCATTGTGAAAAAAAGGAAAAATGTCTTTACCAGTTGACAACATTGTTCATGAACTTCGACTTGGAAAGAGTTTTGAATCAAACTCTGGCGTTGCCTTCCATTCTTTTCGTTGTAAGTTGAAATTATGTTATAAAATATAACTTCTTACGGTAGCCTAGTTTGTTGGACAAGTAATTGAAGTATTGATTTTTGTTGACACTGTTTCAGTCACGATTTGGACTTCAGAGTTGACTTTGCTATGAATAATTGACTGAGTAGATGAATGAAAAGAATCTGGGTTTGTTTTCAGTCGATCACGAAAGGTGAAAAGTTGCCTTATACATCTCGTTTTTGTGTGTGTTTTTAACGCCATATGTTACACCGGTTGAACGAAACCACTAGGCCTAGTTCTTATCCTGACTAGACTAGTAATGTAGTAAGTACTAGTAGTACTTCCTTTGTAGTAGTAACCTTTTCGCCGCCAGCGAAAATCTGATTTATCGTTTAACTTAGGTTCACCCCAGTACCTGGGATTTTTACAGTTCCATAGGTAATAAATAAACAAAACAAAAAAATGTCTGGCATGAAAATTGTTTTAGACAGAAAACATAGTTTTCAATTTCATGGAAAATAAAAATAAAATTGCTCTCTTTTTAGCTGAACATTGAAAAACTTGTAAGACTAGAGCCAGTAGAAGTCAGTCATTTCTATTATGAGCCTTATAACCAAACTGTCAAGCTATCACATCTCACATTTATTTTCTTTTTCTCTTAGTCTTACTATTTACTTGTAAACTGTCTTACTCAAAATTAGTCATGAATGACAAAAGCTTACTGCTTATTAAGATTTATAAACTAAGTTTATTGATAAGTAACATCTCATGTTTTATCTGATTTGTTTTTCAGCATTTTACTATTTTTAGTTTTGTTGAACATTGCCAGTCATCTTCCTCCAGGTTAACTTTTGAGTTCTGGTAAAAAGTTCACTAAGTAATACTACTAAGCTTTGGTAGTGTGGTTTTGTTTTTTGGTTTGCTGTTTTAACTTGTGGACTGTATTTCTGTTGTTTGGTTTTATGGGTTTGTTGTCTTTTTGTTGGTTTTTTGTTTTGGCTTTTTGCTGTTTATTTGGGAGGGGGGGGGGCGTCAGTTACATTATACATGTAGACATCTACATCATTATGAGAAGATCCATTAATAAAAATAAAAATAAATATTTTTTTTATCTTGAAAAAGATTCACTGTTCAGAGTCTGTCAAATGAGTTAACTGTAAAAAAAAAATCTAACATTTGACAAATAATCATATTCATAATGTGTTATTGGTTTCAGATGATTTCAAACCAGCATCAGTGGACACCTCCCAGGAGGCCAGGCTGGAAGTGGGAGAGGGTCATCAGGTCACTGTGACAGTACCCCATGTACAGGTCAGTTGACGAAGTGATTTATAACTTGAAACATTTATTCAGTGAAAAGATTTGTTTGTTTGTAAGCCAGTGGCTTCCAGTAGTACTGTCAATTTATAGCTGTACAAGTTGTGGTGCATTTGCTTTCATTGTGGGCCTTTCACTGTGGCTTTGTTGATTATATTAGAGTCCCAGTGGAGCTGTATACAATATAAAGATTTAGGGACTGTATCAATCACCTACGGGATAGCTCAGTGGTCGGAGCACTGGCTTTCCCCCAGCCAAGTAAAGCAGCGTCGAGCATGGTTACCAGTTGGATGGGTGACCGTTTGCGCGCCTTGGCTTCAGTACAGTTCGCCCAGTTCACCCAGCTGTAAATGGGTACCTGTCCTCTTTAGGGTCAGGGAAGGTAAAGCAGCAAGGGAGAGGAGATGGGCACCACCCTCAATATGCTGGCCCTAGAGAAGTGAGGTCTCTGACGCCTCGCTCCCCTACAACCTTATAGGTTATGGGACTCCTTTACCTTTACCTTTTATCAATCACCCAAGGACCAAGCAGTACCTCTGGCATTCATTGTGCAAGATTCTAACTTCTAAGCTTGGTTTTAAAACCCTTTTTAACCACTAGACTGCCTTACCCCGGAAATTTTCCGGGGCTAAACGTGCACCCTATACGCCTACAACCCGGAAAATTTCCGGGGTGTCGAACCGAAGTAAACAAGCCTTCTTCCTTGACTACAGTTAAAGGGAAAGAACTCCAAACTTGATGAAGGTCACTCTCCTGTTGCTTGGCAACATTCAGCTGCAAAAACCCGTAGCAAAAACGATCGTTTTTTAGCTCGTATTTTGTGTTTTTATGCATGACTGTTTTGGAAGTTCGTGTTCAAAATGGCTGACACTTCTTGTTGAAGGCATAAATAACTTTACACAGCTGTAAAATTGGCAAATAAAACTGTAGATTTACCTAACAGTGATGAAAACGATCGTGTATGATTCAGCTGATCGTGCATTTAAAAAAAAAAAGAATGAGATTTGGCCTAGACTTATGTTTGACGTTATTGAGATCGGGAGTACTCAGAATGACAGTGGTGATAAAGAAATCGTATTTTTGGTCAATTTTTTTAGATTTTAAATATATTTTTGCAGTGAAATAGCATGCTAACTAATTTGAGCTTGCCTCAAAGTAATCTACAATATATATGACTTCCTGCCAAAAGGTCGTCACCCAGAGGGGTGGTCTCTTTGAAAAAAAAATTAAAATGCTTCTGAAAAGATCTGACTGTTGTTTTTTTGTGTGGGTGTTGTGAAAGAGTTAAATATATAGTAGAAATAAAATGTAGGCATAATTGGACAGGGTTGCCGAGAAATTGAAGCTTAAATGTCATTTTTGCAAGAAAAAATGGCGCCCAAAAACGGACACTGCTACACCATCGACAAACAAAACTCGTTCAGAGCCAAAGTACTGTCGGAATACTACTTCTCTTTTAATAATAGAAAGAAGAAAAGTCAAACAAACATACGCAACTGATACGAGCACCAAAAAAGGTGTCAGGTACAAGAAAACCGATTTCAAAAATAAAGCGGTCGCACATAACCTTCGGTGTAATCACATTTCCACATCGACCTCCGAACTTTCGAATCGTCAACTGCGATAACGTGGGCACAAAGGAGCTGCCTGTGATCTATTTTCGGTTGACCAATGAGGAAGCTACACCAGGAAATGAGAACCGGTTTATTTTCTATTCGGTTTTCTTTTTCAATGGCAGTTTTGTCATCCACCCGACTTTTGGTGTAATCACTGACGTACGACAAATCTGGTGATAAAAACGCTAAATTAAAAACGATAATTTTGAAACGTTTACTACACTTCCATTTAGTCACGTGACAGCCACCATGTGATTTAAACCTTCAGAAAGCATCGTTCGTGGAGAGAGCAACAACTTCGAAAAGGTGAGTGGTACTCAGTAATAGTAAGCTGACGTACGACCATTTAGTAGATAAAATGAGCTGCGACCCTTATTTTTGTGACATTAACTCACTTTGGGGGGTTAAAATGGTGTAAAATGAAGATCGTTCGTTAATAAGAAAAAAACATGTGATCTGAACTGTCTATGAGACCAATGACATAGATGATTTGGCAATTTTATGATGGACCAGATAATTTTTTTCTCTCAGTTTACACCAAACCGTTTAGTGTAATCAAGATATGCGATCACTGATGATGTGCGACGTGTATTTTTAGAATGTTTTTTTTTAAGTTTGTTCAAGTTATGATCTGTAGATTAAAGAGTGATTTAAAAAACAAATTTTATTTGTTTTTGTGTGCCTAAAGAGAGACTGAGAGAGTTGAAAGAATAAGCTGGAGGTCAGATTTGATAAAAAGAGTTTTTCTTCTTTGATTACACAAAGGGGATTGTTGTAAGCATGATGTGCAATCAAATTTTGCAGCTTTTGCTAGTATTACAAAAATACTTGCTTTAGATTTGATTTTATATTATTTTGTTAAATAGTACAGTGTTATTTGTATGTAGGGCCATGGGTAGTTGGGTTTGTGATAGGAATGCTCTTGCCCTATGCAGATATTGATCAATTGTGAAAAATATTGTTTAGTTTCCTACAGTTCTGGTTTGTTCAAATGTTTTATAAAAATAGTTTTTGATGATTTGTTTTAAAAAAAGCTTAGTCTTGCATATAATATCCAAAGTATCACTTTGACGTGCTGAATATTTTCATCAGGTTTGATATGAGTATGTTTTTAGAGTAAACATGAGGTATGACCTAGACATTGTGTGTAATACTGATATGTGATTAAAAAGGTTAGTGTGTAAAATTAGAGTTCAGTTATAACATTTCTTAGCAAATCTGCTGTGAAAACATTTTAAAGATATGGTAGCATGTTTTGTAACAAATAAAAAGACAGACTTCATGACTCAAAGCAGAATGAAAGATAAAAACTGAACATTTTGTTACAAGTTAGACAATTTTACATTAGATGGCTCAGAGCCCAAACAGTATATTCTTACAGGTATTACATCCTTTTTATGGTTTTAAGATACACAGGATGTATGCTGAAAATTATCTTTATATCTGTGTTTAATATTTATACACAAAATAATTTAATAGTATATGATATATAAATACAAACTTGTTCAAAACCTGCACAGTATAGTAGCTTATGAAATTAACTGAATAACATTAGGGCTTTCTGAAACTTCAGAAGAAATGTAATGACATTTTTTTCTTTAAAATCTATTTCAGGATGGCCAGGGTTCCAACGAAGAAGGCTGGGAAGCTTTCCAATGGTGAAAGATGCCGAGCATACAGAGAGAAAATCGAGAAATTCTTCTTTTTGTTTGTTTGTTTGTTTTGGTGTGTAAACCAATACCAGACTATTTCCCTTGCTATTAAAAAACCCCAAACCACTGATGCACTGAATGTCTGATAATTTTCTGTCAAGCACTAGTAATTACTTCTGATACTAGGAGAAAGCATATTATGTCAGACATTTTATAGTGTGTTTTGCCACTAATGTGGTTACATTTTTACCATTGTGCTTTTTTTGGGGGGGGGGAGGGGGGTTGTATTTCTTTGGTTCATTGTAAAAATATAGTGAAAGTTTTGATCAATAATTTTTTAAAATACATTTTATTGCTATTGTTCAAACTTGCTTCACTTTATTTCTTGGGTCTGATCATCTTTGAAAGTAATGTGTTGCCTACTGTCCCCAACTCCCATCACATTCTAAAGTGTAAGTTGGGTTTTTTCCATTTCTATAGACATGTTTATAAGTGGATTCACGTGTTTTATGTGAGAAACAAGAAAACATCGGTGCAGGAGAGCATTTTCGATTGAAACAGGTATGAATTGTAGGTCATGTAGTGTTTTGGCGTAATACTGATGTGTGACATATTTGTTGGTTTTTGCATTTTCCTCTTTGAAATAAAAAAGATTGACATAAATTGAGTCTGTGGTGTGATCTTATTGTATATATGATGTGTTACATGGAACACAAAACAGTATATGTTATCCCATGTTATTAGTAGAAAACTGAAAAAAACTGTTGGATGTCGCACTTCACTGATTACCACACAAACAGCTTCCCATGACCCATCAATTATTTGAAGGAAAAAATTTTCTGGTCATACACATTGATATGAACATACTCTTCTCAAATATATTCATTTTTGTTATACAAACATAAAAAAACAGACTTAATTAGGTAGTTGGTGGTAATCACTGAGGTGCGACAAACCAGTGCAATAAAATTCTAAATGCTATTTTCTCTAAAACTAAATGTCAAACTATCTTTTCCTCTCACATGTTAATTCCACATGAGTGCCCCTTTTGAGAAATGCACTTGGTTCAAGTTTTCCAGTTACTTTGTGTTCAACCCCCCTTGTCCTATTTTCATGACGACCTTTTGGCAGGAAGTCATATACTGTCATTAGGCAGACTATCAGGAATATTCATGTGGTAGTTTCTGAGTAAGAGGGATATGAACATAGCAGTGGTACAAAAGAATTTTATTCCCCGGCATATAGGGTGCACTTGCACTGGGCAGTTAAGAGGTTAACTTGTGGTAAGATGCCAAATTGGACTAAAATATATTTTTGTTTTTTCTTTTTTGTTTAAATTGTTTTAAGTTTTGTCTTTGGAATTAGTTTTAGAGTAGACCTATACGGCTATATAGTATAGACCAATGCATTTGATCTCAGTAAATGCTGATTCATTGTAATTTAGTCATACTCATAGTCGTACATTGTTAAATGTTTACATCTGTCACATTCATGAGGTTCATTCACCATTGTGGAATACGTCCGCTCTGTTGAGACAACTACTTAACTCTATAGTGTATTTAAAAGGGCAAGTACACAGTTTAAGAAAGAGAGAGAGAGAGAGAGAGAGCAAAGGCTGAACATTCAAAAAGAAAAGAATTAACATAGACCAGAATTAAGAAAAAATATTTTTATAGTGAGAATTGATGTCGTAGGGAGAAAGCTATATATAGTAATAAAAGATATTTTGTGTGGAACTGTCTTAGTGTTGTAATGTAATTCACTAAATATTTTTTATATATATTCCCTTACTGTACAGGGAGCGGGCACGTCTCATACTGTCTTCAAAGGGAACAAGCGACCCACACTGGGCAAAGAGTGTGTTTTGATCATTGACCATGAGACGGGCACATACACGCTGGAGAAACTGGATCAGAATGTCTTGCTCAAAAAGACAAGGTAGGTCAAAATGTTTAAATTAGGAGGTTGTGTCGTTCATGTAAGCATGTCACTGTTTTTATATAGTTGTATGAGAGTGTTTGTCAGTGTGTGTCTGTATGTCTGTTTGTCTGTCTGTGTGTGTGATAGAAAGTGTATTGTATTTGTGTGCTTGATTTTTGTATACATGTGTGTATACTATAACTTATAAGTTACTATTTAATAGTGTGAAAGAGAAAAAGAGTTCATTATGTGGCTGCATGTTTTTTGGGGGAGGATATGCTAAACTCTCAAGAAAAATACTGCTTTGGAAAGATTTTTTAACCAGCTTCTTTATCACCATATTTTGAACTGACTGGTAATGTTGCCAACATTCGGAAACTGTCATTTGTTATTTTGAAAGTACCCAAAATCTTTTTCTTCACTTCAACTTGCTGTGGAGTCAGTGGACTATCATAGTATCAAAACACTGAAACTTTCGTGCAGTGTGTGTTGGCCAATTTAGACTTGGCAGATCCTGTCCTTTTCTGTTGCTGGTGCACTCTTAACTACAAAAGATAGATTGCTTTCTTTAACCCTATCCTCACGTTAAGGCAGAGATCCCTCTTTCCCAGTACATACAGTGCACTGTGAATATTTATATATATGCTACCGTAACCCAGTAGTGGGTGATATGGAGGGAAGGGTTAGTAGGTGGTTGGTTACCCTGTAGCAGGTTATCCATAGGGAAAACTCCGAAAAGGTTAATGTGTAAATAAGCTAGGAAGATGTTGTGCAGGCATTTGCACATGAAACAGCGTTTTTAACCTTATCCAAATAAAGAGGAATAATAGTAAGTTTAAAAGGAAGTTTCAGTGTTATACTACATTGAGACCTCTCATTTGCTTTGAAACAGAAAGCCTGTGGATTTACTATGTATGTAGAGTCTGCAATGGTTGATGTTTGTTGTCATGGATCAACCTCCGCCATTTCTCATACCCCTTACCACCCCACCTCGATCTTTATCATGAAGGAGGAATCTATGCCTTCAGGGACTGACGGAGGATCCTTAACCCTCACCTGTACTGTAGGCACCCCATCCCCGCGTGTAGATGCAGGCTTTAGTTTCTTAACCCCGCTGGCATGCAGCATGTGCCAGGTACGCTTGTTTTGGTGTGGGTTTTTTTAAAATTTGGAAACCACAGAAAGGAATTCTCAATATAGGCGGGTAGGCCGAGAGGCAAGGGTACGCGTGAGCTACCTGTGTATCTTTTTTCTGTGAGCGGTGTTTCCACACCCATAGACGCGACTCTGCCCGGTTAGGTCGCCACTGTGTCTGCAACCAGCTCAGTGAGAGGATGCTGGGGAGCCGAACTCTCATCTGAAGCGAGAGACCCGAACTGACTGAAGTCAGTGTATCACCAGTGGCGATGAATGTCCCTGTGTACACCAGCTATGGAGGTGTATTAAGGATTTTTAAAAAAAATTATTCTTTTTTGTTTGACTTCTTCTGGAAGAATTGCTGTCATTACAAGCATCCCACCTTAATTTTTCTCTGCAGTGTAAGGCACTGCAGGAAGATTTCCTTCCTCCTGGAGGAAGGAGATCAAAGCTCTATTGTTATTTTTATTTCATTAATTGTCCCTGTGTGCTAACACTTCGGTGAGGTGCCACTGAAGTAGGTCCAGACCGCACTACATTTTTTGGTTTATTCAAATTCCTTATTTTCAGCATTTTTGTCAACCAAATTTTATTTAGTTAGAGCAGACTTACCGCAGGGAACTGGGGTTTGAACCGCATAACTCTGGGTGTGCTGCCGCCAGGTATTCCGTCTCGCGTTGTGTATAGTTTGTTCCTTGGGTCGTGTGGATGAGTTGATAACAATAAAAGACATGAGCGAATGCATGTTTGATTTAT
Source organism: Rapana venosa (assembly GCA_028751875.1). Classification (NCBI taxonomy): domain Eukaryota; kingdom Metazoa; phylum Mollusca; class Gastropoda; order Neogastropoda; family Muricidae; genus Rapana; species Rapana venosa. The sequence continues at coordinate 78,582,943 of CM054136.1, read as the reverse complement.
AAATTTATGACGATAGGGTTTTTTAAAAGTAGAACTTTGTTGTTTCCTATAATATTTCAAAGAAAGAACGTTATGTTGAAAGACGATTAAGAATTGCCGATTGTAAATATCAGTAAGGTAGGATAGGGAAACTGACTATACCAGCGGTAATATATTCGGGAAAAAAATTATTCTTTCAATTTGAATAAGAGAAACTAGTTTTTGGAAGCAAACTTATTAACTTAGTGTGTTTTAAGGGTAAAGAAGAATAGATTCGGCCATGACGTATCTGTCCGAAGGGAGATATATCTAGACATCATATTTTTGTAACAGAAGTATTGTTGTGGTGATGTTTAAAAAAACAACCAACAACAACAAAACCCATTGTCTGGCTGATAACTGAAATTAAGAGCTATCGTATTATAGTGTGCACCACATTGTCAAGGGAATAACTACTAGAATATGTTAGAGGCTATTTAAAAAAAAATTATTTATGTGAGTGAATGAAGACCCAAGTCAATGTCTGTATTCTTGTTATGTGGTTGTGTTTTAGATATTGTAGTAGTGAAATGTTAAGTGGTTTGATTGAGGAGAGCCGGCCTAACTCCATTAAAGTTACGTGGGGGACCGAATGCTACGCTACATGACAAAGATCAAATGGAAAGACAGGATCACGAATGAAGAACTATGGAGAATGTGCAAAGTTGATGATCTGAAGTTCGTAGCTAGTACCAATAGACTGCACTGGTTTGGGCACGTTCAACGGAAAGCAGACCACCACATCATAAAAAGAGCAATGAACTTCATAATGGATGGAAAGAGACCAAAGGGAAGACCTACCTAGCAAAACCTGGGCTGCCTGTATTGCAGTTGATCTTGGAGAAAGGGGCATAAATAAGGAGGAAGCTCAAAACAGAGAGAGATGGAGAAGGCTCATCAATGTCAAACCTCCCCTGGGAGAAACATGACAAAAAAGGGAGAAGGGGGGACGTACCTAGCTGTGTCTGCCAAGATGACTCTCGCGCTGTCCATCAGTCTTAGTGAGCTGCGCTGGAGATCCGCAGTGAAAATCTGGCAGCGTGAAGAAGAGATCTGATGACCTGAAAGGAGCACTGGCAGCCTGGCGTCGTGTTTCAAGACCAGCTGGTCGAGGACAATTGCCTTATGCGGCTAGGTCGCCCTCAGGCCCCTCTCCCCCCTGAATGAACTGTCCATTGTCCAGAGGTCGGATGTGTGTGTGTGAATGGTTCTGGGAGGATCACGTGTGTCAGTGAGTGCGTGTGTGTAAGACTGATGGAAGGATGAGTTTTTTTGTTTCTTCATTAAGTTGTTAATTTATTGTATCCCCGGGATTAACGAACTGGGGGGAAGGGTGGAAATAGTGTGATGTTTAGCTAGTAGGTTGTTATTATTTGTGTGTAGGATTGAGGTGTAATAAAAGTATTGTTTGTTTCACCTGGCCTGTGTTGTGCTGAGTCGTGCCTGGAAGGATTGAGCTCCCTTTCCTTTAACTCGATGGAGTCGCAGTGAAATGGATCCCTCCATTTTGTGGTCATGCATGATTTTGGCTATGTTTGAAAAATTCAGCAGATTTATCCAACATAATAAGACGAACAAATTATACATCATTGAAAAGTTTATTATGTCTACTTTTGAGATTGTTACACAGTTCTTCAATAGATGACTGTAATTAGTTTTTACAAATTTTCAAAATATGTCACTGAATGCTGAAAATGAAAAGTTTTGAAAATTAGGGTTGCTTATCTTAAGTGGCTTGAGCTGTTCATCAACTAGTCCCCTTGAAACAATGTGATGATTTTTCACCTAAGTAAAGTTCCCTGAAGTTGGCTGAATCCATCTGATGACACTTTTTGCACTATACACTTTTTAAAAAATAGAAAATCATAACACTGAAGAGCCCGAAATCCCAAAGAATATGCTTGTCCACATGTCAAAGAATAATAGCCACCACACTGAAAACTAAGCAAGCTTATGGTCAAGGTAAGCAGCTGTGTAAACTTAGAAAAATGATTGCCCTACAGGCCACAGTACTTTTCCTTCAGTTGAACATCGCTTAAAGTTTGTTGGGTTTTTTAAAAATCAAAATTCTGCCGAATCTTAAGCTTCGGCACGTCACAGTGAAGGGGAGGGGTGCCGAATCTTACAACCTCATTGAGCTAACAACGAGGAGCTAACAACGATCTGTCTCGACCACGTACGGATTCTTGCAGGGATCCAATCAGCACTCATGGCATGTGTGTTTTAAACAGGACAGAGGGAAGCAGCAAAGCTCATCGACCTGCTACCCCTGTGGACACAAAGAAAGCGTCGCCCTCCAAGACCAAAGCCACAAAGAACAGTCCACCGTCGATGCACAATTCCCCCTCCATCACACCACTGCCCAGTGATACAGACAAAGGTAAGGATCGATGAATCTGTCCGAGCTTTGGATAAGATTTGAGTTTCGAGATAGAATTTCAGACGTTTTGGGTTTCGCAGTCTTATCTTTATTCAGATTAGGCATGTGTGTACACATTCTCTGAGAACATCAACAAGCAAGTGACTTGCTATACTGAGTTATAGCATGCTCCAGCATAGAACTATGATCTGTGTCATTCTGTATCTTTCTCTAACAATCATTCAGTAACACGTATCAGGCTATAGGTTTAACCTGTCCATCTTTTTAGTAGAATGCACAGGATTGTTTATGTATGTGTAATTTGTAAAGTTGTATGATAAATGTGTACACAGTGGCTGCACTTTGAGAATAATTCGCTGGGGTATTGCACTCTGCAAAAAGCGATACAGAATTGTTGTCATCAAAGGGGGGACAGGATAGCCTAGTGGTTAGAACAGTGCGCTCGCAATCTGAACCTGGATTTGATTCCCATTCAAGGGGATATTTTCCCCTGGAGTTAACATCAGTGCAGACTCCACTCACCCCAAAAGTCCTTTGGATGAGACTATAAACCGAGGTCCCATGTACGAATGCACACAGAACATCTTGCGCACACGTTAAATCTTGTTCCGCTTTTCATAAGAGTAAGCCATTGCGTGCCGGTGGGAACAGATGACAGAATTTTTCAAAACCGCATATACACGGGGATTGGATGAAAAAAAGCACATAAATGCTTATTCCATTATCCTCGGTATTAAAGAATAAAATAAATAAATAAAATAAAAAACATTATTTGGTCATGAATGGTGACCCTGTTCTTGCGCTGGTTTGTTTTTCAAGGAGCAGACGACATTGCACTCTTTGGAGAACTCAGTTCTGATTCCTCGGATGATGAAGGCATGGTGGAAGTGCCCCAAAGTGAGTATGATGATTTGTCACCGTCGGTTTGAGATTGGTAGAAATTGAGTGATAGGTTTAAGTGGCTGTTTGAAATTTTGTATTGAAGATTGCTAAGAAAGTATTCCTTTTACTGTTCAGTGGCCTTGAATTTGGAGCTAAGTAAGTCATAGCAGGTATGCTATAGTGTTTTGGGTTTTTTTTAAAAGTAATTCTGTGGACCATGCCTCATTAGCTATGATCAAGGGATATTTTACTGTTGTACAAATGAAAACTGAAATAAACTTTGTACCGAAAAACCATATATATATATATATATATATATATATATATACCCAGCTGTTGAAGACAAATGATTTGGTTTTTATGCTTTTTCTGTCATCTGTAAAGACAAACGATGCTTAAAAAGCAGTAAGCTGATATTCTGTGTGCCTGTAATGCCGATGTAGGTGAGGATTTTTGCTGTTGTCTTGGAGTAATTGCTTGGTAAAAAAAAAAAAAGAGACTCCATTTTCAGTGTATAAGGTCTAATCTAAGCCATCGTTGTTACACTATAAAAAACAAAAATAATAACGTATTTATTCATTCATATAATGAGCGTCCCCATTTTAGGGCCTTTCTCTGTTGCAGGTTTACAAAATGGTTTGGACTCCTCCCATCAGACCGCCTCCTCCTCCTATGTTGGCGATTTCGTCAGTGAGTGCTTTGATTGTTTTTGTCTTGATCAGCCCTTGTGTGTTCATATTGAATATAACCTGACGTAACTATGAGTTATGGATGACTGATGCACATCCAGGAAGACGATTTCAGTGAAGAAGTTAATATCATGAAATATTACCATTTCACATTCTGACCCCTGGTCTGTAACAACAACAAAAAAAGCCCATAAACACTTCCTTCTCCCCCAACAGTAACATCAAAACTTGACTGATCCTAATAACAACAGTACCCTTTTCTTGTCACTGATTTTTTTTTTTTATACCTTTTCTCTATGGGGAACCCACAATAGGGTAACCAACCACATTAATAACCCTTCCCTCCGTATCGCCCACTACTGGGTTACGGTAAAAAGGTAACAGTGTCCTATAAGGTTGTAGAGGAGCGAGGCGTCAGAGACCTCACTTCTCTAGGGGCCAGCATATTGAGGGCGGCGCCGATCTCCTCTCCCTCGCTGCTTTACCTTCCCTGACCCTAAAGAGGGCAGGTACCCATTTACAGCTGGGGGAACTGTACTGAAGCCAAGGCGCACAAACGGTCACCCATCCAACTGGTAACCACGCTCGACGCTGCTTAACTTGGCTGGGGGAAAGCGAGTGCTCCGACTACTGAGCTATCCTGTCCCCGGGTTACGGCAGCATACAAATAAATGTGCACGTGTACTGGGAAAGAGGGGTTGTCTCCCTTTGGATGGTGCTCACAAAAGCCAAGGTGTTTTTATTTTTATTTTATTTTATACCACTTTAAGTCACAAGATTTCTCTGCGTGAAATTCGGGCTGCTCTCCCCGGGGAGAGCGCATCACCACAAGAGCAGCGCCACTCATTCTTTTTCTTCTTTTGGTCTGCAGCTGTATTTGTTTCCCTATCAGAGTGGCTTTTTTCTAAGAATTTTGCCAGGGACAACTCTCTTGTTGCCATGGGTTCTTTTACGTGTGCTGAAGAAAATTTTGTGTAACACATGGGACCTCGGTTTATCGTCTCATCCGAAAGACTAGCGCCCAGACAACCACTCATGGTCTAATGGATGGGGGGGGGGGGATTTTCGGGCCCAAACGGGATACGAACCACTGCACACACCCGTCCCGGACTTTTTGCATTCTAGACAGGCGCGTTACCTCTAGACCATCAATCCCTATTGTCCCCCCTCCCCCCAAAAAAGGTCAAGGTGTCAAAGTAAAATACTGTGGCAACCACAACTTTGTGAGATATGAAATGTGGAGTGTCGAACACAGTCGTTGAAGAGTGTCACTTGAACCTTGCTTGTTTTACTGACTGAAACGTCTAAGTATCACCACCCTCTTGTTTTACTGACTGAAACGTCTAAGTAAAGTATCACCACCCTCTTGTTTTACTGACTGAAACGTCTAAAGTATCACCACCCTCTTGTTCTACTGACTGAAACGTCTCAGTATCACCACCCTCTTGTTTTACTGACTGAAACGTCTAAGTAAAGTATCACCACCCTCTTGTTTTACTGACTGAAACGTCTAAGTAAAGTATCACCACCCTCTTGTTTTACTGACTGAAACGTCTAAGTAAAGTATCACCACCCTCTTGTTTTACTGACTGAAACGTCTAAGTAAAGTATCACCACCCTCTTGTTTTACTGACTGAAACGTCTAAGTAAAGTATCACCACCCTCTTGTTTTACTGACTGAAACGTCTAAGTATCACCACCCTCTTGTTTTACTGACTGAAACGTCTAAGTAAAGTATCACCACCCTCTTGTTTTACTGACTGAAACGTCTAAGTATCACCACCCTCTTGTTTTACTGACTGAAACGTCTAAGTAAAGTATCACCACCCTCTTGTTTTACTGACTGAAAACGTCTAAGTATCGCCACCCTCTTGTTTTACTGACTGAAACGTCTAAGTAAAGTATCACCACCCTCTTGTTTTACTGACTGAAACGTCTAAGTATCGCCACCCTCTTGTTTTACTGACTGAAAACGTCCCAAGTATCGCCACCCTCTTGTTTTACTGACTGAAAACGTCCAAGTATCGCCACCCTCTTATTTTACTGACTGAAAATGTCCAAGTATCGCCACCCTCTTGTTTTACTGACTGAAACGTCTAAGTATCGCCACCCTCTTGTTTTACTGACTGAAAACGTCCAAGTATCGCCACCCTCTTGTTTTACTGACTGAAACGTCTTGCTTGCCTTCACAGTTTTGGGGTGGAACACGGCGCTAACATTTTCAGTCGATGACAACTGACATGATGACAGCAGCGGGACATGGATACAAGACTGTAGCCTTTTGAAACATCCGTTGTTCTTGTCATAATATGATTTATATCGCTTTGAAAAAAAAGACTGATGAAACAATACAAGAAAGGTGGCAATAATAATAAATAATAATGTATGGTATTTATATAGCGCAATGAACAGCACTCATTTGAATCCAGCTTAAGAGTGAACCCTTTTTTTTCTCTCAATTAAATCCTTCTGCCACAAGGCGATTTCTATTCAAAGGGGAACAACTTCTCCATTCCTCTTGTTCTAAAAGGCATCATGCCTGTGTTGTCGGTGAATGTTTAATACACACACCCACTCAGAGGCCATCCACCGCCATTTTGCTTGCCCAGCAGGAAGTGAACAAACGATTTTGCTGTGCCCAGCAAAGGGTTAACTCTCTTTTTTTTTTTAACTACCTAAAATGCTGTTATTGAAAGATAATAGTTTTTAAGGAAGGGTTTTTTATTATTTGTTTGTTTGTTTTTTTTGTATTGAATCTTTGATAAATCATTTTCAAATTTTTTGGGAGAAGTTGTAAGTGGTTAGTTACCTGCGCTTGTTTTCCCTCCACTATTATTTCCTCAATAATAACTAAATAAGTAATGGGTTGTTATGGTGGTAATTTTGTGTGTGTATGTGTGTGTGTTTTACAGGAGACTTGGACCTGAGTGAATCCGGCAGTGACAGCGACTAAAACTTGAGGGCAATACTGCTGCTGCTGCTGCTGCTGCTGCTACTGCTGCTGCTTTGGTTGAGAAACATAGACACTGTATATATATATATATATATGTCTATGTGTGTATATATATATATGAAAAGAAAACCCAGCCAACTTCATGTGCATTACCACTGATGGATGACGGTGCTGTGTGGTGTGTCCGCCATGGTGTGATGTCTCCTGCGCTTTGCTTGAGTCTCCTGTCTGTCTGGCTTGTTTCTGAGAAGCGTGTCATGTGCTGAAGGCACACACCAGTTTGTGTGTGTGTGTGGGGGGGGGACTGTGTGTATGTACTGAGGGAATGTGGTATATGTGTGCAAAGGGTATGTGCAGAGCGTATGTGTGTGTGGAGAGAGTGTGTGTGTGTGTGGGAGAGCATGTGTGAGGAGAGAACGTGTGTATGTGCTGAGAGAATGTGGTATATGTGCAATGTGTGGAGCGTATGTGTGTGTGGAGCGTGTAAGTGTGTGGAGAGAGTATGTGTGTAGAGAATGTGGTATATGTGCAACATCAGCACAACATCCAGCTTTCCACAAAGCTCAAGGTGTACAGAGCCGTCGTCCTCACCAGCCTACTCTATGGATGCGAGACATGGACGGTGTACAAAAGACACTGGAAGCAGCTGGAGAAGTTCCACATGAGAAGCCTTCGGTCAATTATGAACATCCACTGGCAAGACCGGATCACAAACCTCGAGGTCCTGGACAGAGCTGGGATGACCAGCATCGAGGCCATGATACTGAAAGCCCAGCTTCGATGGGTTGGTCACGTGATCCGGATGGACGACCAAAGGCTGCCTAAGCAGCTCATGTATGGCGAACTGACCTTGGGAAAGCGGAACCAGGGCAGACCACGCAAAAGATTCAAGGACTGCGTGAAGTCCAACGTCAAACACGCTGACATCCCTCCCAAACAGCTGGAGCTGTATGCTATGGACAGACCAGGCTGGCGCGCCCTAACCATCCGGGCGCATGACAACTTCGAGGAGAAGAGGCGAGATGATGTGACTGCAGCACGAGCTAGGAGAAAGGCGTCAACCACCAACCCTGAACCCCCCGGACAGTTTCCTTGCCCCCACTGCACCCGCGTCTGCCTATCACGGATTGGCTTAACCAGCCATCTCCGTGCCCACATAAGACAAAGACTCAACACATGAGGACAGTCATCATCGGATCGATGGACGACCAAGATATGTGCAATGTGCGGAGCATATGTGTGTGTATGTGTGTGTGGAGAGAGTATGTGTGTAGAGAATGTGTGTGTGTGTAGAGAATATGTGTGTATGTGCTGAGAGAATGTGGTATATGTGCAAAGGGTATGTGTGTGTGGAGAGTGTGTGTGTGCGGAGCGTGTGTGTGTGGAGAGTGTATGTGCTGAGAGAATGTGGTATATGTGCAAAGGGTATGTATAGAGCAAGTGTGTATGTGTGTGTGAAGAGTGTGTACGTGTGGAGAGCGTGTGTAGAGAATGTGTGTATGTGCTGAGGGAATGTGATATATGTGGAGTGTGTATGTATAGAGCGTGTGTGTGTATGTGTGGAGAGCGTGTGTGAAGAGAACATGTGTACATGTGCTAAGAGAATCTGGTATATGTGGAGAGCATGTGTATGTGTGTAGAGCATGTGTGTATGTGTGGAGAGTATGTGTGTAGAGCATGTGTGTATGTGTGGAAAGCATGTGTGTAGAGAACATGTATTTATGCGTGGAGAGCATGTGTGTATATGCACAGAGAGAGAGAGTGTGTGTAGACCATATGTGGAGAGTGTGTATGTGTGGAGAACGTGCAAGTTTGTGCAGAGAGTGTGTGTGTGTGTGTTTGCGGAGAGCGTGTATTGATATAGTGATAATAAAACATTTGAATTGTGTATTGAATGTGTGTATGTGCTTCGAGCGTGTGCGAATGTGGAAAGCAAATGTGCTATACTATACTATGCTCATGTATGAATATGTGCAGAGCACTCGTGTTACATGTATTAGCAAATCTGGGCACCCTCCATATTCTTCCATATTCTTTTTTTTTAAAAGTCAATAAATAAAAACCTGGTAAAAACAGGAATAAGATGTCTTGCGTCAAAATCCGATTTTTGTCACATCTGCTGTTGTTCCGAGAGTAGTAGTCTCCCCCTATAACGCTGCTGTGTCAGTGAGTGAATGTGAAATAACTCAAAACACTTTGCATACATGGATGCACACACACACACACACAAATGCGCTCTTATTTTAATATCTTTCTTTTTGATTTTTTTGTTGTTGAATTTTTATGCTAAAAAACAGTTCTGAACTGTATTCCATTATAGGTGAGAGAGTTCTGAGTTAGAAAGCACATACATCTGTACAAGACAGTAGATACGGGATGTGTGCATGAGCATAGAGAGCATGTACATTGTGTGTGAAAGTGTGTGTGTGTCTTCATTTTAACGTCTATCCACTAGAAAGTGATGTGTACATAAGCATAGAGAGCTAGTACGTTGTGTGTGTGAAAGTGTGTGTGTCTTCATTTTAACGCCTATCCACTAGAAAGTGATATAGACAGGTGTGTATGTGCGTGTGTGTGTGGCTTGCATGTTTATGTGTGTGAGAGTGAGTGTGTATGTGTGTGAGAGTGTATATGAGTGTGCGCACGCGTGTTTGTGTGTGTGTGTGTGTGGTTGTTTGTGTGTGAGGCACATCTTTTGAACTGTTGTGAGGGGGTAGGGGAGTGACTATGTTGCTAGAAGGCCTTTTCCAACCTCTCAAAATTAAAAAAAAAAAAGAATGGGGTTTTGGATCAGGGGATGAATTACCTATTGCCACATTGGCACGCTCAAGAGTGTCTGCATTACGATCATAACCGTATATTTTGCTACAAGGTCTTTTAAATTGACAAATGTATTTGGATGAGAATATTGTGTTTTCTGCTTCTTTTTTTGTTTTCTGTTTATGGTTTTTGTTATGTACTGTGTGTGAGAGTGGGTTAGGTTGTTGTTTTGGGGTGTTGTTGGGGTTTTTTTTGGGGGGGTTGTTTTGTTGTTTTTTGGGAGGAGGAGGTGTGTTGTGTGTTTTTAAGACAGTGTGTGTACACATGCATGCATGAAAGTAGACAAGTGTATGTGTTTGTTTGTTTTTTAAAAAATTTTTTAATCTTTTATATCGAGGATAATGGATGTGTGTGTGTGTTTTAGAAATACCTGTGTGATTAACAAATTTGTGTTCACGCTACAAGTTTTCAGAAGGCTTCCTGCTGGATGTGTGATGTGATTTTTGTGCAGGAGTACTACCACTACTACACGCTCTTTGAAATTGAATTCATTTTTTCTTTTTCTTTTTTTTCTTTTATATCGAGGATAATGGAATAAGCATTCATGTGCTTTTTTACATCCAGCCCCTGTGTGTATGCGTTTTGTTTTCATAATTTTTATCATCTGTTCCCACCGGCACACAGTGGCCTACTTTTTCAAAAAGCAGAACGAGATTTAATGTGTGCAAGATGTTCTGCGTGCGTTTGCACACAAGGCCTCTATTTATAGTCTCATTCACGATACAAGCAGACAAAATCGGAAGCGGAATACAATCTTTTCCTGACGTTGAGTTATGTTGGCGAATTGCAAAATCTCCTCAACTTTAACATCTGTACGGGTAGAACATGTTCGCATTGTTATTTAAAGTGGTCAAGACTCCAAAACTGGAGTCTTGTGTGATCGTTTTCTATCCTTCTCACCCATTTCAGATGTACGCATAGTCTAAAAGTGATTTTAATTTACAATAATGATGATGATATATCAAGTGAATTTGATATAAACTTTAAGATAAGAGTTAAAAAAATGCAAATTTGGAACATTACTGGACCTAAGCTTTATATTTCAACAACAACAATAAATTTTAATACAACAATGTATGCTGTGGTCCATCTTCAAAAAGTTAAGAGCTAACTGTAATCCCCTTCTTTCCATTCTCTTATAGACGCAGACTTGCGAAAGGTGTATTTTGCAAGTTATTTTTTGGTGTTTTAGCATTTTTTTTATCTTCTATAAACAACACAAGTTGCAAAATTCTGAGCATTTTATTACAAGCACAGTGAATTTTGAAACTTTTGTTGAGATTGCTTTTTCTTTTTTTTTTTAAAGCTCTCCCACCTTCTAAATGCATTCAAGTATCAAAGAACATTCAGTAATATCTGTGATTATCAGTCAAAAGAATGGATTACATTTGGTGGTGGTGTGATTTTTGTTTTTGTTGTTAGAATTTGTGAAAAGACTGTGTGGGCAGGTGTGTGTGTGGTGGGGGTGTGTGTGAGTGAGTGTGCGCGCACACATGCACACGTGAGTGTGAGTGCATGTTAAGGGAGTTGTTTTGTTCGGTGTTTTAGAGAGGGTTGGGTTTTTTTAGTTTTTGTTTTGTTTTTTGGGGGGTTGGGGTTTTGGTTTGGTGTTGTTTTTTTTTGGAGGGGGGATTGAGGACATATGAATGTTAGCGTATATTTTGTTGTGGTTTTTTTTTAATTTTCCAACTCTCCTGACAGGATGAACATGATTTTTTTTAAGGGCCTGAATTTGCAACATTATGTGACTGATCATGATTTGTGTCAGCATTAAAATGACGGTGAACACGATTGCCTTATGGTGTGCGTGTGTGTGTTTATGTTTGTCTTTCGGTCTGTCTAAATGTGTGTGTGTGTTCTGTCTGTCTGTCTACATGTGTGTGATTGTCTTTTGTGAAGAAATGGGTATTAATATGACTGAAGCAGTGTTTTGATTTTGTATTATTCATTTTTTGAGAACAAACTTCATGATTTATCTTTTACTCCCAAGGGTAATGACTGATAGCAGCATCCTTACCACAACCATCACCAGTCGTCCCCCTTTTACTGTATCTTATTCTTTGTTTGCTTTTTATCTCACACACACACAAAAATGAATGTCTATTACTTAGTTTTGTACAATTTTTCCCCCCATCCCATTCGCCTATAAAAAATAAATAAATAAAAAGCGGGGATGTCTGAGGAACACAAAGGTATTCTTCTTGGTCAAGCGCTCATAAAGCAACTATTGTCTGTCATGTGAGAGAAAATGTATTACGCAGCCGTTAAGCACCTGACAAGACAGGCCCAGCACATCAGACTTCGGCATGGGAGGGAATTGTTGCCTTTCTAGGTCCATCCTCCTGCCTTCTTTTTTTTTATCCCTCTCTTTGTTTCTGCTTTGTTCCTTTTTCTTCCTCTCAAAGAAACAGAAGAGAGGGATAAGAAAAAAAGAGGGAATTTTTAACACAGAATTTCCAGAAAGTGGGGATGCTATTTATACTGATAAGCCCCCAGCATCCCCACGAGAGACCACACACACACAAAGGGGACGGGATAGCCTGGTGGTTAGAACATCGCGCTCGCAATCTGACGACCCGGGTTCGATTCCCTTTCAAGGGGATATTTTCCCCTGGAGTTAACATCGGTGCAGACTCCACTCTCGCCAAAAGTCGTTTGGATGAGACTATAAACCGAGGTCCCGTGTGCGAACACATGCAGAACATCTTGCGCGCACGTTAAACCCTGTTCCGCTTTTCGTAAGAGTAGGCCATTGTGTGCCGGTGGGAACAGATGACAAAATTTACAACACCGCATACACACGGGGACTGGATGTAAAAAAAAAAAGCATGAAAGTGCTTATTCTATTATCCTCGATATAAAAGAATAAAATAAATTTTAAAAAACATTAAGGAAATTATGAACACTATGAAAAAACTGGAGAGAAAAAAAAACAGAAAAAAATATTGCACCACTTACTTTCTCTTTTGTGACAGTGAGGGTACATGCATCACCTTTGCAAGATTAGTGTCTGGAGTTTTCATATTGTTAGTAAAGTGGTGACATGACAATTCTAATAGCTGTCTCTCTCTCTCTCTCTCTCTCTCTCTCATGATGCATGGAGAAACGGGAAGATATCCTTTAAACATCAGAACGTCTGTTAAGTGTATTAAGTACTGGCTAAAACTACTGAAACTTCCAGGGTCACGTTTATGTAGGCAGTCTTATGACATGATGGTTATACAAATGAAGCTGGGTAAGAAGAATTGGGCATATCAAGTTAAAAAGTTTTTATCAGAACATGGTTTTGGAATCGTGTGGTTGTCTCAGGAAGTAGGTAGCGAGTATGGGTTTATTTCTGAATTAAAAGACAGACTCATTTGTTCATTTAAACAAAATTGGCACTCGGACATGGAAAGTAAAGATAAATACTGATGGTTTTTTTCGTTTAAGTGTGCTTTTCAAGCTGAAAAGTATCTTCGAGTAGTCACTGATAAATGGCATCGACTAATTTATGCAAGATTTCGACTAAGAACACTCGGCTTCAATGCAAACAAAAGATGGTTTCAACCTGAGACGTCCACACAGTTCCCATGCCCTATGTGTGGTCATATTCTTGATGATGAAGTGCATTTCCTGTTTCATTGTCAATCATATGTTTCCATACGTGAAAACTGTGGTGTTCTCAATCTAGAAGCTTTCCGAAGGCAAGATATTTTTTCTATCTTATCGTCCGATGATGATATTGTGATCAAATCGGTAGCAAAGTTTATTGCTGAAGCACTGAAAGTAAGATAATTACAGCTAAGTTCCAATTAGCTTAACATTTGTGACTAAACTAAAGTAACATTTATATTATGTAAACTCCAGCATTTTGTGAAACACCTAAAGAAACATTTATAATTACGCTGTAGTCTCCAGCAAGAATATTTTTTGAAAATTTCACATTCAATGTCAATGGATGGTCTAATATAGCATTCTAGAATGTTCTTTTTATTATTTTAGTTATTGCTTATTGGTTCCTATTGTTCATCCTTGTTGTTACTTTGTGTTCAGTTTGAAACTGAGTTTACGTCAGAGCTTAAAGTCGTATCCGTTCATAGAGAGCTCATTTTTTGTTTTCATTACGTTAAATGCATCATGCGATTTTTCTTGTATTTATTTGTATTTACAAAAGAAAGTCGTGTATAACCCCCCTTGTCAATAGGCCACTTTGGGCAATGACAATAAATTGGTCAAAGCGTCTCTCTCTCTCTACCTCTACCTCTCTCTCTCTCTCTCTCTCTCTCTCTCTCTCTCTCTCTCTCTCAAATTAAAGAAAACTAAAGCACAGAAATTCAAACAGAACATGTTACAACTGAAACTCTGAAAATGAAAAGGCTGAAGTTTATAATAATTATATAACGACATACCTATTCATGAATGGTATGATCACTTCTTACGTGGGTGACTTTCTTTCTGTTCCTCTTCTCTCCCCATAGTTCTCCCTCTACTCTCCCCATAGTTCTCCCTCTTCTCTCCCCATAGTTGTACCTCTACTCTCCCCAATAGTCTCCCTCTACTCTCCCCATAGCTCTCCCTCTACTCTCCCCATAGTTCTCCCTCTACTCTCCCCATAGTTCTCCCTCTACTCTCCCCATAGCTCTCCCTCTACTCTACCCAATAGTCTCCCTCTACTCTCCCCATAGTTCTCCCTCTACTCTCCCCATAGTTCTCCCTCTACTCTACCCAATAATCTCCCTCTACTCTCCCCATAGTTCTCCCTCTACTCTCCCCATAGTTCTCCCTCTACTCTACCCATAATCTCCCTCTACTCTCCCCATAGCTCTCCCTCTACTCTCCCCATAGTTCTCCCTCTACTCTCCCCATAGTTCTCCCTCTACTCTCCCCATAGTTCTCCCTCTACTCTCCCCAATAGTCTCCCTCTTCTTTCCCCATAGCTCTCCCTCTACTCTCCCCAATAGTTCTCCCTCTACTCTCCCCATAGTTCTCCCTCTTCTCTCCCCATAGTTGTACCTCTACTCTCCCCAATAGTCTCCCTCTACTCTCCCCATAGCTCTCCCTCTACTCCCCCATAGCTCTCCCTCTACTCTCCCCATAGCTCTCCCTCTACTCTCCCCATAGTTCTCCCTCTACTCTCCCCATAGTTCTCCCTCTACTCTCCCCATAGCTCTCCCTCTTCTCTCCCTCTACTCTACCCAATAATCTCCCTCTACTCTCCCCATAGTTCTCCCTCTACTCTCCCCATAGTTCTCCCTCTACTCTACCCAATAATCTCCCTCTACTCTCCCCAATAGTCTCCCTCTACTCTCCCCATAGCTCTCCCTCTACTCTCCCCATAGTTCTCCCTCTACTCTCCCCATAGCTCTCCCTCTACTCTCCCCAATAGCTCTCTCTCTACTCTCCCCAATAGCTCTCCCTCTACTCTCCTCAGTCTCCCCATAATTCTCCCTCTACTCTCCCCGATAATCTCCCTCCATCTACAAAGGTAAAGGTGTCCCATAACCTATAAGGTCATAGGGGAGCGAGGAGGCGTCAAGAAACCTCAACTTCTCAAGAGGCCAGCATATTGAGGACGGCGTCCATCTTCCTCTCCCTCGCTGCTTTACCTTCCCTGAGCCTAAAGAGAGCAGGTACCCATTTACAGCTGGGTGAACTGGGAGACTGTACTGAAGCCAAGGCGCGCAAACGGTCACCCATCCAAGAGGTAACCACGCTCGATACTGCTCAACCTCAGCTGGGCAAAGCAAGTGCTCTGACCACTAAGCTATTTCGTCCCCTATACATACATAATAATGATAATGTATGGCATTTATATAGCGCTGAATCTTGTAAAGCAACGAATCAAAGCGCTCAGATAACTTTTAAAATAAAATTATTTTTATTTTATTTTTTTTTTTATGCGTGTGTATGCGTGTTGTTTTTTTAATTTTGTCATCTGTTCCCACCAGCACACCATGGCCTACTCTTTCGAACAGCTGAACAGGATTTAACGTGTGCGCAAGATTGTTCTGCATGCGTTCGCACACGGGGCCTCGGTTTATAGTCTCATCCGAAGGACTTTGACATTCAGTTCGATTTTTTTTGGTGGTCAAACTGGGAAGAAAGGGCGAGGCTGGGAATCGAACCCAGAACCTCACGGTTTTACTTGTTAGCAGGCAAACGTCTTAACCATCCTGCCACCTTCCTTCACATACATACATACATGTGTGCCCCATATGACTTATCCTAACCCTGTGGCAGACAGAATGCACTAAGTTGATGGACTTGTCCTAACCCTGTGGCAGACAGAATGCAACAAGTTAATGGACTTATCCTAACCCTGTGGCAGACAGAATGCACCAAGTTAATGGACTTATCCTAACCCTGTGGCAGACAGAATGCACTAAGTTAATGGACTTATCCTAACCCTGTGGCAGACAGAATGCACTATACCAAGTTGATGGACTTGTCCTAACCCTGTGGCAGACAGAATGCACTAAGTTAATGGACTTATCCTAACCCTGTGGCAGACAGAATGCACTAAGTTAATGGACTTATCCTAACCCTGTGGCAGACAGAATGCACTATACCAAGTTAATGGACTTATCCTAACCCTGTGGCAGACAGAATGCACTATACCAAGTTAATGGACTTATCCTAACACTGTGGCAGACAGAATGCACCAAGCTAATGGACTTATCCTAACCCTGTGGCAGACAGAATGCACCAAGCTAATGGACTTATCCTAACCCTGTGGCAGACAGAATGCACTATACCAAGTTGATGGACTTGTCCTAACCCTGTGGCAGACAGAATGCACTAAGTTAATGGACTTATCCTAACCCTGTGGCAGACAGAATGCACTAAGTTAATGGACTTATCCTAACCCTGTGGCAGACAGAATGCACTATACCAAGTTGATGGACTTGTCCTAACCCTGTGGCAGACAGAATGCACTAAGTTAATGGACTTATCCTAACCCTGTGGCAGACAGAATGCACTATACCAAGTTAATGGACTTATCCTAACCCTGTGGCAGACAGAATGCACTAAGTTAATGGACTTATCCTAACCCTGTGGCAGACAGAATGCACTATACCAAGTTAATGGACTTATCCTAACCCTGTGGCAGACAGAATGCACTAAGTTAATGGACTTATCCTAACCCTGTGGCAGACAGAATGCAATATACCAAGTTAATGGACTTATCCTAACCCTGTGGCAGACAGAATGCACCAAGTTAAACGACTAGTGTCAACCACTCGACACAACAACAAAAACAACCTTCACCCAGCTCTTCTGTAAACACAAACAATAATACAAAATATTATAGGTATACAAATAAAACAACGATACCGATAATAATTTACACCCAAAAAAAAAAACCGGACAAACGCAGCTGTCATTTTGTTACAGCTGTTACACCCACCCTGCAGGTTACCACTCGGGCAGATAAAAAAAATAATATTGTATCAGTCTTTGTAGCGTCTCGCATTGTCCTTAACTACAAAAGAAACATGCATCTGATGGAGAGATGCAAGAGTAACTAGGAAAATGCTCTATCTAACACACACACACACACGCACGCACGCACGCACGCACGCACAGAAATTGCTCTTAAGGGATGTAAAAAAAAAAGCACATAAATGCTTATTCCATTATCCTCGCTATAAAAGGAAAATAAATAAATAAATAGTGTGGATGTTGTTGTATCCACTTGTTGTGCTGCGTGGCTTTAATTAATGATGGTCTTCGCTTCATTATTTTTGTATCATTATTTTATTTCTTCTTTTATTTCGAGGATAATGGAATAAGAACTCATATGCTTTTTTTTCATGCAGTCCCCGTGTGTATGCAGTTTTGTCAATTTTGTCATCCGTTCCCACCGACACACAATGGTCTACTCTTCCGAAAAGTGGAACGGGTTTTAACGTGTGTACGCTACATGTTCTGCGTGCGTTTGCACACCGGGGCCTCGGTGTATAGTCTCATCCGAAGGACTTTTAGGGAGAGTGGAGTCGGCACTTTTGTTAACTCCAGAGGTAAAAAAATCCTCTTGAACGAGATTTGAACCCGGGTCAGCAGATCACGAATACATCACTCTAACCACCAGGCTATTAGCCTTAGCTTTGATTTGTCTTTGCAAGATATAGCGCTATATAAAATCCATTTTATCATTATTATTATTATTATTATTATTATTATCACTCCTTCAGAGAGAGGCAAGAGTGGAGGACAGGTCAGTATTTCTGCTGGACTGTAAGGCCTGCAAGACAAAAAACAGGGCAGTGGTCAAGAAGACTACTGTGTGATCATTACCCAAATTTCTTCTTCTTCTTCTTCTTCTTCGTCGTCGTCGTAGTCGAACGCTCAGACAGCAACTCCTGAGGCCCTGACAAAATTAATGCTGCCCGTGCGTTGAAGGCCCTCCCTCCAGGGGTCCGAAGAGTTTGTCCCTCATCGGCAGGTCAGTAGGCCAGATATCGGCCTTCACTCAGGTTTTGGTGTGTTGGAGGGACAGGTCTGGAGGAAGTGTTGTTCCACTGTCATGGGAGAAGTATTACCGAAATGACCCTAAAAGGAGTCCCATAACTTATAAGGTCGTAGGGGAGCGAGGCGTCAGAGACCTCACTTCTCTAGGGCCAGCATATTGAGGGCGGCGCCCATCTCCTCTCCCTCGCTGCTTTACCTTCCCTGACCCTAAAGAGGGCAGGTACCCATTTACAGCTAGGTGAACTGGGGGAACTGTACTGAAGCCAAGGCGCGGCGCAAACGGTCACCCATCCAACTGGTAACTACGCTCGAGGCTGCTTAACTTGGCTGGGGGAAAGCGAGTGCTGAAATGACCCTAGGGAACGTTTTGAGGCAGGAGAAGACAATTTTGTATACAACACCAGTATCCCCTCCCCACCACCACCCACCACCCTCCATGTCACTGACCGTAGATGTAACACATAGATGACAACAAGGTGACAAACATTCCCGAATTAATGCGAAAGTAATTAAGCCTCACGGTTGAAAAGCATGCATGTTAATTTTGTTTTCCTCGAAATATTATGGCTTTAATGCGTTGTATACCAGACAGAAAAGATAGGATAGGCAAAGTTGCTATAGTACAAGGGAGTTCGGGTTTTTGTTGTTGTTGTTGTTGTTGTTGTTGTTATTCTTAATTGAAATCAACCAAAGTGAAATTGGCGGCACGGAAAGCATGATGTTGTTGTGTAATGCATTAGTGAGTAACAGCACTGGATGTTGTTTGTAAATCGTAAATGTGATGTTTACAGATCATAATTATTCAGTCATGGCCATGTGTACGCATTCCGGCCGGCCGGCATTACCGCATGAACGCATTAACTCGTACAGAAGTACTGCAAACTACACACATACACACCCGCGCACGCACGCAGAGAATACGAATACGAATACGAAATTTTATTTAAAGAGGGTAATAGATTAAGTACAATGACTTTTTTTCATCCAGCCCTCAAAAAGGGGAGAAAAAAGTATAAACAATATGTTTGAAAGAAAAAAAATATAGAAAGGAAAAGAGTAAAAGAAACGACAAAAGAGAAAATACACCAAGAATAGACAAATACATCAAGAACAAGAAGGTAGCAATGTCGTGGCTATCGTCGACGCCACTGTTGTTGTATAAGTAGTAGTAGTAGAAGAAGTAGTAGTAGTAGTAGTAGCAGCAGCAGCAGCAGCAGCAGCAGCAGCAGCAGCAGCAGCAGTAGTAGTAGTAGTAGTAGGGGAGAGAAAGAGAGGGGAAAGAGAGAGGAGAGAGAGAAGACAGACAGAGAGACAGAATGAGAGAGAGAGAGAGAGAGAGAGAGAGAGAGAGAGAGAGAGAGAGAGAGAGAGAGAGAGAGAGAGAGAGAGAGAATGAGAGAGAGAGAGAGAATGAGAGAGAGAGACAGACAGACAGACAGACAGACAGAGACAGAGACAGAGAAACTGAAAGCTGAAGCTGAAACTGAAACTGAAAATGGCAGTTGTAAAGAGGAAGAGGCTGGTATGGCTTGGTCACACCACGCGTCACAGTTTTCTGACCAAGACTACCACCCTGCCCTTCTACAAGACGACCACTCGGGGAGGGGATGGGAGAGGGGATGGGAGAGGGGGGGGGGGGTATGCATGAAGACACAGGGATAGCAGACAGATGTGAAGAACCGTGACCAAGAATAAGAATCATTATCAGAGATTTGAACCGGCCTTGACATGGGGACGATGTAGCCTAGGGGTTAGAACATTGCGCTCGCAATCTGAAGACCCGGGTTCGATTCCCGTTCAAGGGGGATATTTTCCCTTGGAGTTAACATCAGCGCAGACTCCACTCTCCTCCCCAAAAGTCCTTCGGATGAGATTATAAATCGAGGCCCCGTGTTGTGTGAACGCACGCATAACATCTTGCGCACACGTTCAAATCCTGTTCCGCTTTTCGTAAGAGTAGGCCATTGTGTGCCGGTAGGAACAGATGACAGAACTGACAAAACTGCATACACAAGGGGACTGGATGTTCAAAGAAAAGCATATCAGTGCTTATTCCATTATCCTCGATATCTATCTATCTATCTGTCCCGTAGTCTGACGACCGTGGGGGCACCCTCAAAGACTCAACAACCAGTTCCTCCATATAAAAGAATAATATATAAAATATTATGTGTTTCTTTTGCTGAAATGCAGTAGGCTGAAGACAGACAGGTCATCTTGGAGATTGGAGAAAATTGCCCACAACAAAGGCAAAGTAAAAGGGGACGCGATAGCTCAGTGGTCAGAGCACTCGCTTTCCCCCAGCCAAGGTTAATTAATTAAGCAGCATCGAGCGTGGTTACCACTTGGGTGGGTGACCGTTTGCGCGCTTTGGCTTCATACAGAACAGTTCCCCCAGTTCATCCAGCTGTAAATGGGTACCTACCCTCTTTTAGGGTCGGGGAAGGTAAAGCAGCGAGGGAGAGGAGATGGGCGCTGTTTTCAATATGCTGGCCCCTTAGAGAAGCTGAGGTCTCTGATGCCTCGCTCCCCTGCGACCACATAGGTATGTGAAGCCTTTACAAAAAAGTTAAAAAAAGAAAATAAAATAAAAACCCTGTGTTCCTCGTGTACCCTCCTGACGACTATCTATTGTATTGTGTTTATTGCGTTATGTTGTATTGTATTGTGTTGTATTGTATTATGTTATGTTGTGTTATGTTGTTTTGTTGTATTGTGTTATGTTTCGTTGTATTGTTGTGTTGAATGTTGTTGTATGATTGTATTGATTATTGTGTTGCATTGTAATTCTATTGTATGTTTTATTGCGTTGTATTGTATTGTATCGTACCACTTTAAGTCCCAGCAGATTTCTGTGATGGGAAATTCGGATGCTCTCTCCCTCGGGAAAACGCATCCCGACAAGACCAGCGCCACCAATATTTTAAAAAAATCTTTTCCTGTCTACAACTGTATTTGTTTCCCATCAGAATGACTTTTTTTCTACAGAATTTTGCCAGGGATACAACCTCGTTGGGGTTCTTTTACGAGCACGCGTAATAAATATGCACAATGACTAACACCTCAGACACTCCTCACTGTCTAAATTGGATTGAAGGGTAAGGGGGCATGTGTGGGGGGACGGAGAAAGCTCAAGGCCCAAACTGGGTGGATCGTAAACACCAAGTCACCACACACTACAATAAAACCCTGAGACTTATTTTCGCTTTCTAGGCATGTAGTGCGTTATACTACACATCCGATTACTAGTCAATGATATATTGACGAAAGCTAAACACAAAGAGTCAGACAACCAGTTGAAATTGGTTATCCAAATAGAACTTAACGCACCACATGGAGGGAGTGGGATCGGAGAAAGCCGGCAAAGCGTCACACCTCACCCCCTGTACAATTCAAAGGATTTCGCTAGAGGGAGGTGCTTCACTTCACCCAGCCAATCTTAGTCAATGAGATGACGTAGTGACGCGAGTGCGCGTTTAATGGTATCCGGTGTAAGCACCTGAGGTCAGCGCAGTTAGATGGAATTCAGTTGTCGTTGCAGATGTAGAGTTCATGCACTCAACAGGCAAAGTTGATTAATGGATGGAGGTGAGGATGGAGTTGGCAGGCCGGGAGTAGACTTAGGCTGCAGTGTTGTTGGATAGTGATCGGCGATGGAGTTTGACTGCATGGATGGATGGATGGGTGGATGATGGGTGGGTGGGTGGATGGGTGGATGGATGATTGGGTGGGTGGGTGGGTGGGTGGGTGGGTGGATGGATGGATGGATGGGGTGGGTGGGTGGGTGGTGGGTGGATGGATGGATGATTGGATGATGGATGGATGGATGGATGGATATTGTACGTATGTATGTATGTATTGTATGTATGCATTGGATGAATGGATGGATGGATGGATGGATGGTGATGGATGGATGGATGGATGGATGGATGGATGGATGGATGGATGGATGGATGGATGGTTGGTTGGATGGACGGATGGATGGATATTGTATGTATGTATGTATGTATGTATGTATGTATGTATGTATGTATGTATGTATGTATGTATGTATGTATGTATTGTATGTATGCATTGGATGGATGGATGGATGGATGGATGGATGGATGGATGATGGATGGATGGTGGATGGTTGGTTGGATGGACGGATGGATGGATATTGTATGTATGTATTGTATGTTATGTATTGTATGTATGCATTGGATGGATGGATGGATGGATGGATGATGGATGGATGGATGGATGGATTATGTATGTATGTATGTAATGTATGTATTGTATGTATGCATTGGATGGATGGATGGATGGATGGATGGATGGATGGATTGGATGGATAGTATGTATGTATGATGTATGTATGTATGTATGTATGTATGTATGTATGTATGTATGTATGTATGTATGTATGTATGTATGCATGGATGGATGGATGGATGGATGGATGGATGGATGGATGGATGGATGGATGGATGGATGGATGGATGGATGATGGATATTGTATTGTATGTATGTATGTATGTATTGTATGTATGCATTGGATGAATGGATTTGGATGGATGGATGGATGGATGTGATGATGGATGGATTGATGGATGGATGGATGGATGGATGATGGATGGATGATGGTGGATGGATGATGGATGGATGGATATTGTATGTATGTATGTATGTATGTATGTATGCATTGGATGGATGGATGATGGATGGATGGATTGGATTGGATAGTATGTATGTATGTATGTATGTATGTATGTATGTATGTATGTATGTATGTATGTATGTATGTATGTATGTATGTATGTATTGTATGCATTGGATGGATGGATGG
>CM054136.1:78537419-78539919 GCA_028751875.1 Rapana venosa | reverse complement strand
TTTAACCTGTTGTGTGTGTGTGTGTGTGTGTGTGTGTGGAGGCGTATTGGTCTAACTTAGCAGCCTGTGAAGCAGTCCACATACGAACACACATACGAACACACACACATACGAACACACACACATACGAACACACACACACACGCACACACACACGCACGCGCACGCGCGCGCGCGCGAGCTGTTCAAAATGTACACATGACAGCGCGAGCGAGACAAACCGTTTCAGAAATTCAGACATTTCCGCTGGGATTTTAATATATCACACACACAATGCAAACATGACACAATTTACAAAACCGCATACACACGGGGACTGGATGTAAAAAAAGCACATGAGTGCTTATTCCATTATCCTCGATATAAAAGAATAAATAAAATCAATAAAATAAATAATAAAAATAAATAAAATAATAACACACACACACACACAGACACACACACACAGAGGTAGCGATCTATGATAATTATTCTCGCTATCTTGTCTATCCTTGCATAAATAAGTTTGAGGCTGGCATCCAGCACTGTTTCGGGGCTGTGCTTGCTTGCTTGCGATCAATCAATTTGTGGCGTTAAGAGTGCTGTCACGCGACTGGCTTATTATGTTCGCAACATTGCCGCGCGCAACATTGCTTTGCTTTGCGTTGTTGCCTCGTGTGCGGCTGGCCTAAGCTGCCAGGCATCGCTTATATATATCTATCCGTCTGAGCCGAGAAGTGGGAGTAAGTGAGAACGGGTGAGCCGAGCGTGTCTTTTAGGGAAGCTAGTTAGACCCTATCCCGCTGGTGGTGGGTTTGATAGTGGAAGATTCCGCTGGTGTGTGTGTTTAGTTTTAGAGAGATCGCTTTAGGAACAGAAAAAAAAATATATATATATATTTGTTTGGGTTGACTTTGATTTTTTTTGGTGGGGTGTGTGTGTGTGTGTAGGGTTTTGTGTTGTTGTTGAATCTTCGACTGTTTTGAAAAGTAAGTACTACATTTTTTGGTTGTTGTTCTTTTGTCTTTTTTTGTCTTTTTCTAAATTTGTTGGTTGCCGTTTGTTTCTTGCTTTTTTTTTGGGGAGGGGGGGTACTTTTTTTTTGTTTCTTTTGTTTTGGTGTGGTTTTTTTTTGGTTAGTTGGGTTTGTTTGGGGGTTGTTGTTGCTTTTGTTTGTTTGGTGGGTTGTTGTTGTTTTTTTTTTTTTTTTGGGGGGGGTTGTTTGGGAGGGAGGGCGGGGGGGTTGTTGTTATCTTCACAGTTTTTAATTTGTGTTAAACTTTCACGTTGTTTGGTTGGAATTGTTTTTGTTTATGAACTGATATATAGAGCCTAACAATGATTGACGACCGTTTCACTAATGTGGGCAGCCAAAAAACAAACAAACAACTTTCTATCGAAAAAATGGAACAACCACCCCCAAACAAACAGAAGCACGACGCTTTCTTCTTTTTTCTTCTTTCTTTCTTTCTTTCTTTCTTTTCTTTTCTTATCTTTTCTTTTCTATTTTTTTCTTCTTCTTTTTCCTCTTCTTCAGGGTTTTCTACCCCTCCCCCTCAAATCTGCTGATAGTCATTTTGCACCGAAGATTTGCTCAGCTCACCAAATTCATTCATTCATTCATTCATTTATTTTATCATGTCAGATGCGTACCAAATCCTAGGTCTCTGCAGACCGTTGAATGTCGTGACGTGATCGTAATTATCATATCAACGTAGTTGTCTTCAACTTTATTTTTGAGGTCAGAGGGTCTTCTTTTTTTTTTATCAAGGCCCGATAGATAGTCTGATAGTTTCCCCCACTTTCAGCTCCTCTCAGCTGCTATCCATTCCATCCCAGCTGGTGCTAGTTACAGCAGAAACTGACTGCATTTGGACTTGGTAAAAGGAAGGGCGCGCTAATTATAGCACTGGTCCCTTGACTGAGTTCTGCTGGATTTGCGCGCAGTGCGCGCGATACACTGTCTACTAGTTTGTTTGGCACAATCGTTCGTTGACGGTAATCGTGTTTATCGTACTCAGCGTTTAGCATCTTGCGATAAATGCATCCTTTTCAAGGCTTGGGTTCTTCGTTCTTTTTTTTCTTTTTTTTTTCTTTCTGTACACTCCTTAAAGATCCTTTTTTTGTGTGTGTGATGTTCTACCGGACGCCATGTTTAACTTCCTGAGAGAATCATACTTTTCCCGTCTGATATGAGTGGATATAAGTGTTGGTCACTAAGAACAAGGTGGTTGTTGTTGGGGGTTTTTTAAAATCTGGTTTGGGTTTTCTCTCATTCTATGTGTGATTGATGTGGTTTTTCCCACAACGCGGTGCCTTGTCCTGGGTTGACCCTTACGGTTGGCTAGGGCGGTTGCTACAAGGAACGACAGTAGTGTTTGGTTTTATACCCCTGTTTTAATCTGTATATTATTATAGCTGCACAGTTTTATTCCGAGATTTTAAAAAGTTGACGAAGTGACAGCCCCGATATGGCTTGTGTGGTCGGCAGGGATATAAACGACAAGACTGGATTGGATTC
>CM054136.1:78517419-78524919 GCA_028751875.1 Rapana venosa | reverse complement strand
TGCTGCTGCTGCTGCTGCTACTACTACTACTACTACTTCTACTACTACTACTACTACTTCTACTGCTGCTGCTACTACTACTACTTCTACTGCTAGTACTACTTCTACTACTTCTACTGCTGCTGCTGCTACTACTACTTCTACTGCTAGTACTACTACTACTACTACTTATCATCATCATAAATGGCATTTTTATAGCACTATATCTTTTAAAAACAAATCAAAGCACTTACATTCAACTTATTCTGACACATGCAACCAATAACAATAAATAGGGTGGGGTTTTCTTTTTGCAAATTCAAATGCACACACACACACACACACACACACACACACACACACACACACACACACACACACACGTTATACACTTTGGCAGGTATGCTTGTATTTTTGTAACAACAAACAATAACAACCACAACTTAGGACAATCATAAGCTGACTTTTTTTTCCTGCGGTTTGTTTGTTTTTTTTAACACTTTTCTGAATAAATTTCTTTAAAACCAACCCAACCAAAAATAACGCAAAGCTTTTCTGTTTCTTGTTTCGGGTGTGTGGTGGTTAAATTTAAAGCCCCCTCTATAGATGGGTGAGTCAGGGCATACGTTGGGGGGGGGGTGGTGGTTGGTCCTCTTCTACCAGGGTTTTTGGGTTTGTGTCCAGGGTTTTAGGTGTTTTTTTTCTTTGGGGTTGGGTTTTGGTTTTTGGGTTTGGTTGGTTTGTGGTTTGTGTTTTGGGGTTTGGGTTTTGTTTTTTTGGTTTGTGTTTTGGTTTGTGTTTTGGTTTGTGGTTTGTGTTTTTTTGTGTTTTTTTTGGTTTTTTTTTTGGCTTCTTTGGGGTTTTTGTTTGGTGGGGTTTGTTTTTAACTTCTTTTTGGTTTTTTTGGTTTTGGTTTTGGGCTTGGTTTGTTTTTTTTTTTTTTAGTTTGTGTGGTTTTTTTTTTTAAACCCTAGTTTATAAATTTTGGTTTTCGCTTGGGTTTTGTTTTTTTTTTTTTGGTTTGGGTTGGGGTTTTTTTTGGTTTGGTTTGGTTTGGTTTTTTTTTTCGTTTTTTTTTGGCTTTGTTGTGTTGTTTTTTTTGGGGTTTGGTTTGGTTTTGGCTTGGTTTTTTTAGTTTTGTTTTTATTTTTCTTTGCGGGGTTTGATTTGTTTTGTGTTTGTTGTTTTGTTTGTTTTTTGTTTTTTTTTGCTTGCTTTGCTTTGCTTTTTTTTTTGTTTTGTCTTTCAGTCTGTCGCCTCTTTTCTACTGCGGCTTGACGAATGAAAGTTTTTAAAAAATCAACCCTTTTCTGATCCCCCAAAGTTCAGACCTGTGCACGCTCCCTTTGATTCCCCATTTGAAATGACAATGACAATACAAAATTCTTTTATTCCGAGGATAATGAAAAAGCACCATGTGTTTTTTTACACCCAGTCCCCCCCCCGTTAGGGAACATCTTAATAATATAACCCCAAATATTTATACAGTCTCACAATAAAAACAAGGGGAAATAACCCTTTTCAAAACACCCCCCCCCCCCAGCAACCCCCCCCCCCAAAGCAAGCAATTAAAAGAGAATCCTAAGAATACCCCCCCCTACCCCACCCCCAAAAAAACCCTAACCAAAAAAAAAACAAACAAAAGAGAAGAAAAACCAACCAACAAAAGATGATTAAAAAGAAAAAAACAGACAACAACAACAACAAGAAAAAGGCAACAACAAAGCCAAAAAAAATAACACCCCCAAATTTAAAAAGTCATAAGATAAAATCTAAACTTTCAAATGGTACACATACTTGTTACAAAATTATAAGATTTGAAATAGGGCACTCGTTAAAACTTATGTACAGAGGCAAGCCCAAAAATATTGAAAAAAAAAATATGAACCCTTCATCATGATATATTGTTTATAAGCAGGACGAAAAAAGGTGAGAGAGAGAGAGAGAGAGGGGAACAGAGACAGAGACAGAGACAGAGAATTTCTCCGGGGAAAAGGGGGGGGGGTGGGAACACAGGGAAACACGATTTCTTCACAAAGTAAATTTTTGTCCAAAAAAAAAATAGTGGTATAAAAAAGGTCGGGAAAAAACAATAAACAGACTTAAGTTGTAAAAGCCCCATTCTTTGACAAACCCTTGAAACCCTTTATGTTTTTTTTTTCTGCGTCTTTGGGGGGAAAATGGATAAAAGGAACGATAGTTATAATTAAGGCAAAGTGGCTCGTTTGAAGCGACTTCAGGTCGAATAGTTTCAAATCGGGGGTTTTTCCTGGACAGGGGCGCGCGCGCGTGCACGCGCACGCCGCACGCCGCACAACAAACAACACAACATACCATACACATACCCCGGGCACAACCCCCAAAAACACACACACACACAACACTTTTCGTAAGAGTGGGCCATGTTGCCGGGGGAAAAACAGAGACAAATTCACAAATCCGCATACACACGGGGACGGAGAAAAAAAAAGCACATAAATGCTTATTCCTTTTCCCTGATATAAAAGAAAAATAAAAAAATAAATAAACACAACATATACCAACACAAACACCACACCACACACAAAAAACCACACACACACACAACAACCATCAACAGGTCTCGTTTTCAATTTTACAGTCAAATTTCTTTTTTAAGTCTTTTTTCGAATTTAAACGGGGGGGCAAGATTGAAAATAACTGTATTCTTCATCGAAAGCTTCTCGCGACCTGCTGCCCCGGGGTTTGAACTGTTCAAGAGGATTTTTTATTTGGAGTTAACATCATGCCCAATGCATTGCCCCCAAAAAATCCTTGGGTGGACTATAACGAGGGCCCCTGTGCGAAAACACGCAAAAAACTTAAGCACACGTTAAATCCCGTTCCACTTTTTTGGAGGGGTAGGCCATTTTGTACCGGTGGGAACGGATAACAATATTACAAAATTCATACACACGGAACTGGATGTTTAAAAAAAAGTCTGAGTGCTTATTCCATTATATGGAAATAGAAGATAAAAAACAAAAATAAATAAAAAAAATATGCAAACTCTCCACCCCACACACAAAACACAACACCTCACACACACACACACCACACACACACAAAAAACAACACACAAAATTTTCCCCCCCCCCCCCCCCCCCCCCCCCCCCCCCCCCCCACTTCCCTCTTACTAGTTTTCCCCCCCTCCTCCATAAAGGTGCCTTTCATGTTCAGACTTCGTAGCTTATGTGTCTGCTAAGAATCATTGAAAAGACTGGCGTTTTTAAATTTAGAAGGATTTCAAATTGAAATAGGCCCGTGGTTAAGCTCAGGCCCCATTTTCTGTTTCCAAAAAGTGTCCCATGCAATACGTTTTGGAATGTTGATCATTTCAACCACACCCCTTTATGGGGGCCAAAGATAAATTATTGGAACAAAATTTTAAAATTTGCACCCCCCCATTTTCTCTCTCTCTTAAATACATACACAACGCACGGCACGCACACACACACACACACACACAACACACACACACACACACACACACACATACATAACATACTTGCTTTTTGAACTTTAAAAAATATTTTTTTTAAGTTTTTAACATATCCCCTTTAATTAAAAAATTAAATGGTATGGGGTGTCACAAATCCCAAAGGGCTGCAAAAACAATTTTTTCAAGGCACTGTCCAAGGAGGGAAAAAGAAGAGGGAGCCCCAAGGGAAAAGCTGGGAGGATAACATCAGCGAAAGGACAGGCCCAGAACTCAACAAAACCCTGAGAAAAGGGGAACAGAGAAGGAATGGGGGGAATGGTTTTAGTCTTTGAGGGGCCCCCCCGGGCGTCAGACTCGGGAAGATAATAGATAGATAGTAGATCGGTATCCCATTTTCAATCTGTTAAGATTCGGGAACTGGGGACAAGAAAACCCAAAAGGTTTTTTGAAAATTGAGAGTTTAAAATTATGAACTTAAAATTAAAAAAAAGGGGGAAAAAACCCAATGAAGAAAACAAACGAAAAGAAAAGAATAGATGATAATTTTTTTAAATGGGTTATGTTTACTTTTTTTTTTAAAAAACCCTGTCCATAAATGGCATCAAAATACTGAAAACTGGGAGAAAACTTTTTTAAAAAAAGGTCATAAAAGTTTGGATTCATTACTTTTTTTCTTTCTCCTCCTTTTTCTTTCTTTTTTTTTCTTTTCTTTTTCTTCTTCTTCTTGGGCGAATTAAAAAAAGGCCCCTTTTTTGTGCTAATTCTTTACCCCTAAAGATTCAATCAAACAATCTTCTTCTTCTCTTCCCTTTTTCTTCTCCTCCTCCTCCTCCTCCTCCTTCTCCCCCTCCTCCTCCTCCTCCTCCCCCCTTTCCCCCTCCTCCCCCTTCTTCTTCTCCTTCTCCCCCTCTTCCTCCTCCCCCTTTTTTCCACGCTCAAAGACCAAAAATATTGTTTCTGTCATATGAGCAAAAAATCCTTTGCGCTGCCCCTTTAAACCCTGACAAGTCAGGCCCAGGCCCCCAACTTCAGCGTGGGAAAGAATCATTATCATTAAATGTTAACCTTTTGGAGGGGGGAAAAAAAACCCCGGGGAATGGACCCCAAAAAAGCAAGCAAGACAAGGAGGAGGTGACAGGGGAAAATAATCGGTATTATTTTATTTTTTTAATTTTTTATTATTATTTTTTTACTATAAAATAAAAATAATAATAAATTTTGGAATTTATATAGCGCGAATCTTGTAAAGCAACATATCAAAGCGCTTTTTTTTAAAAAAAAATTATGCGTGTGCATGCGGGGTTTTTTTTTTTAATTTTTTTCATCTGTTCCCCCGGCACACATTGGCCCACCCTTTTGAACGCGGGAAAAGGATTTAAAAGTGTGCGCAAGATGTTCTGCATGCGTTCGCACACGGGCCTCGGTTTATAGTCTCATCCCAAGGACTTTTACATTCAGTTTGATTTTTTTGGTCAAACTGGGAAAAAAAAGGGGGAGGTGGAAACGAACCCGAACCTCACGTTTTTCTTTTTGGCGGCAAACGTCTTTAAACCCTCCCGCCCCTTTTCCACCTTTGAGGGGGACAGCTCTGAAGTCAGAGGGAGACCGATTGCGTATAATTATGAAAAGATTCTGACTTGATTATACCCGCAATTCTCATCCGTGTCTCCCCCGGGTGAGACAGAAACCCAGGGCCCCGGGGCGAACGCACGCAGAACTTATTGCGCCCGTTAAAAAAACCCGTTCCGCCTTTTGGAAGAGTAGGTCATTATTGTTTGCCGGTGGGGAAAAATGACAACATTGACAAAATCGCATGCTCACGAGGACTGGATGTAAAAAAAAAAATTTAAAAGAAAGAAAAAAGAACGTGAGTTCTTATCCCATTATCCTTCGAGTAAAAGAATGAATAGATCGATCAATCGATCGTTCGATAGAGAGAGAGATATTTTTTTTATTCATTTTTTTATTTTATTCTTTTATATAGAGGATAATGGAATAAGCATTTATGTGCTTTTTCACATCCAGTCCCCGTGTGTATGCGGTTTTGTGAATTCTGTCATCTGTCACAGAGAGAGAGAGACAGACAAACAGACAGACAGACAGACAGATAGATAGATAGATAGATAGATAGATAGATAGATAGATAGATAGATAGATAGATAGATAGATAGATAGACAGACAGACAGACAGACAGACAGACGGATAGATAGACGGATAGATAGATAGATAGATAGATAGATAGATAGATAGATAGATAGATAGATAGATAGATAGATAGATAGATAGATAGATAGATAGATAGATAAAATAAATATACAAATGAACATTTTTCCCGTTCCTCGGCTTAAGTTCCGAGGTTCATGAATGATGAGTTGTTGTTTGTTTGTTTGGTGTTGTTGTTGTTGTTTGTTTGCTGTTGTTGTTGTTTGATTGTTGTTTTGTTTGCTGTTGTTGTTGTCGTTTGTTTATTGTTGTGCTGTTGTTGTTTGTGTGTTTGTTTTTTGTTTGCTGTTGTTGTTGTTTGTTTGGGGGTTTTTTTTTGCTGTTGTTGTTTTTGTGTGTGTGTGGTTGTTGTTGTTGTTTGCTTGTTTTTTGTTTGCTGCTGTTGTTATTTGCTTGTTTATTGTTTGCTGTTGTTGTTTGTTTGTTTTTTGTTTGCTGTTATTTGTTTGTTTTTTTTTTGTTTGCTGTTGTTTGTTTGTTTTTGTTTGCTGTTGTTGTTGTTTGTTTATTGTTTGTTGTTGTTGGAGTTGTTTGTTTGGGGGGGGGGGGTTTGAGGGTGCGTATGCGACCGCTTCTACCACCCCCACCCACAACCACCCACCACCACCACCCCCACACACACACACACATGCACACCATTTAGGTAGCCACATTCCGACTTCGGGAAAATTTAAAATAATATCTTTTTTTTTTAAAACAATCTACTGTGAATGTTTTTTGCAGGCAGAGCTTCAAGACAGCTTCTCTGGCAGTCAAGGTCTGGCAGCTCTCATATTTTCCTTAGCGCTCGGGGGACGATTCTTGTTGGGTAAGCAATGTTTTTTTTTGGTGTTTTTTTGGGGGGGGGGGGGTTGGTTGGTTGGGGCTTTTTGGGGGTGTTGTTTGGTTGTTGTTGTTGTTGTTGTTTTGGGGGGGTGGAAGGGGGGATTGTTTGGTTTTTTTGGTTTTGGTGGGGTTTTTTGTTTTGTGGGGGGTGGGGGTGGGGGGATGTTGGTCGTTTGTCACTTTAATTGACAAGTCTTGCCCTTTTGTGTGTGTGTGTGTGTGTGTGTGTGTGGTGTGTGTGTTGTGTGTGTGTGTGTGTGTGTGTGTGTGTGTGTGGTGTGTGTGTGTGTGTGAGAGAGAGAGAGGAGAGAGAGAGAGAGAGTCTGTGTGTGTGTTTAATTAATTTTTTTTTTTATTCTTTTATATCGAGGATAATGGAATAAGCACTCATTTACTTTTTTACATCCAGTCCCAGTGTGTATGCGGTTTTGTAAATTTTTCGTCATCTGTTTTCCACCGGCACACAATGGCCTACTCTTCCGGAAAGCGGAACAGGGTTTAACGTGTGCGCAAGATGTTCTGCATGCGTTCGAACACGGGGCCTCGGTTTATAGTCTCATCCGAAGGATCTGTGTGTGTGTGTGTGTGTGTGTGTGTGTGTGTGTGTGTGTGTGTGTGTGTGTGTGTGTGTTGTGTGTGTGTGTGTGTGTGTGTGTGTTGTGTGTGTGTGTGTGTGTGTGTGTTGCGTGCGCGCGTGTGTGTGTGTGTGTGTGTAGTAAAGTGAGTGTAAAGAAAATCTTTGTCAAAAATTCGTGTTCGAACCCCTTAGGCTACCCTACCAATTTTTTTGTGTTGAATGTTGAAGTTTTTGCTGTTCGTTTTCACGCTATCATTGTTTCTTTCTGTGCGTATCATCCCCCCCCTCCCCCATCCCACCTATTTCTCCCCCTCCCCCCCCCCCCCCCCCTCCCCCCCCCCCCCCCCCCCCCCCCCTCTCCTTTTGTATTACTCTCCCTTAACAGCAGTAGCATCTGCAACAACAGCAATAATGACGATGATAATGATCATAATG
>CM054136.1:78502419-78509919 GCA_028751875.1 Rapana venosa | reverse complement strand
TTTTTAAGAGGATAGACCGTAAAACACACACACACACAAATACATACGCGCACACACACGCACGCATGCATGCACGCACACATACACGCACATACGCGCACACATACACACATCACATACACACACGCACGCACAAACGCACGCACACACACACATACACACGCACGCACGCACGCACACATACACACACACACACCACCACCACCACCACCACACCACCACACCATACCACACCACACCACACCACACCATACCACACCACCCCACAATACAAAACAACAGAACACTCCTACCTGTCATTCTCTCTCTCTGTCTCTCGTTCTCTCTCTCTCTCTCTCTCTCTCTCTCTCTCTCTCTCTCTCTCTCTCTCTCTCTCTCTCTCTCTCTCTCTCTCTCTCTCTCTGTGACTAATTCACACACAGTACGATATACAGAAAGAAAGATCCTACAGGAATGCCATTAAAAAACTGGTGACAAGAAAATGGATGGTCCACCAACATAGTCAAAGAAGATTCATTGATTTCTGAATCTGTTGTGCACACAAGATGTACAGAGATCCGTCATAATAGAGATGGTGGGGGACGGGGGAGGGGGGGGGGGGGGTACGCCATAATTATGGCTTAATTAATGACCTGCCTCATTGCTATAAGTCATCCACTGATTATTTTTTTTATTTTATTCTTTTATATCGAGGATAATGGAATAAGCACTTATGTGCTTTTTTACATCCAGTCCCCGCGTGTATGCGGTTTTGTAAATTTTGTCATCTGTTCCCACCGGCACACAATGGCCTACTCTTCCGAAAAGCGGAACACGATTTAACGTGTGCGCAAGATGCTCTGCGTGCGTTCGCACACGGGGCCTCGGTTTATAGTCTCATCCGAAGGACTTTGGGGAGGGTGGAGTCGGCACTGATGTTAACTTCAGGGGAAAATATCCCCTTGAACGGGAATCGAACCCGGGTCATCAGACTGCGAGCGCAATTTTCTAACCACTAGGCTATCCCGATTTCCCCCGTGGAGATACTGGGGTGGGGGTGGGGGGGGGGGGGGGCTTGCCAGTATAAATAGAATCCCCACCTGAAAATTCTATCCTACAAATTCCCTCTTTTCTATTCTTTCTCTTTATTGCTGCCTTTATTCCCTTTCTTCCTAGGGGGGGCCTGCCAGTATTAAAAATAGCATCCCCACCTTCTGGAAATTCTATGCTAGAAATTTCCTCTTTTCTATCCTTCTCTTTATTGCTGCCTTTATTCCCTTTCTTCCTAGGGGGGCCTGCCAGTATTAGAAATAGCATCCCCACCTTCTGGAAAATCTTTGCTAGAAATTTCCTCTTTTCTATACTTCTCTTCATTTCTGCCTTGCTGCCTTTCTTCCCGTCATCCCCTTCCTGTCTATTCTTTGCCTGCTTGGTCCATTCTCCAGCCTTCCTTTCTTTTTTTTTTCTTTTTTAACCCAGAAAGACTTTAAAGATGACAATTCTTCCCTTACGCTGAAGTTGGTTGCGCTGGGCCTGACTTGTCAGGCGCTTAAAGGCAGCGCAAGGCATTTTCACTCATATGACAGAAGAAGAAGAAGAAGAAGAAGTAGAAGAAGAAGAAGAAGAAGGAGGAGGAGGAGGAGGAGGAGGAGAAGTAGTAGTAGTAGTAGTAGTAGTAGTAGTAGTAGTAGTAGTAGTAGTAGTAGTAGTAGTAGTAGTAGTAGTAGTAGTAGTAGTAGAAGAAGAAGAAGAAGAAGAAGAAGAAGAAGAAGAAGAACAAGGACGACCATGACGACGACGACGAAGAAGAAGAAGAAGAAGAAGAACAAGAACAAGAACAAGAAGAACAAGAAGAAGAAGAAGAAGAAGAAGAAGAGAAGGAGGAGAGGAGGAGGAGGAGAAGTATTAGTAGTAGAAGTAGTAGTACAGCAGCAGCATCAGTAGTAGTTGTGTTACCATCATCATCATCATCATCATCATCGTCGTCGACGTCGACGTCGTCGTCGTCGTCGTAGTAGTAGTAGTAGTAGCAGCAGCAGCAGCAGTAGTAACAGCAGCAGCAGCAGTAGTAGCAGCAGCAGCAGTAGTAGACGACACTGAAGATAGGATTATACATAATGATGCAATGCATTGAATGCTGTGGCAGCCACGCCATGTTGACATTTTGTACTTGTGCCTTTCGAAATGAGTCTGGATTCGGTTGTTTTGTCCCCGCCCTAGTGTTCCCATATCATAATTGTATGAAAGGGCTTTAAAAGCCTGCCATGTCATTTTGCCCCGTCTGTCTCTGTCTCCGTCAGTCTGTCTGTCTATCTGTCTCTGTCTTTCTATCTGTCTTTCTCTCTCTCTCTTTGTCTCTCTCTCTCTGTCTCTCTCTGTCTCTCTGTCTCTGTCTCTGTCTCTGTCTCTCTCTCTCTCTCTCTCTCTCTCTCTCTCTCTCTCTCTCTCTCTCTCTCTCTCTCTCCTCTTCTTTCTCTAGGTTGCCTTGTCACGTTCTAGCTTGTTTATGGTGATGTCAATTTGAAGTTTTGCTTATTGTACCCCCATCCCCACGCCTTCCCATTGCAATGGGGGAAAGCTTTATGCAATGAAATCATCAAATCTCTCTGTCTGTCTGTCTGTTTGTCTGTCTGTATTTTGTTACTTTTATACGATTCTTTTATTCCGACGATCTAATCTTCTCTTTAAAATTAAACGAAGATTTTCAAATGTGTGTGTGACTGCGTGCGTTCGTGTGACTGCGTGCATGTGTGGTGTATGCGTGGTGTATGCCTGGTGTATGCCTGGTGTATGCCTGGTGTATGCCTGGTGTATGCATGGTGTATGCCTGGTGTATGCCTGGTGTATGCATGGTGTATGCCTGGTGTATGCATGGTGTATGCCTGGTGTATGCCTGGTGTATGCCTGGTGTATGCATGGTGTATGCATGGTGTATGCGTGGTGTATGCGTGGTGTATGCGTGGCGTATGCGTGGTGTATGCGTGGTGTGTGTATGCATGGTATATGCATGGTGTATGCCTGGTGTATGCATGGTGTATGCCTGGTGTATGCATGGTGTATGCCTGGTGTATGCCTGGTGTATGCATGGTGTATGCGTTGTGTATGCATGGTATATGCATGGTGTATGCGTGTATGCTTGA
This sequence comes from Rapana venosa, assembly GCA_028751875.1. Classification (NCBI taxonomy): domain Eukaryota; kingdom Metazoa; phylum Mollusca; class Gastropoda; order Neogastropoda; family Muricidae; genus Rapana; species Rapana venosa. The sequence goes on along the minus strand of CM054136.1, from coordinate 78,506,800 downwards.
TGTATGCTTGATGTATGCATGGTGTATGCCTGGTGTATGCTTGATGTATGCGTGGTGTATGCGTGGTGTATGCCTGGTGTACGCATGGTGTATGCATGGTGTATGCGTGGTGTATGCATGCGTGTATACATGGTGTATGCGTGGTGTATGCGTGGTGTATGCCTGGTGTACGCATGGTGTATGCCTGGTGTATGCATGGTGTATGCATGGTGTATGCATGGTGTATGCGTGGTGTATGCGTGGTGTATGCGTGGTGTATGCATGGTGTATGCATGGTGTATGCGTGGTGTATGCGTGGTGTATGCGTGGTGTATGCGTGGTGTATGCGTGGTGTATGCGTGGCGTATGCGTGGTGTATGCGTGGTGTATGCGTGGTGTATGCGTGGTGTATGCGTGGTGTATGCATGGTGTATGCGTGGTGTATGCGTGGTGTATGCGTGGTGTATGCGTGGTGTATGCGTGGTGTATGCGTGGTGTATGCGTGGCGTATGCGTGGTGTATGCGTGGCGTGTGAATCATGTTTCTCCTCCCTCTCTCCAGGCCCCGTCTCAGGCGTGATCAGCGACTTGGTGACCCATCGTGCGGCCATCATGATTGGCGGAGCTCTTCTGTGCTCCGGCATGGCAGCTGCCAGTCTCTCCAATGACCTGGTCAGCATCCTCTTCTTCCTGGGCATTGGCTGCGGTGAGTACGCGGACCAGTGTTGTGATGGTGCGGGGAATTAGATGACCTCCTCCCTTCGCAATCCGAGCGATGTGTTCCTGTTATTGGGACACACCTGCAAAATTGTGCAGTGCTCTGTTGAAGAGCATAGTCAAACGGATGCGCTGGGCCTCGTTTGTCAGGTGTTTAACGGCAGCGCAACGAAAAATTTTCGCTCAAGTGACAAGACAACAAACAGTAGTTGCTGTCTGAGCGTTGGACGACGACGAAGAAGAAGAAGAAGAAGAATCGGGACAGAGTTATTGTCGAAAGATGAACTCTTACAGAAGGATAGAAGGCAGAAGAGGAATGGAGACAGCTGTTGGGGCATGCCTTAGCAACTAGCATCAAAGAATGATGTGGCTGTAACAGGTGACACAGTGTGAAAGAATGACAGCTCGACAAGGCTGCACTCCACATATAAGCTTTGGGCTACAATCACACCATATACGCTATTACACTCAACTTGTGCAGACGTCTTACCAGTATATTCGTAAACATTCTCCCCCAGAGTGGATACTGGGTGCCCTGTCAGTATAAATAGCGTCTCCACCTTCTGGAAATTCTGTGCTAAGTATTCCCTCTTTTCTATCCCTCTCTCTGTTTCTGCCTTGTTCCTTTTCTTTCTGTGACGTCCTTCTTTTTTTCCATTTTCTGCCCTCTTGGTTCATTCTCCTGCTATTATCCCAGAAAGAACTTATAAGATAACAATTCTCTCCCACGCCGAGGTCGGATGCACTGAAGTCAGGCGCTTAACGGTAGTGCAACGCATTTTTGCTCATATGACAAGACAGCAATAGTTGTTGTCTGAGTGTTTCACAAAAGAAGAAGTAGACATTCTGTGTTAGACCAGATTCCCACTCACATCTCAAATTAATTTCAAAATGTCTGGGGACTGATTTTTTTTCATAATTATAATCAACAACATAATTATATCGCTGTACTCTTTAGTTTCAATGCGGCAAACATGCCCGCGAAACTTCTCAAGGAATTGATCAGGAAAAATAAATCAAAAGAAAGAGAAGACTCATTAAGGACAGTGTTTCCGTTAGCGACAAACACATAACGTACTTCAATAAGAAGGAAAATGGCGTGTCCTTGACACAAGCAGATCTCGTATTAAAATGAAAAATAAAAATAATTGTTTTTAAAGAAAAAAGGGAATGCAAACAGATCCTTTTCCTCTGGATGTAGGTGTACCGATGTTATGGCAAATATTTTAACTCCCTAGAAATGTGACTCCCTGGCGCTGTAGCTTTACCAAGTTGTACGGTCTGTGAGAGAAGCTGGAAAGGGTAAAGGTCAAGGTGTGTCCCATAACCTATAAGGTCGTAGGGGAGCGAGACGTCAGAGACCTCAACTTCTCTAGGGGCCAGCATAGTGAGGGCAGAGGTGTCCATCTCCTCTCCCTCGCTGCTTTACCTTCCCTGACCCTAAAGAGGGCAGGTACTCCATTTACAGCTGGGGGGTCTGGGGGACTGTACTGAAGCCAAGGTGGCGCAAACGGTCACCCATCCAAGTGGTAACCACGCTCGACGCTGCTTAACCTTAGCTGGGGGGAAAGCGAGTGCTCCGACCACTGAGCTATGCCGTCCCCTGCGTGAAAAGGACAGGCCAGTACTTTTCCTAAACACATCTGACGGTGTAAAAAGCGAACGAGAGAAGAAGAAGAAGAAGAAGAAGAAGAAGAAGAAGAAGAAGAAGAAGAAGAAGAAGAAGAAGAAGAACAAGAAGATTCCGTGGCGTATTAAACTTCTTTTTATTTTCTTTCTTTTTTTTTTTTTGGAAAGGACTGACGCGAACTTTACTTGTCACTTGGAAAATATGATCCAAATCTGCAGTAATCTGATATTTCGAGTGTTTATTTCTAGTTTGTTAGTTTGTTGGGTTGTTGTTGTTGTTTTTTTTGTTGTTGTTGTTGTTGTGTGTTGTTGGTTGTTGGTTTTTTTTGGGGGGACGAGTGAGGTATGACACAGCCTGATAAAATGCGTTTTACAATGTAGAGTGTTTCAAGCGGTTTTCTGTTTGTTTGTTCGTTTGTTTGTGTAGTGTGTGTTTGTGTTTGCTACACACACACAGAGACACACACACAAACATACACACACACAAACACACACACACACAAACATACACACAAACCCTCACAAACACACACACACACACACACACACACACACACACACACACACACACACACACACACACCATTTAGGTATCTGCATTCCGACGTAACACCTGCATGCATGCGTTTTTTATTAATTTGTCATCCGTTCCTACCAGCACGAAATGGCCTACTCTTCCAAAAGACGAAACGGGTTTTCAACGTGTGCGCAATATGTTCTGCGTGCATTTGCACATGGAGATTCGATTTATAGCCTCATCCGAAGGACGTTGACATTCAGTTTCGATTTTCTTGTCAAACTGGGAAGAAAGGACGAGGCTGGGAATGGAACCCAGAACCTCACAGTTTACTTGTTAGGCAGGTGAACGTCTTAACCATCCTGCCACCTTCCTTCTTGTTTCATGCGTTTCACCTTCACCTTCACCTATCCCCTAGTCCCGTGGACTGTGGGGGGGGGGGGGGGTTTGCAACCAACTTCCTCCACTCCCCGCGGTCTTCTGTTTTCTGTAGCAAAATCGTTCCACTCAAGGCCAGTCAGTCCACTCTCTGATGTTGTCTTCTTCCCATCGTTTTCTCTGTCTGCCCTCTTCTTCGTCTCCCTTCCTTGTACTGTTTGTTCCCTGTAGTAGGACAGTCTTGGCCAGTCCACATGTTCAGTGTGAGGTGCCCGAACCACTTTAGTTTGCGGGTTTTTTTTCACTGAAGTCAGGAGCTCTTCATAATTATGGTCCGATGGCGTTTTTAATTCTGGTTTTCACTTCCTCATCATAGTGATGTGATTGATCTCTGTATGAGATACAAAGATCCCATTCAAGCATTTGAAAGATTAATTGTCTTGTACCGATCTCACCCTTTATGTGTAAAAGTAGTTGTACAGAGTATCTCTTGTAGAACCCTCACAAAGTTTCATCCGAAGCTCAGGAAGAACCCTCACACAAAGTTTCATCCGAAGCACAGGATAACCCTCAGACAAAGTTTCATCCGAAAGAACCCTCGCAAAGTTTCATCCGAAAGAACCCTCGCAATGTTTCATCCGAAAGAACCCTCGCAAAGTTTCATCCGAAAGAACCCTCGCAAAGTTTCATCCGAAGCTCGGAAGAACCCTCACACAAAGTTTTTATTTAAGAACACTCATAAAGTTTCACCCTAAGCACTGCACTGGAAGAACCCTCACAAAGTTTTATCCTAAGCTCAGAAAGAGCCTCACACAAAGTTTCATTCCAAGCTCGGAAAGAACCCTCACATAGTTTCATCCAAAGCTCGGAAAGAACCCTCACAAAGTTTCATCCAAAGCTCGGAAAGAACCCTCACACAGTTTCATTCCAAGCTCAGAAGAACCCTCACAAAGTTTCATTCCAAGCTCAGAAGAACCCTCACAAAGTTTCATCCAAAGCTCGGGAAGAACCCTCACAAATGTTGGTTTGTTTCTCCAAAAAGTCTCTTCTCTTTCTACCGCCTGCAAAATAAGATTCGAACCCGGGACTTTTGCATGAAGCGTCAAGTGTCCTCCCCAACTCAGCTGACTAGCTTCCCTTCCTTCCTCACATACACACACAC
>CM054136.1:78489919-78492419 GCA_028751875.1 Rapana venosa | reverse complement strand
TTGGGTTGGGTGGGTGGATGTGGGTGGGTGGGTGTGTGAGTTGGGTTGGATGGGTGGGAGTGTGAGTTGGGTTGAGTGTGTGTGAGTTAGGTTGGGTGGGTGTGTGTGTGAGTTGGGTTGGGTGGGTGTGTGAGTTGGGTTGGGTTGGGTGGATGTAGGTGGGTGGGTGTGTGAGTTGGGTTGGGTGGGTTGGGTTGGGTGGGTGGGTGGGTGTGTGAGTTGGGTTGGATGGGTGGGAGTGGGAGTTGGGTTGGGTGGGTGGATGTAGGTGGGTGGGTGTGTGAGTTGGGTTGGATGGGTGGGTGTGTGAGTTGGGTTGGATGGGTGGGTGTGTGAGTTGGATTGGGTGGGTGGATATAGGTGGGTGGGTGTGTGTGAGTTGGGTTGGGTTGGGTGGGTGTGTGAGGTTGGGTTGGGTGGGTGGATGTAGGTGGGTGGGTGTGGTGTGTGAGTTGGGTTGGGTGGGTGGATGTAGGTGGGTGGGTGGATGTGTGAGTTGGGTTGGGTGGATGTAGGTAGGTGGGTGGGAGTGTGAGTTGGGTTGGATGGGTGGGAGTTGGGTTGGGTGGGTGGATGTAGGTGGGTGGGTGGGTGTGTGAGTTGGGTTGGGTGGGTGGGAGTTGGGTTGGGTGGGTGGATGTAGGTGGGTGGATGTGTGAGTTGGGTTGGGTGGGTGTGAGTTGGGTTGGGTGGGTGGATGTGTGGTGGGTGGTGTGTGTGAGTTGGTTGGTAGTGGGTGGATGTGTGAGTGGTTGGGTGGTGGATGGGTGGGTGGGGTGTGAGTTGGGTGGGTGGGTGGGTTTGGGTGTGTGTGAGTGGGTGGGTGGGTGGATGGTGAGTTGGGTGGTGGTGGGTGGTGGGTGGTGAGTTGGGTTGGGTGGGTGGTGGTGGTGATGGGTTGGGTGGGTGGGTTGGGTGGGAGTGTGGTTGGGTTGGTGGGTGGATGGGTGATGGGGTGGGTGTTGGTGGTGGGTGTGTGAGTTGGGGTGGATGGGGTGGGTGTGTGAGTTGGGTTGGGTGGGTGGATGAGGTGGGTGGAGTGGAGTTGGGTGGGTGGGTGGTGTGTGAGTTGGGTTGGGTGGGTGGTGGTGAGTTGGGTTGGGTGGGTGGATGTAGGTGTGGAGTTGGGTTGGGGTGGGGTGGGTTGTTGGTTGGGTGGGTGGATGTAGGTGGGTGGGTGTGGTGGTTGGGTTGGATGTGGGTGGGTGGTGGTGGGTGGGTGGTGTGGGTTGTGGGGGGTGGGTGTGGTGAGTTGGTGTGTGGATGGTGGTGGGTTGTGTGAGGTTGATGGTTGGGTGGGTGGATGTAGGGGGTGGGTGTAGGGTGGGTGTGGTTGGGTTGGGATTGTTGGTATGGGTGGGTGGTGTGTGTAGGTGGGTGTGGTGGTGTGATGTGTAGGTGGGTGGGTGTGTGAGTTGGGTTGGATGGGTGGGAGTGTGAGTTGGGACAAACACACACACATACATACAGACACACACACATACAGACAGACAGACAGACACACACACATACATACAGGCACACACACATACATACACACACAGACACACACACAACACGCACACATACACACACACATACATACACAACATACACACACAGACACACACACACAAACACACACAGGACACACACATACATACAACACACACAGACACACTCACAAACACACACATATACACACACATAAACACACACACAGACAAACACACACACAGACAAACACACACATACACGCACACACATACATAACACACACAGACACAGACAAACACACATACAAGACACACATACACAGACATACACACAGACAGACATACACACACGCACATACACAACACACACACACACAAATACTCACACACACACACACACAAATACTCACACACAGACAAACACACAGACAAACACACGCACTCACATAACACACACACACACATACAGACAGACAGAGAGACAGACAGACAAACACACACAAACACATACAGACAGAGAGACAGACAGACAAACACACACAAACACACACAAACACAACACAGAGTCAGACAGATAGACGGACAGACAGACAGAGACAGAGCAACAGACACACACGCGCACACGCACACAGAGTCAGACAGACAGAGACAGTCACACACATATACACACACACACAGTCAGACAGACAGACAGACAGACAGACACACACACACACACACACACACACACAGAGTCACACACACACACACACACACACACACACACACACACACACACACGCACACACACACACGGTCCGACACACACACACACACACACACACACACACACACACACACACACAGAGTTACCTACTACAGTTCAATACTGCACGACCCTATAATACTTGTATGTCTTCCTCCTAAGGCATGATGTACGGAGCCTCTCTGCTGTTCGTCACCCCTATTCTGGATCGAAGCTTCGGTGCCAAGAATCTGCCCGTGGCTTTTGGCACCGTCATGCTGTGTAGCGGGGTGGGCTCTGT
>CM054136.1:78474919-78479919 GCA_028751875.1 Rapana venosa | reverse complement strand
TAAAAATAAAAATCGAACACGCAAATGCACGCTCGCATATATATATATATATATATATCTTCTTCTTCCTTTTTTGTCATGTTTCTCCCAGGGGAGGTTTGACATTGATGAGCCTTCTCCATCTCTCTCTGTTTTGAGCTTATATATAGATATAGATGTATGTATGTGTGTGTGTGTGTGTGTGTGTGTGTGTGTGTGTGTGTGTGTGTGTGTGTGTGTGTGTGTGTGTGTGTGTACAAGCAAGCAAGTAAACGCACTAGACTATCGTTTGAGTTTCAGTATGTATGTGTGAGAAGGTTGTGTGTGTCTTAAAAACAAAATTTAAGTCAATCGTATTAAACGACTAGCTTGGAGGGAGGGAGTGTTGTGAATCAAAATATAACTGTCCTGCTCCCCCAAAAAATGATCGTCATCAAACAAAGACAGTTTCAAGTTCAACATTGGTACGTGCAGTCCACCAGTGAATTGATACATTTTCTTGATGGAGTTTGTTTTGAGTTTATTGTTGCTGTTGCTGTTGAGGAGGTGGGGGGGGGGGGGGGGGGGGGTTGAGGGGGGCGTTCTTAACATGTCAATGATTGTTGTTGATGATGATGCTTTTTTTTTTTTCTTGATTTGTATATCATGTTTATGTGTGTTCATACTGGAGTTGTGATTAGTGTTTTTTGCTGAGTACCTCAGAGCGACAAAGGAACGCGTATATACTGCTGTTTCAATCTAGTTTATCACCAAACAGTTTTGGCGCTTTATATATATATATATTTGTAGATCTTCGACACATACTGCTTGTTTAAATTTAGCTTATCACCAGACTGTTTTGCCTTTCACCAGACTGTTTTGTTTTCTTTTATATTTTTAGATATTCGGTTTTTTGTGTTACTTTTGGAGATAAATTAAAATTTAAAAAAAGAAACTTTTGGGAATAAAAGATATGTTTGATTAAACATGTAATTTCATTCTTTTGTTGTTTTTTTATCTTTTCTTCTGCTTGGTTGTTTGTATCTTTGCCTGTTCTGGTCTGTCTGTGTGTGTGTCTGTGTGTGTGTCTGTCTGTGTGTCTGTCTGTCTGTGTGTCTGTCTGTGTGTCCGTCTGCCTGCTCTACTGCCTGTCTGATGGTCGGTCGGTTGAATACTCTCTCTCTCTCTCTCTCTCTCTCTCTCTCTCTACCACACAACCACACACACACACACCACACACACACACAACACACACACATCTACTCTACCTATTAAGTATAAGTGGCTGCATGTAAATGAGTAGGATGAATGAAAGCGCTTTGATTTCTTTTTCTGGCAAGATATAGCGCTATATAAATTCCATATATTATTATTATTATTACCAACATGCTGTTTCCTTCGTTCCATATTGAATGTTGATATGATTGCTGTTTCAATACAGTATGTATGTATGTATGTATGTAGGTTGGTCGGTAGGTACGTATATATATTATATTATATATATCATTATATAATATTATATATTATATATTATATGTATATATATATATATTGTATATGCATGCATATATATATGTAGATTTGTGTGTGTGTGTGTGTGAGTGTGTGTGTGTGTGTGTGTGTGTGTGTGTGTGTGTGTGTGTGTGTGTGTGTGTGTGTGTCCATTTTCTCATAATTACTACACCACACCGAAGAATTCAGCAACCTATATTTTATTTCCCTCTTCAAAATCTAATAGCAAAATATACATCCATCCTATAGAGACAATACTACACACCTACAACACACCCCTTTCATATAAAAATAATATCGCAACAAAAGCATTTGCAGCAGCAGCAACTGCAACAGCAACAACAGCAACATCATCAAGCTAAACAACAACAACAAAACTAATTTAAAGTTCAATCAAACAGATCTACTTTAACAACAACAACAACACTGCATCAAAAAAACGCAAATGTCCCATATATTTAAAAAAAAAGATACACTATTGCACTCACAAAGTACATAAAAATCACTCTTGAACAAATTGCCTATCAAAGAAAAAAATATTGCACAATACATACACATTGCACACATAAACACACAAAAATCACTCTTCTACAAGTTGCCTATCAAAGAAAAAACATTTAAAAAATAACACACTGCACACATAAACAATCACTCTCCAAAAACAAAAACCAGCCTACCAAATAAAAACACACAAAAAACCCGACAACAAAACAAAGCAAAAACAATAATAAAAACTCACCTATCAAATCCACTTCCAAAAAGAAACCCACAACAAAAATACCCAGCATATAAAAAAAAACTAGACTGATACCATCATCATACAAATAGACTCACGTCATCATAACAATACTCTCCTATCATCATATCCAAAAAAAATCAAACTCATCATTATCGTTCCTACACACGGCACTAACACAACCTACACAACAACAAACTGTTCGTACAAAACAGTGACCCTTCGACCCTTCTATTTTACTTAATACATCATCGTCATCATCATCATCATCATAATTCATCCACCAAACTAGCTTCAGCTAATCTGTGCTAGATTGTGCACTAAAAACGCCAAGGTGAAGAAGTACTTAATAACTTACTTACCTACTTACTGGTACACCTTTGGCTTATGCTAGTACTAACACTACAGTGCGACCATGCTAATAAATGCTTATGTTCGGCCTGTCTCTCTCAGTCCAGTCCCCCAGCCACAATCGAAACCTTCTCAAGGATAAGTATGGCGATCTCTTTGCCACTCAGGACTGTCTCGAAGGATTTGGGCGGGAGCGACGTGCTCAGAGGAGCTGTGGGAATAGACAACAGTGGTCATAACGATTGAGGATCAGTCGTAACAATAAGTCTGACGATTCCATATGAATCTGATCATATCGGGGGGTCGGACGGGATAGCCTAGTGGTCAGAACATTGCGCTCGCAACCTGACGACCCGGGTTCGATTCCCGTTCAAGGGGGATATTTTCCTCTGGAGTTAACATCAGTGCAGACTCCACTCTCCCCAAAAGTTCTTCGGATGAGTACTATAAACCGAGGTCCCTGTGTTGTGCGAACGCACGCAGAACATCTTGCCGCACACGTTAAATCCTGTTCCGCTTTTCGTAAGAGTAGGCCATTGTGTGCCGGTGGGAACAGACGACAGAATTTACAAAACCGCATACACACGGGGACTGGATGTAAAAAAAAAAAGCACATAAGTGCTTATTCCATTATCCTCGATATAAACGAATAAAAATAAAATAAAATAAAATAAAATAAACAACTGGTGAGATGATGATGATTATTATACTCCGCCGGGGGAGAGGCTGTCTGTATAAATAGCATCCACGCTTTATGGAAATTCTGTGCTAGAAATTTCCTTCTTTTTTTAACTCTGTTTTTGTTTCTGCTTTGTTCCTGTTCTTACTGTGTCACCTCCTTCTTGTCTACTTTCTGCCTTCTTGGTCCATTCTCCTGCCTTTTTTTTCCCTCAGAAAGACTTTAAAGGTAACAATTCTCTCTTATGCCGAAGTCGGATGTGCTGGGCCTGACTTTTCAGGCGCTTAACGGCAGCTTGTCGCATTTTCGGTCATATAACAAGACAACAATAGTTGCTGTCTGAGCGTTCGACAACATTCATCATAACAGTTATACAATGGAATCCGATGATAAAACCAAAAGTGTTGAGATATGATTAGACAACAGTAATCATAATGATTATACGATGGACTCTGTTGATAATAATATGAAAAACTGGTGAGCTGTGAGTAAACAATATTCATCATGATATATAATGAAAAACGATTTTTTTTTAAAAACTGGTGAGATGTGAGATGATATCATTCATCCTAGCAATCATACAATGAAAAATATGTTGATAAAATGAAAAACGGTTCAGATGTGTGTACACAACATTCATCACAATATTTATAAATGGAATCCGATAATGAAAGGAAAAGCTTGTAAAATCTGAGTAGACAACATTAATCACAATGTTTATACAATGGAATGCAATAATAAAAATGAAAAACTGGTGTGATGGGAGTAGACAACATTCATCATAAAATCTTCACCTGTACACTCCTCGTTCCCTTCGCTCTACTGCAGATTCCTTGTGCTTATGAATACCTAGATTCAGCCAGTCCACCGTTGGCCGTCGCTCATTCTCTGTTTCTGTTCCATCGATTTGGAATGGCTTCCCTATCTCTCTTCGCCAAAGGCCTTCTTGTGACTCTTTTTTCAATCCGGCCTCAAGACATTTTTGTTTCAAACATAAGATTTTCCTCTCTTGTTTCATGTTATAGCTGTTCCCTGCTTTTCAACAGCCAAAAATCCCATCACCCTGCCAAAGTGTATAACCTCTGTATGTGTGTGTGTGTGTGTGTGTGTGTGTGTGTGTGTGTGTGTGTGTGTGTGTGTGTGTGTGTGTACATTTGGACTTGTTAGAACTATTACTAGCGAATGGTTGCATGACTGTCTAAGAATTAGTTGAGTGCAAACGCTTTGATTTTTCTGTGCAAGATACAGCGCTATATAAATTCCATTTATTATTATTATTACAAAATACAATGGGATCTGATCATAAGCTGAAAAACTGGTGATCCAGTTAAATAGTAACATTCAATGGAATCAAATCAGTTGAGAAAATAAACATTTTGTTTTTTAAAAAAACTCATAAGGAATGGATGCCGTGCAGTTGTTTGTGTGAATGTTTTGCTGTTTATCTTACACTGTTTTTCTCGTTCTCTGTAGTCTACTGTACACAGCTACCATGCACACACACACACACACACACACACACACACACACACACACACACACTAACACACACACACACACACACACACACACACACACACACACACACACCACACACACACACACACAGAGTACAGTACAGTACAGTACAGAACATCAGTGCAGACTCCACTCTCCCCCAATGTCCTTCGGATGAGACTATAAACCGAGGCCCCGTGTGCGAACGCACGCAGAACATCTTGCGCACACGTTAAAATCCTGTCCCGCTTTTCGTAAGAGTAGGCC
>CM054136.1:78452419-78467419 GCA_028751875.1 Rapana venosa | reverse complement strand
AATCAATACCATCACCATCATCAGTAATCATCATCCATACAATACAGATCAACCATACACATACCCATCATATTCAGATCAATACAACTATAGGAATACATGATCATCCATACAAATAGCAATAAGTCGTGGTCTGAGTGGCAAGATCTCCCCAGAGCACCAATTTTGGAAAGTGTGCGGGTTGATCCAACGTTGGGCCGAAAACGTTTTCTAAAACATCACATAAAGACGTGAGTGATGTCTAGATAAGAACTTATCGGCGAAGGACGATAAACCGAGGTCCCGTGTGCAACACGTATTTTGCGCACGCAAAAGAACCCTCGGCAACAAGAACACTGTCCCTGGCAAACTTCTGTAGAAAAAAAGCCACACTGATAGGGGGGAAACAAATACACATGCCGACAAAAAAACAAAAAATAGGGTGGCGCTGCTCTCGTGGCGACGGGGTCTCCCCGGGGAGAGCAGCCCGAATTTCACGCAGAGAAATCTGCTGTGACTTAAAATGGTATACAATACAATACAATACAAAACAACACAGCTCTGCTGTGACTTAAAGTGGTATACAATACAATACACAATACAACACAACACAATACTGTACAATAAAAGAACACTTTATAAACTGATATTACCCAAGTGGAAAGACTGTTCTGGCGTGTGCAAACCACGCCGTTTGTGTACCTCCGATCGATCATGTTCGGGCATCTAGATCGATCAATCAATCAATCAGTCAATCAATCAGTCAATCAATCAATCAGTCAGTCAGTCAGTCAGTCAACCAACTAAACAACATTTACCCACCCATCCATCCATCCATCCATCAGTCTATCTATCCATTCTGGAATCAATCAATCAACTAAGCAGTGCATTGTTTGAATGTTTGGCTTAAAATTAATCAACCACCACCACCCCTTTTTTTGTGGAGAAGCGGGGAGTTGGGGAAGGGGGGGGGTGGCTGTCAGTATAAAAAAATAGCATCCCCACATTCTGGAAATTCTGTGCTAGAAATTTCCTCTTTTCTAGCCCTTAGGGGACGGGATAGCTCAGTGGTCGGAGCACTAGCTTTCTCCCAGCCAAGTTAAGCAGCGTCGAGCGTGGTTACCACTTGGATGGGTGACCGTTTGCGCGCCTTGGCTTCAGTACAGTTCCCCCAGTTCACCCAGCTGTAAATGGGTACCTGCCATCTTTAGGGTCAGGGAAGGTAAAGCAGCGAGGGAGAGGAGATGGGCGCCGCCCTCAATATGCTGGCCCTAGAGAAGTGAGGTCTCTGACGCCTCGCTCCCCTACGACCTTATAGGTTATGGGGCACCTTTACCTTTACCTTACCTAGCCCTCTCTCTTTCTTTCTGATTTCTTCCTTCTTCTTTTCACCTCCTTCTTGTATATTTTTCTGCCTTCTTGGTCCATTCTCCTGCCTTTTTTCAGGTGGGTTTTGTTGTCTTTTTCCTCAGAAGGACTTTAAATATTCTCTCCCACGCCAAAGTCGGGTGTGCTGGGCCTGACTTGTCAGGCGCCTAACGGCAGCGCAGCGCATTTTTTTGTCATATGAAAGACAACAATAGTTGATGTCTGAGCGTTCGACGGAAGACGAAGAATCTTGAAATTTATTTTTATATATTTTGTTATTTTATTCTTTTATATCGAGGATAATGGAATAAGCACTTTATGTGCTTTTTTACATCTAGTCCCCGTGTGTATGCGGTTTTGTAAATTGTCATCTGTTCCCATCGGCACACAATGGCCTACTCTTACGAAAAGCGGAACAGGATTTTAACGCGTGCGCAAGATATTCTGCGAGCGTTCGCACACGGGGCCTCGATTTATAGTCTGTTGACTCCAGGGGAAAATATCCCCTTGAACGGGAATCGAACCCGGGTTGTCAGATTGCGAGCACAATGTTCTAACCACTAGGCTACCCCGTCCCCACTATAATATATGTAAATAATAATAAATAATTGTTTGTGTATCCTATGAACTTTTGGACGTTCAAGCGAGCGGCTCAGAAACAAACCAAGGGGAAGGAGGGGGGGGGGGGAGGATGCATGCTTAGAAGAAGCAGCAGCAATAAACGCGTTTATTCCCCCTACCCACATCCCCCCCCCCCCCCCCCCCCCCACCACCACCACCACCATACAGTCACTAGCCAGCTAGGCAAAAGGACTGGTGATTTACTCATTGTTCTAACTAAGCTTAATAATGTCTGACCACAAGCAGTAACTACTGCCCACTTTTGTTGTTGTTTTTTTAAACCTAATATCTGAGTAGGCCTACGTGCAATAATCTTAGCCTTTTTTCTTTTGTTCTTTTTGTTCTTTTTTTTTTTTTTTTTTGGGGGGGGGGGGGAAGATTTTTTGGTATGTTATTTCTGAGTACATGCAGTTATTGTTGTTGTTGTTATTGTTTTGTTGGTAGTGTTGTTGAGGGTTTTCTTTTCTTCTTTACCTATTTTCTGAATACATGCAATAATTTCAGCCCAATTTTGTAGTTTGTTGTTATTGTTGTTGTTGTTGTTTTGGTGTTGTTGTTTTGGTGTTTGTTGGGTTTGTTTGTTGGGTTTGTGGGGGTGTTGTTTGTTGTTGTTTTTTTTTGGGGGGTACCTAACTGACAGTACATGCAATCATTTTAAATCTAATTTTGTTGGGTGTGTGGGCTTTGTGGTGGTTGTTTTTCCAGCCTAATGTCACATGCAATAAGCCTATTTTCAGTTGTGTTGTGTTGTGTTTGTTTGTGCTGTGCTGTGCTGTGCTGTGCATGTGTGTGTGTTTACGTAATGTGGTTTTTTGGGAAGAGTAGGCCATTGTGTACCGGTGAAAACGGATGACAAAATTTATAAAACTGCATGTGCAAGGGGACAGGATGTAAAAAAAAAAAAAAGCGCATGACCATTATCCTCGAAAGCAAAGTATCGATAATAACAATAATAATAATAATAATAAATTAAATAAACACTCACGCGCGCACACACACACACACACACACACACACACACACACACACAGAGGCACGCGCGCGCGCGCGGACACACACACACACACCAACTTACCCCGAGTTCTGGAGGCAGCATAGGTCGAAACCTCTTGATAGGAGGTAGGGGCCATAACTGTGTGTGAGGCACATAATCTTCTTTGATATCAGGGGACCGCCATTTGGACAACTGGTCATGCCACTGGACGTAGGTCAGAAGATAGTGTGACTTGGGCCGTTTGTTTTTAAACGTGAACACGTTTGTCATTGTTGTCTCTATTGAATTTCAACACGATCAGCTTTCCGTACCAAGATGCAACTCTCTGTCTCTAGTCAAATGCTACCGAACGATCGATCTCTCAATCCCGAAGAAAACAGGTCAAACCTGTGCACAGTTCGTCTATCAAAAGCATCAAGAAATGGGTCTTGAATCTACCCAACTTCACGAGAGAGAAAGTGGTCAGGTTCATGCGAATCAGCCACACATACTTACTTACGTCAATTTGTAGTGAAGTAAAAAGGTGTCTTTGTTTTGGTCAAAATGCGTAAAATTACAGAATGACGTAGGCTTTTGTCTTGATGTTAGTTTGATGCGACTTGAATTAAGACCTACACTGCCTCTGCATGGTGGTAGCCTGACAACTTATCTTCTTTTCTGAACAGTTTGTCATACTATACCCTAGCCTACACTTCATTAGGTATGGGACTTAGTTTTGCTATTTTGAAGGAGGACAGAAAATGCCAATATTGCAACAACAACAAAAATTATAGGATAAACTGCATTTACTTTAATTTTAAAATTGTGTCTTATATTATGATCTCTGAAGCAGTTTGTTATCAACAATCAAAAACAGAAGCCAAAGGACGTAAAAACTGTACAAATTAACAAACGAAAACAATAACTACCATGCAGATATAATAATAATAACATATGGAATTTATATAGCGCTGAATCTTGTAAAAACAAACAAATCGAAGCGCTTGCACTCAAATCATTTACACGCATGCAACTCTCCTTAAACATAATGAACAACATATTTCAAATCCATGCGCGCGCGCGCGCACACACACATACACACACACACACACACGCGCGCGCGCGCGAACACACTTAGGAGGATTTGCCATTGTATATATTTCAAATCCTTCTTTGCGTTGATTCTAAGTCGGTATTGTATGCTTTAAAATCTCCATGTTATAAGAAAACTTCAAAAATTATATTAAAAATTAAGCATGTTATCCATCTCTTAACCTTAAAGGGCATAAATGTTAATTTTTGTTGGGTGCCTTCACACACTGGATTCTTTCCAAATGAGTGGGCGGATAGAGCTGCCAAAAAAGGTGCAAAACATGAACGGGATGCAATAGAATTGCATGTGCCTCTATCCTTAAAAGAGGGGTACAGCTTACTAGAACAAAAATCATGGAGAAAGGTCACCGAAACTAATCAGCAAAATGATAGATCTTTAACTAGAACTGCAATTAACACCGATAATTTAACAGTCGTGAACCATTCAAAGGATTGTGTAAATGTTTTTACGTCAAGAAGAATAACTGCTTTATTTTATAGAATGAAATTAAATGCATTGATAACCAAATTCAGCAAAAATGGTAAATGTCTATGTGGTGAGAATATCACCAATACTCATATACTTTTTGACTGCCAGAGTGTAAAACCTTTCATGCCCCATTTTTCTGAAAATTCCCTTACCAGCATATTCAATAATTTAAAACTGGCATTTGATATTGTGAAAGGCCTTTGTTATAGTTGCATTAATGTTAATGACATGTTTTTAGGTTTTTATAATTCCTGTTGCATTGCCAAGTTTCTTTATGTGATTTTTTTTGTAAAAGCATGGGTGGGGGGGGGTTTGTTTTTTGGGGTTTTTTTTTTTGGGGGGGGGGGCTAATTTTTATTTTTTTAATTTTTATCTATTTTTTGTTGTAAATAAGACATCCACCCCTCCATTTGTTCCCCCTCGTCTAATATCACTAGAAGTGAACAGACGTAAAATTGAAGTCAACAACAACACTTAGGAGGTGAAGGATGCTGTTGAAAATTAGGGACAGATGTGAGGGGAAAGTCTCAGGTAGAAAATAAGTGTGTTTTGAGGCTGGATTTGAATGTATCAAATGACGGCTTTTGGCGAAGTGAAAGAGGGAGGTCATTCCAGGTGGATGGACCAGAAACAGAGAAAGAGCGACGGCCGACAATGGTTTGTTTGAATCTGGGTGTTCGAAAGCACAAAGTATCTGCGGCTGAACGAAGGGAACGGAATGGAGTATACAGGTGAAGACAGTTACAGAGATAAGAGGGTGCAGATTTGTGGAGACATTTGAAACAGAGGGTATTGATCTTATACTTCAGTCTTTGTGAGACAGGCAGCCAGTGAATAGATCGCAGAAGAGGAGTGATGTGATCAGATTTTTTCTTTCTTAGGACCAGTCGAGCTGCAGAGTTTTGTATGCGTTGAAGAGAGTGGATGGATGATGCTGGTAGGCCAACCAAAAGAGAATTACAGTAGTCTAAACGTGAAAGAATGAGAGATGTTGACAAGCTTGGAAGTTGCATCAGTGGACAGATACTTGCGAATGGCGCTTATGTGCCGTAATTGATAGTAGCAAGACTGACAGGTCTGGGTGATGAATTTTTTCATAGAGTGTGTTGTGAAGAACTACTCCTAAATACTTCACAGAGTTGGCCAATGGAACTGACGCATTGCCGAATTCTATTGAAGTTTTTGTGATGGAGGAGAGTTTATGTTCGGTCCCTATGAGCATGGCTTCGATTTTATGGGCATTAAGTTGTAACTTGTTCTGAGTCATCCAGTTTTGAACGTCTTGAAGGCAGTAGGACATATTTGTCAGGAGGGAAGGCAAGTTTTCAACAGTATCACTGCACTGAAGCTGAGTATCATCGCCATAGAAATGATGATCATATACATTTCACACTGCGAACTAATAGATAATTGTGAGATCATGTTTCTTTTGTTGCGTCAAATAGATCTAGGCCTTTAAGTCGTCTACGTGACTTCTATGGCAATGAAATAATCTGAATCAAGGCTCTTTCTACTCTCTGAAGAACCACTTGTGTGTGTGTGTGTGTGTGTGTGTGTGTGTGTGTGTGTGTGTGTGTGTTCTTTTATTTCGATGATAATGAAATAAGCACTCATGTGCTTGTTTTCATCGAGTCCCCGTGTGTATGCAGCTTTGTAAATTTTGTCACCCGTTCCCACCGGCACACAATGGCCTACTTTTCCGAAAAGCGGAACGGGTTTTAACGTGTGCGCAAAATATTCTGCGTGCGTTTGCACACGGGACCTCGGTTTATAGTCTCATCCGAACGACTTTCTTGGGAGAGTGGAGTCGACACTGCTGTTAACTCCAGAGGAAAAATCCTCTTGAGCGAGATTCGAACCCGGGTCAGCAGATCACGAATACATCACTCTAACCACCAGGCTACCCCGTCCTCCACCTTACACGGAGCATGTACACAGGAGGGAACTTTCAAGAAATAGATATCTAGATCTATATATGTTTAGATAGATAGATAGATAGATAGATGCAGAAATGTTAAAAGAACTAGATCTATGAAAAACAAGATCAGATGAAAAGACTTTTTTTTTCGTTCCTGGGCTAGAGCTCTGAGGTTCACCAATGGTGAGATTGTTGGTATGGGACAGGTTTTGGGAGGGAGGGAGAGGGGTGCCCACCATTAAGGTAGCTGCATTCCATCCCTAGTCAATTAGACATGGCTTAAACCAGGGGCCCTCAGATCAGAAGCGTCAAAGCTCTAACCACTAGGTCTACTAGGCTATCCCAGCCCCTGATGTGCTATGAGGTAAGATGTTGTGTATTGTATTGTATTGTATTGTATACCACCTAATTAAAGTCACGGCAGATTTCTCTGCATGAAATTCGGGCTGCTCTCCCCGGGAAGAGCGCGTCGCCACAAGAGCGCATCGCCACAAGAGCAGCGCCACCCTTTATTTTTTTTTTTTTTCCTGTCTGCGACTCTATTATTTTGTTTCCCCTATCAGAGTGGCTTTTTTATACAGAATTTTGCCAGTACATTTTGCCCACAAGTTAAGAAGAAAAGAAAAAAAAACGAAAAAATCCCAACTTTATGGACCCATGGGGTTGAAGACAAACAGTCTTAACCACTTGGCTAAATTGTCCGTCCAAAATACATCTGAGAAAGGTACAGGCTTGAGAAGCCCTCCTCAAGGGTGGTGAAGTGTACAGCATACTGGTTTTAAACTGGTCATTATCCAACACTAAGCTGTTTAAGTTATTTACTTTCTTGTTTTTACAGATCTACTCATTCAAACGGGATAGCTCAGTGGTCAAAGCACTCGCTTTCCCCCAGCCAAGTTAAGCAGCGTCCAGCGTGGTTACCACTTGGATGGGTGACCGTTTGCGCGCCTTGGCTTCAGTACAGTTCCCCCAGCTGTAAATGGGTACCTGCCCTCTTTAGGGTCAGGGAAGGTAAAGCAGCGAGGGAGAGGAGATGGGCGCCGCCCTCAATATGCTGGCCCTAGAGAAGTGAGGTCTCTGACGCCTCGCTCCCCTACGACCTTATAGGACTCATTCAATCAATGGGTTCTTTGCTGTAAAAACATAGGGGCAAAATTGACAAGTGTCAAATTCTTCTTCGTCCAATGCTCAGGCAGCATCTACTACTGTCTGTCATATGAGCGAAAATGTGTTGTGCTGCCATTGAGCGCCTAACAAGTCAGGCCCAGCACATCCAACTTTGGCATGGGAGAGAAATATTATCTTTTATGTCTTTTGGGGGGAAAAAAAGACAGGAGAATGGACCAAGATGGCAGAAAATAGACGAGAAAGAGGTAACAGGAAGAAAAGGAACAAGGCAGAAACAAAGAGAGGAACAGAAAAGAGGGAATTCCTAGCACAGAATTTCCAGAAAGTGGGGGTACAATTTATACTGACAGGCCCCATGACATCTCCAAAGGAGAACAATTGTGTCAAATGACTTTAGGGATGTAGAGTATATATACCATGCCTACCCACTCATGGAATTCCACTTTACAGCTTAGTCTTTAGTGATCGACTATGACTCTCTGACTAGGAGGCTTGACTCACACAGTCCTTATGTGCTGCATGCAGCCCTGGGGGCTGGTTGGCCTTTGGAGAACATCTCCAACGCTGACTGTCCTTATACCCACTTGGCCCAGAGATAGGGGGATGTACTGTGGGCAAGGCATCTCCACTATAATCAAATTTCTGCCCAGTTTCCAAAACAGCAGCTGCCTCCTCTGCTGTTTTGGAGGTCATCATCGGACACAACAGACAAACATACATACATACATTTTCACTGCATTTGCCATTACTGATTCAGTTGTGATAGCCACCACACTCTTTCCAGTCACTCTCTGTCAAGACTCATTCATGTCTTTCAACAAACAACTGCTTGAAGGCCACACAGAAAGGCATTCTTCCTTTAATAAATAACACAACAAAATACATTTCAGTTACAAAAATAATATATATACATTTTTCTTTATCACACAATTGGATTTCAATTTCAAACACATAATATATATACATCCCATCTGCCTCTTCCCAGGCTATTCCCTATCCTCACCCAACAAAAGGGAAAACATATTCTTTCTCCTAGCATTCTTCCCTTAATTAAGCAACAACAACTCTTCTCCATTTACTTTACCCTCTTGAAGAGATGAGTGTGAAATATCTATCTTTTCCATATTTTTCCAATGTCGAGGAAGAAAACTTAAAATCAAACAGATATTTCAACCAAAAAATCTTAAAATGAATTTGTCACTTTTGGCTTTTTTCCCCCTCCGGTGTCATAGGAAATGTTGGTAATATGACATCACTTTTCTTTTAAAATACTTCTTCAGTCAACACAGAGTTCATGTACACACAAAAAAAACCCACATTCACTCATACTTTTACACAAAATTGTAAAATTCTGTGCAGCGAGTGGCCTTTGTCTCCTGTCAATGTTGGCAAAACCAAGACGAAAATTCAACTATGGAGGCAGACACAGCCTAGTTCCATGCTAAACCACAAGCCCTATCCATTCCCTCTCTTTTCACGTACTTATTTATGTGTGTGTGTGTCCTTTCCATGTGCACAATACTCCCATCTTTACAGACAGGGACTAGAGTAATGTATTCACACGCCTACGTACCTATACCCCCTTACTTTTCTTCATCATAATTATGTGAATGCACATAACAGATTCATTGATAATATCACAGCGTGCAAATCCGACACCACTCAGTCAAGAGCACTTTAAATTTAGTGCGTCCCTTCCTTTTACCAAGTCCAAGTGTGGTCAGTTCCTGCTGTAATCAGCACCAGCTGGGATGGAATGGAATGGATAGCAACGGAGAGCAGCTGCAAGTATGGGAAACTGACCGCTGTGATATATACAAAACTCATAATGATACACAGATTGCACAAATATATCGTTAACACTGTACTGTACAAAGAATATCACCCAGACACATTCTTCAAAGCATACACTCGTTCATACTACCGAGTTTATAGCCAAACAAAAATTGGCCACACACATGTATGTAAATCCACTGACTTTTCATAAAAAAGGATGCACATGCGAAAAGATAACAACAAGAAATGAATAATAAGAGACCCGTGGGCAAAACTACAAGGCTCACAAAAAGTAAAGGACCATGAACCGAACCTGTACTGTATCCTGTCTAATCTCCTCCAGTTGCTTCAAGAGCTGCCTCAGTAGAACAGCGGTGGAATCTAAAACCTAAAAACAAATAAAAGGTAAAGGTGTTCCCATAACCTATGTGGTCATTGGGGAGCGAGATTTCAGAGACCTCAGCTTCTCCAGGGGCCAGCATATTGAGGGCAGCGCCCATCTCCTCTCCTAAAGAAGGCAGGTACTCATTTACAGCTGGGTGAACTGGAGAACTGTACTGAAGCCAAAATGTGAAAAATGGTCACCCATCCACTTGGTAACCATGCTCAATGCTGCTTAACTTTAGCTGGGGAGAAAGCGAGTGCTCTGACTACTGAGCTATCCCGTCCCCAAACTAAAACCTAACTGCATACAAAACAGACTTCCAACCCCCCACTCCTTCAAACAGC
Organism: Rapana venosa; assembly: GCA_028751875.1. Classification (NCBI taxonomy): domain Eukaryota; kingdom Metazoa; phylum Mollusca; class Gastropoda; order Neogastropoda; family Muricidae; genus Rapana; species Rapana venosa. The sequence continues at coordinate 78,457,345 of CM054136.1, read as the reverse complement.
TATGCACGTCTGTGTGAAAATCGGTCAGCTTCCTCGAAGGAAAAACACTGACATGGCTCTGAAGCCTGTCAAATCAGCAGCAGCAAACACACAGGCCACGTGAAGAATCCACAGCCAGACATGAACTCTCACACACATATATCTGGACTTTCTCCTGTGAAAAATCCCTAACACTGATCACTGCCCTTGAACTACAGTCAAACTGGATAATAAAAACCGCACAGCATTTTTTTCTCTAAAATATTATGCTTCCTTACTGTTTATAACGCATACCTTAAAAAAAAAATCATCTGATTTACTCCTTGTCTTACATTAATGTCACCAGCACTAGACATAGTTAAAAACCAGACTTGTTACTTAAAAACATATTTTGTATATTCAACCTGCTATTTCAAACTTACCCATAACTTTTTCAAGGTTTGTCGTTTAAACAAAAAATCAAAACAAACAAAGGCATTCTCTCCCTCAGCAAAATGAAGCACCACACGTATTTTCAAAAAACAAAAAAACCCAACCAACCAACTACCACACAAACACCAGCGCACAAGCGTTCACATCTGGAACGACTTGGACACAGGCTTTTCTTCCAGGCAAGAGATTTTTTTGTTTTCTTCTTCTAGTTCGGGGGCCCCGTGTCGTTAAACCTGAGGGTGGACACAGTGTCTTTGCGGGGAGCCTGCAGAGGCTTGACCTGCGACAGCACAGAGCGGGCGTACTCGCTGTTGTGAAGCCCGGCCTCCCTCAGCTTGCTCTCCAGCTTCACCCTGGGGTCTTTGGTAATCTGCACACAGCCACAGGCAGCGGTGAGACTTTGAACATCCTGGGGGAGGAAGGGTGGGGGCGGGGGGGAATGCAATCTTCTCCAGAATCGTACCAGTCACGTTACTTTTCCTTCTGTACTGTTTGACTTGGATCCCACAGTTTTGTGAAGTCATGGGTTCGAATGTTAACGGTGTCTGATGAATTAAAGATAGGGTAGGATCATGTTCTTTTCTTCTTTTTTTTGTGTCAGTGTTTTTTGTTCCTCAGCTAGAGCTACAAGGTTTGTTTTATTTATTTATTTTTATGTATTTTATTTTATTCTTTTATATCGAGGATAATGGAATAAGCACTTATGTGCCTTTTTACATCAAGTCCCTGTGTGTATGCGGTTTTGTCAATTCTGTCATCTGTTCCCACCGCCACACAATGGCCTACTCTTATGAAAAGCGGAACAGGATTTAACATGTGCGCAAGATGTCCTGCGTGCGTTCGCACATGGGGCCTCGGTTTATAGTCTCATCCGAAGGACTTTTGGGGAGAGTGGAGTCTGCACTGATGTTAACTCCAGGGGAAAATATCCCCCTGGAACGAGAATCGAACCCGGGTCGGCAGATTGCGAGCGCAATGTTCTGACCACTAGGCTATCCCGTCCCCCAAGGTTCACAAAGGGTGTGATTTTGTGTTATGCGGCGTCTGCAACTCCGCCACCCCCCACCATTCAGGTAGCCATATTCCAACTTTTAAGGGATGATGTCTAAACACGACACCTGTGTGCATGCATTTTTTAAAAAAAATCTTTGTCATATGTTCCTCCTACTGGCGCAGAATGGCCTAATCTTCCAAACTGCAGAACATGATTTTAATGACTGTGTGCGCAAGATTTCCTGTGGACTTCTGGCTGTGGAGCTGTAGACAGAACGAGCCCCGAGTGCTGAAGCTGGGGTGGTCATTGTGGGAGCTGTTGCCCTGAGCCGTCAGAGAAGTGGTAAAAAGCCCAAATCTGTACCTCTTAGACAATCTGGACTCTTTACAATCTATACCCTAACAGACAATCTATACCCTTGAGACACTAGACAATCTGTGCCCTTTAGACAATCTGTCCACTTTAGACAATCTGTAGCCTTTAGACAATCTGGACCCTTTAGACAATCTGTACCCTTTACAATCTATACCCTTAAGACACTTGACAATCTGTGTCCTTTAGACAATCTGTCCCCTTTAGACAATCTGTAGCCTTTAGACAATCTATACCCTTAAGACAATCTGTAGCCTTTAGACAATCTGTAGCCTTTAGACAATCTGTACCCTTTAGACAATCTATACCCTTAAGACAATCTGTAGCCTTTAGACAATCTGTAGCCTTTAGACAATCTATACCTCTTAAGACAATCTATACCCTTTAGATAATCTATACCCTTTAGACAATCTGTACCTCTTAGACAATCTGTATCCTTGAGACAATCTATACCTTTAGATAATCTATACACTTTAGACAATCTGTACCTCTTAGACAATCTGTACCTCTTAGACAATCTGTACCCTTTAGACATATACACTTTAGACAATCTATACCCTTTAGACAATCTCTCACACGGCATTCATACAAGTCATTCAGTTTCATTTGCTCACAGCCCACAATTTTGCCACATCTGGTTACAATCTTGTTTACTATGTTTTTGTTTTTAACAGTCAGGCCCCCATACCAACAAACCAAGGAAAATGAAAGGACAGACTCAATAAAGCATCAGTAGAAATTTTGTAAAACTTTTACATTCACTTTAAGACTCCGGAGTTTTTGAAGGAAAAAGATGCGTGAGTGGCATTTTCTATTTACAAGATCTGTATTAGCATCAAAGTTTAGTTTATAATCAATAATAGTACCTAGATATTTGTATTGGTGTACACGCTCTACCTTTACACCATCAATGTAAAGATTTGGTATGGGCTGGGGGTCCCTGCAAAAATCAATCAACACTTCCTTAGTCTTTTTAACATTTAGACAATCTGTACCCTTTACACAATCTATACCCTTCAGACAATCTGTATCCTTTAGAAAATCTGTATCCTTTAGATAAATAGCGTCCCCATCTTCTGGAAATTCTGTGCTAGGAATTCCCTCTTTTTCATCTGTCTCTTTGTTTCTGCCTTGTTCCTTTTCTTCCTGTTACCTCCTTTTTGTCTGTTTTCTGCCTTCTTGGTCCACTCACCTGCCTTTTTTCCAGAAAGACTTCAAATATAACAATTCTCTCTTATGCCCAAGTCGGATATTCTGGGCCTAACTTGTCAGGCGCTTAATGGCAGTGCAATGCCTTTTCACTCATATGACAGACAACAACAGTTTCTGTCTGAGCATTTGAAGGAGGAGGAGGAGGAGAAGAAGAAGGAGGAGGAGAAGAAGAAAGAGGAAGAAGGAGGAGAAGTAGGAGGAGGAGAAGAAGAAGGAGGAGGAAGAAGGAGGAGGAAGAAGAGGAAGGAGGAGGAGGACGACGACGAAATGTATAATACCCCTTTAGACAATCTATACTTCTCACACAATCTACACCCTTTAGACAATGCGGTACTGACCTGTTTGGAAGTGAAGCTGTGGAGATCGAACAGAGGCCTCTGAATGCTGATATATTCGTGGTCTAAATCTTGGGAGTGATGAGCATGCCAGGCCTGCACAACCACAAACACACTTATACAGCTTTTATGATCACACTGTCTGACAGCTGGGGGATGGGGTAGCCTAGTGGTCAGAACATCGCGCTCGCAATCTGACGACCCGGGTTCGATTCCCGTTCAAGGGGATACTTTCCCCTGGAGTTAACATCAGTGCAGACTCCACTCTCCCCAAACGTCCTTCGGATGAGACTATAAACCGAGGCCCCGTGTGCGAACGCACGCAGAACATCTTGCGCGTACGTTAAATCCTGTTCCGCTTTTCGTAAGAGTAGGCCATTGTGTGCCGGTGGGAACGGATGAGAAAATGTACAAAACCGCATACACACGGGGACTGGATGTAAAAAAAGCACATAAGTGTTTATTCCATTATCCTCGATATAAAAGAATAAATAAATAAATAAATATATGTCAATGAACAAACTCTGGTGACATGATAAGAAACATTTCAACTTTGGGGAACGTCCAGAAATATATTTATTTTCCATTGGGGGGGGGGGGGGGGGGGGGGGGAAGAGGAGGGTAGGAGGGAGCATTTTTGTCACGTCTCCATTTACAAATCTGCAGAAAATGAGCTGGGTAAGACAGTGGTCCCATCATGAAAACCAAATACCCAAATTCCTCCCCTCTCTCTCTCAGATTGCCAGCCTTGGTCCAGAGAACACAACCAAATAAATGTGGACATTGCCCCCGTGGCAAGACTGGGATGAACAGCATGGGGGTTTATTTATTTATTTATTTATTTTATTCTTTTATATCGAGGATAATGGAATAAGCACATATGTGCTTTTTTTTACATCCAGTCCCCGTGTGTATGCGGTTTCGTGAATTCTGTCGTCTGTTAGGGGTAGCAGAGCCAGGACATTAACAGAAATGAAGCAGCAGCAAACCAAACCAAAACAAAAAGACAAGGAAACATAGATAGATGTAGTTTTTGCAACGAGGAAAAGGACACGATAGAGCACTACTTATACTTCTGTCAGCACTCTCAACCTTTTTGGTTTCAACTGGAAAGTATTTTGAAGGAAAGATGTGATCATTGTCACAGATTGTCTTTTAATTGCGAATTGATACTTTTCGGTACAACAGAAGAGATCAAAACAGACAGAGTGATAGATTTGATCATTCTACTGGGAAAACAATTTTTTTATATAGAAATAGAATAAACAAAGCGAAACCAGATCTTCAGGTTTTCTTGAACGAACTAAATTATAGATACAAGATAGGAAATTTTGAATTTCAAAAGATGTGGCTTCCATATGCTGGCTTATTAAAATCACTGATAGGAAATCGGTGGAGTTCATCAAAGCTTGCTATATCATGTTGGTTTTTTTGTTGGGCACTGTTTTTGTTTTGTTTTTTCTCACTTAAGACATCAACATAACAATTTGAACACAGGGTGTGAAGGCTACCTTTGACAGGGACTACAGACAAGGAGTTCTTTGTCAGCTGGACTTTTAGAATTGGGTTATCACTGTTACAGATGCATTTGTTTCCTTGTGT
>CM054136.1:78272419-78447419 GCA_028751875.1 Rapana venosa | reverse complement strand
AGCATTTTTGTCAAAGATCCTACTCTATGATTTTGTGGAAAATGTTGAAATTAAGCTCCAGAACATTGGGGGGAAAAAACCACTGCTATGACAAATGCAAGTGCTTACATCCTTAGGGCAGTAAGATAAACAGTCAATGATGGAGATGCGTAATGCTGGCTATCAAGTGACTCTGAGTTGTCTAGACCTTAAAAGTTATGGGGATCGTGTATTATTTTTTTTTTCCCATACAAAGATTGTAAATGAGATGGGCTGTAGAATAAAATCAGGGGTGGTTTTTCCTTCAGATGTGTTGCTGAAGAAAAATACGTTTTTCTTCAGATGTTCAAGAAAACCATGCATTCACTCTTGACAATTGTTGAGTTTACCACTTTTTTTTTTTAGCCGTAACCATGCAGCAACATGAAAGTGTATATGAAATATTCAATTATGGAGAAAAATTCACATACGATATGTAAAAGAGTCAACATTTTTCTCCCAAAACAGACTTCTTTTTTTTTACAAAATTAAATAATCGAGGAACACATTTCTGAAAAAAATATTCACACATCACCAGTGATAAAAAATATCAAGGAAAAGAACAACTGAGAGGAGAGGAGAGAAGTTAAGAACTGAGAGGAGAGGAGAGAAGTTAAGAACTGAGAGGAGAGGAGAGAAGTTAAGAACTGAGAGGAGAGGAGAGAAGTTAAGAACTGAGAGGAGAGGAGAGAAGTTAAGAACTGAGAGGAGAGGAGAGAAGTTAAGAACTGAGAGGAGAGGAGAGAAGTTAGGAACTGAGAGGAGAGGAGAGAAGGTAAGAACTGAGAGGAGAGGAGAGAAGTTAGGAACTGAGAGGAGAGGAGAGAAGGTAAGAACTGAGAGGAGAGGAGAGAAGGTAAGAACTGAGAGGAGAGGAGAGAAGTTAAGAACTGAGAGGAGAGGAGAGAAGTTAGGAACTGAGAGGAGAGGAGAGAAGTGAAGAACTGAGAGGAGAGGAGAGAAGTTAGGAACTGAGAGGAGAGGAGAGAAGTGAAGAACTGAGAGGAGAGGAGAGAAGTTAAGAACTGAGAGGAGAGAGGAGAGAAGTTAAGAACTGAGAGGAGAGGAGAGAAGTTAAGAACTGAGAGGAGAGGAGAGAAGTTAAGAACTGAGAGGAGAGGAGAGAAGTTAAGAACTGAGAGGAGAGGAGAGAAGTTAAGAACTGAGAGGAGAGGAGAGAAGTTAAGAACTGAGAGGAGAGAGGAGAGAAGTTAAGAACTGAGAGGAGAGGAGAGAAGTTAGGAACTGAGAGGAGAGGAGAGAAGTTAAGAACTGAGAGGAGAGAAGTTAAGAACTGAGAGGAGAGAGGAGAGAAGTTAAGAACTGAGAGGAGAGGAGAGAAGTTAAGAACTGAGAGAGAGGAGAGAAGTGAAGAACTGAGAGGAGAGGAGAGAAGTTAGGAACTGAGAGGAGAGGAGAGAAGTTAGGAACTGAGAGGAGAGGAGAGAAGTTAAGAACTGAGAGGAGAGGAGAGAAGTTAAGAACTGAGAGGAGAGGAGAGAAGTTAAGAACTGAGAGGAGAGGAGAGAAGTTAGGAACTGAGAGGAGAGGAGAGAAGTTAAGAACTGAGAGGAGAGGAGAGAAGTGAAGAACTGAGAGGAGAGGAGAGAAGTTAGGAACTGAGAGGAGAGGAGAGAAGTTAGGAACTGAGAGGAGAGGAGAGAAGTTAAGAACTGAGAGGAGAGGAGAGAAGTTAAGAACTGAGAGGAGAGGAGAGAAGTGAAGAACTGAGAGGAGAGGAGAGAAGTTAGAACTGAGAGGAGAGGAGAGAAGTTAGGAACTGAGAGGAGAGGAGAGAAGTTAAGAACTGAGAGGAGAGGAGAGAAGTTAAGAACTGAGAGGAGAGAAGTTAAGAACTGAGAGGAGAGAGGAGAGAAGTTAAGAACTGAGAGGAGAGGAGAGAAGTTAAGAACTGAGAGGAGAGGAGAGAAGTTAAGAACTGAGAGGAGAGGAGAGAAGTGAAGAACTGAGAGGAGAGGAGAGAAGTTAGGAACTGAGAGGAGAGGAGAGAAGTTAGGAACTGAGAGGAGAGGAGAGAAGTTAGGAACTGAGAGGAGAGGAGAGAAGTTAGGAACTGAGAGGAGAGGAGAGAAGTTAGGAACTGAGAGGAGAGGAGAGAAGTTAGGAACTGAGAGGAGAGGAGAGAAGTTAAGAACTGAGAGGAGAGGAGAGAAGTTAGGAACTGAGAGGAGAGGAGAGAAGTTAAGAACTGAGAGGAGAGGAGAGAAGTTAAGAACTGAGAGGAGAGGAGAGAAGTTAAGAACTGAGAGGAGAGGAGAGAAGTTAAGAACTGAGAGGAGAGGAGAGAAGTTAAGAACTGAAAGGAGAAAAAAAAAAAGTATGTTCTTTCGAGCCAGAAGGCCCATAGAGCCGGAGCTTATCCCGGTTTCTGTAGCGTTAAGTGAACTGATGGTTTTTCACCACCCCTGTGACAGGACGCTAGTCTGTCGCCAGATACTTCCCCAGCAGAGCTGGTACCCACTTGTACACCTGGGTGGAGTGAGGAAAATAGGAGTAAAGTGTCTTTCCCAAGGACACAACACCAAGCCGAGCGGGGATCGAACCCGCGACCTCTGGATCATGAGTTGACCGCCTAAACCACTCGACCACGGTGCCTCCCCAACTGAGAGGAGAGGAGAGAAGTTAACCCTTTCCCATTTTTACCCGTCGTAGCCCGCCGCTGCCCGCTCGCCCGCATCTATTTATACCCGCCGCAGCCCGCCGGACGTCATTTCAGCCTAGTGGGGATTTTCCATCACGCACTAAGCTCTACCTAGTACACGCACACTATGAATGAACATTCCACTGAGGTCAGCATAAACTAAGGAAGGAATGGACACCAAATTCAGTGCTACACAGCCTCCCTTTCACAAGAAATTGGCCAGTGACTGGCTTTGTCTTTCCCACGCTTTCTTGTAGCTAAAAATGGCAGCAAAGATTGAGCATACAATTTGGGAGGAATATACTGATGTGGAAATTGAAGGTATTTTGGCTCAAGTGGAACAGTTCAAAAGAGAATAAAATGTTGAATCCGATGTTGAAGTAGATGTAGAAGAAGAAGATGAAATAGGAGAAGGTAGTCAGTCGGAAAGTGATGCTGAGGATAACATTCCGTTGGCTTCATAGCAGACGACATGGCGCAGCGCACAAGTGCCTTGCTCAGTGCAAGACTTCACGCTGCCGACTGAGCAGGCACAAACTCTCCCACAGAATGCCAAGCTCTTAGATTACTTTGTTTTGTTTGTGCCCCAACATTTTTTTCAAATTGTAGCAGATCAAACTAACAATTATGCCAGGCAAAAGATCGCTGTGAAAGGCTTAGTCGTAGATCCATTACGGACAGAAACAACACCTGATGAAATTTGGGCTTACCTGTCAGTTTTGATCATGATGGGTATCAAGCGTTTGCTGAGGCTTCATCTCTACTGGTCTACTGAATTGACATTTTCTGAGTCACGGATCAGTTATATTATGACGAAAACCAGATTTCTCAAAATCAATCAGTATTTTCACCTGAAAAACACGCCAACACACCTGGACGCGACACTGGCTGTGACACCTGCATTGTGACAGCCATGTAGCTAGCTATTGGTGAAGGACACACTAGTGTCTGTAAATAGTAGGCGTCAGCATATATTTGTAAATAATGTATATACGCGCATTAGTCAACGTCGTTTTCAATATGTTTGAATACTTTCCACTGAGGAAGTGTAGACTTGGTGACAGTAATTTTGTGACATGTGAATGTTCGATTGGATTACCATGACGGTGGATGCAATGGAGGACACATTCAGGCAGGACCACACATATTATTTTTTTAATCACATACCTATATTGCGCATGTTAGAGGGTAGTTGTAGACTAACAGCATGATGTCACTGCAATGTTACCTGTATTTGGTGACAAAGAGGGGACAGCAGCACGACACATGTACGTAGGACACACATCTTGGGGTGCAGAACAAAGTATGACATCATATGAATACTTTGGCCAAATATGACTGCTCTGCGAACAATAGTAACTGTACAGGACTATGTGTACTTAAGGTACCTTATTCTCTGAAAAAAACAGCGTAAATTTCCGAATACTACAGAGAGTTTCTCTGTAAGAAATGCGAATGGTAAAGGGTTAAAGGACAAGAAAAAAGTAAGTGTCCCCTGCGATTGCTGCAGCGGCTGCCAGGCCTGACCTTTTCCTTGTCTTTCAGCCGCCTCCTCTTCTCCTCCTCGGCCTCAGCCTTCATGCGTTCCTCCAGACGCTGCCGTTGCTGGGCCTCCAGCTCCGCCTCCAGCTGCATGGCTTCCACCTTCTTCTCCCGCCACTCCCGCACCTGTGCATCATGTCACGTCATGTCACGTCACGCCATGTCCCGTCCTGTCACGTCACGTCATGTCACGTCATGTCACGTCATGTCATGTCACGTCATGTCATGTCACGTCATGTCATGTCACGTCATGTCACATGGGGGGGGGGGGGTTGGGGGGGATAGCCTTGTGGTCAGAACATTGCGCTCGCAATCTGACGACTCAGGTTCGATTCCCATTCAAAGGGGATATTTTCCCCTGGAGTTAACATCAGTGCAGACTCCACTCCACTCTCCCCCAAAAGTCCTTCGGATGAGACTCTAAACCGAGGCCCCCGTGTGCGAACGCACGCAGAACATCTCGCGTGCACGTTAAAACCTGTTCCGCTTTTTGTTAGAGTAGGCCATTGTGTGCCGGTGGGAACGGAGGACAGAATTTGCAAAACCGCATTCACACGGGGACTGGATGTAAAAAAGCACATGAGTGCGTACTCCATTATCCTCCATATAAAAGAATAAAATATAAATAAAATAAATACAAAATTAAACGTCACAACACTCAGGTCAGTCTTCATGTCAAACCTGTGAACATTGATTGTGTGTGAGTGTGTGTGTGTGTGTTCATTGGCTAGAGCTCTGAGGTTCACCAATGGTGAGATTTTTGTGTATGCGACTGTTTTTTCCCCACCCCACCATTTAGGTAGCTGCATTCTGAATTCAGGGATAACTGAATTTCTTCTTCTTCTTTGTCGTCGAACGCTCAAACAGCAACTACCGTTTTCTGTCATATGAGCAACATTGCGTTGCACTGGTGTTTAGCACCTGGCAAGTCAAGCCTAGTGCACCCGGCTTTGGTGTGGGAGAGATTGGTTATCTTTTAAGTCTTTCTCTGGGGAAAAAAAAGGTAGGAGAATGGACCGAGAAGGCAGAAAATAGACAAGAAGGAGGAGGTGACAGAAAGAAAAAGAACACGGCAGAAACAAAGAGAGGGATAGAAAAGAAGGAAATCCTAGCACAGAATTTGTAAAAAGTCAGAATGCTATTTATACTGACATGGGGCCCCCTGGCATCCCCACAGGGGAATGCTGATGTTTTAAAAACATTTTTTTCTTCAAAAGAGAGTCATAGCACCAACAAATCATAAAGGAATGACTGGAATTTTTTTTTAAAACAACAGAAAAACCAGTGTTTGAAGCTTACGCCTGTCTCACCTTGTCATACAGCGCCTGGCACAGCTGCTTCTGGCGCTGCACGTTTTCCGACCTCAGCTCCTCCAGCTGGTGGGTCAGGGTGGCCTCCTGAAAGGTCAGCCTGACCTTGGTCATCAGCTCCCGGCGGTCGCGGGCCCAGTCATTGTGCACCCCCTTCATGCGCTCCTTCAGGTACTTGTAATCCATCCACCAGTCCTCGTGATCCGACTGCACGCCAATTTTTTCTTTTTTTTTTTTCATTTTCATCACACACATTTTACACACACATACTGTCTGAGTGAGCAAAAGTGAGAGGCTGTATGACCAGTGGCTTTCTTTCCCATTCATGGAATTCCACTTTACAGCTTAGTCTTTAGTGATCGACTATGACTCTCTGACTAGGAGGCTTGATTCGCACAGTCCTTATGTGCTGCTGCAGCCCTGGGGGGCTGGTTGGCCTTTGGAGAACATCTCCAACGCTGACTGTCCTTATGCCCACTTGGCCGAGAGAGTGGGGATGTACTGTTGAGGGCAAGGCATCTCCACTATAATCAAATTTCAGCCCAGTTTCCAAATCAGCAGCTGCCTCCTCTGCTGTTTTGGAGGTCATCGTCAGACACGACGGACAAACATACATACATACTGTCTGTTAAACTGAAAATGTAGTGTACTGAAGCCAGCAAGGACAAATGTGAATGATGAAGGGTATAATTATGTGACTGTAATTCATAGACTGGTCAAGAGTGGAGGGTGGGACCCTGATGATCATTTCACCTTTGTGGCAGATTTCTCCATGTGAAATTCGGGCTGCTCTCTCCCCGGGGCGCTTACATAAAATCAATAATTATCATTCTTGATCTGACGACCCGGGTTCGATTCCCGTTCAAGGGGATATTTTCCCCTGGACTTAACATCAGTGCAGACTCCACTCTTCCTAAAAGTCCTTCGGATGAGACTATAAAGCGAGGTCCCATGTGCGAATGCACGCAGAACATCTTGCGCTCACGTTAAATCCTGTTCCGCTTGTTGTAAGAGTAGGTCATTGTGTGCCGGTGGGAACAGATGACAGAATTTACAAAACCGCATAGACTGGATGTAAAAACAGCACATAAGTGCTTATTCCATTATCCTCGATATAAAAGAATAACATAAAATAAATAAATAAATAAAATAAAAAGGGGGTTTTGGGGTTTGTTTTTTTAGAAAAGCACTTACTTCAAAATTGTATCTATCAGCAGTGTTGATACACGTTCGCACTAAGTACACTTAACAACCAGCTTCAAGATAAACCGACACAAAAAATGTGTGCAGACCCATACCAGTTCTGTTCGAGACATGCTGGGCAGATGGCGCTTGAGTCGGTCGAAGAGCAGCGTGCGTCGGTTGGGCAGCTCCCTGGGGTACTGATCGTGGATGGCCACAAAGGTGAAATGGTCGTCAGGGTCCCACCCTCCACTCTCGTCCAGTCTGTGAATGACAGTCACATAATTATACCCTTCATCATCCACGTTTAACCTTGCTGGCTTTAGTGCACTACATTTTCAGTTTTACAGATAGTATGTGAGTGTGAACATTTTTTTTAGTTTACATCTCTTTTCACTTCTTTTTTATTCAGTACTCTATATTTCTTCACAAAAATTCAAGATTATTGGTGTGTTGATACAGATCCTGTGCAAAACTCAGAAATTTCATGTTCTTGTTTCATACAGTCACCACTACCTTAATGGAAACCTGTTATTTCTTTTTTTAATAATAATAATAATCGTATGGAATTTATATAGCGCTGAATCTTGTAAAGCAACAAATCAAAGTGCTCAGATGACTTTTTTTTAAAAATTTTTAAAATTTTTATTAATGTGTGTGCATGCAGATTTTAAATTTTGTCATCTGTTCCCACCGGCACACGATGGCCTACTCTTTCAAACAGCAGAACAGGATTTAACGTGTGCGCAAGATGTTCTGCATGCATTCGCACACGTTTATAGTCTCATCTGAAGGACTTTGACATTCAGTTTGAATTTTTTGTCAAACTGGGAAGAAAGGGTAAGGCTGGGAATCGAACCCAGGACCTCACGGTTTACTTGTTGGCAGGCAAACGTCTTAACCATTCTGCCACCTTCCTTCTCAGCTGTCAGTTTGTTTCCCCCACTTCCAGCTGCCCTCACCTGCTATCCACTCCATCCCATCCCAGCTCATCTGGTGCTAACTATAGCCGGAACTGACCACACTGGGACTAGGTAAAAGGAAGGGGCAGGCTAACTCCAGGACCCTTGACTGAGTGATGCCAAAAGAGCAGCCCCATTTTTGTCTTGTTTAAATAACTTACATCATGACAACTCACAACAATTAAAAAAAAAATTTTTTTTAAAAGCCAACTCACTTCAATGCCAGCGCATGCCTCATTTGCAGGTCGTCTATCCGCGCATTATACTTGTCATCCAGAATGAGGAACTCTTGCAGCACGGTGAACTTGAGGTTCCGCTCTGGACACTCCAAGTCGATGGCTTCTGTGGGGATTCCTTCAAAGACAGCGGCATGCTTCTCCAGCACCGGGGGACACAGGCTTCTCAGCTCGTCTGAACAGAACCAACGATGATAATATGTACTTCTGAACAACAGATCTGAACCTCAGCTATGACTGCAGCTGTGAGACCTGTTATCTGTCGCTTAGTCCATCAGGTGAGACTATAAACCGAGGCACCGTGTGCGAACGCACGCAGAACATCTTGCACACACGTTCAATCCTGTTCCACTTTTCGTAAGAGTAGGCCATTGTGTGCCAGTGGGAAGAGATGACAAAATTTACAAAAACCGCATACACACGGGGAATGGATGTAAAAAAGCACACAAGTGCTTATTCCATTATCCTCCATATAAAAGAAATAAATAAATAAAATAAAATAAAAATAGTCATAAAAAAAAATTTCATACAACTGTTGTTGCTTTTTTCTTGACAGGATACAATGTATTAATTCTATGTTCCTGAGAGCTATTGTTGGAAATGGGCACTGACAATACATACAAACATTATTAACACAGTTTCAAAGATCACACCCATGATTCTACAAACTTTTTGTTGTTGTCGTGTTTATATTCGCATTCGAGCACTACACAAACTTTTCATTTAGGATCATTCTCTTCCAACCCTGACAATTATATTAGCTCTGGTCCTCTATTATTTCCACAGAATTACACAAAATACACCAGTGGGTAAATGTATACACCTAAGGAGGATAATCCTGTCAGAGTCATTGAATGTCATCGAGCGCTTTGATTTGTTGCTTTACAAGATTCAGCGCTATATAAATTCCATACATTATTATTTTTATTATTATTAATGTAGCAGCAACACTGACCAGTATGTCGACAGTGACAGGGGTGGGGGGGGGGGGGGGGGGAATCAAAAAAGCCCAAATAACAAATCTTGAAAAAAATCTAACAACAACATATGAATGATTCAACAGCACAAAATAACCAAGGAGATAGCAAAGGGAAATGGGAGAAGCGGGGGAGAAAAACAAAAACAGAGGTTTTCGGCAATGAAAAACAAATAAACAGGACAATAAATCATAAAGAAAGAGACCTGGTTCTCCAACAGAGTGCTGAGCATGAGATTATCAACACTCACTCAAGACAAAAGCAAACCTAAAGCACGTTATCACTCTGTGGAAAGAATAACACTGCAACACTTGTACACATAACTTGTATATGACGGGATAGCCTGGTGGTTAGAGTGATGCATTCATGATCTGATGACCCGGGTTCGATTCTCGTTCAAGAGGATTTTTCCTCTGGAGTTAACATCAGTGCCGACTCCACTCCCCCCAAAAGTCCTTCGGATGAGACTATAATCCAAGGTCCCGTGTGCGAACGCACGCAGAAAATCTTGCACACACGTTAAAACCCGCTCCGCTTTTCAGAAGAGTAGGCCATTGTGTGCCGGTGGGAACGAATGACAAAATTTACAAAACTGCATACACACGGGGACTGGATGAAAAAAGCACCTGAGTGCTTATTCCATTATCCTCAAAATAAAAGAATAATAATGATAATAATAATAATAATGTTATATTTCCACCATTCATACCCCTGTTGCCAATATTACTAATCATAAATCAGTTCTTTTATACCAGAATCCAGCTCTTGCTCCAGGCAGTGCTGTTCGTGGCGCAGCTTTTCCAACAACTCTTCCTGCTGAGCCTTGACAGAGGTCACGGTTTCGCGGATTTCCACATGCTTCTCAATGACATCGGGGTCACCCAGCTTCAGGTCTTCTCGGTTTTCTGCCAGCCAGTACCGCAAGTCATCTCTGAAAATAGGATAGGGAAAACTCTGACGAGTCGTTACAGAAAAAGTGTTGAGTTGATGAATTCCGTCTCAGTGTCTTTTTGAGCTAGCATAAATCGAGCAGTGAACAAGACAAACAAATAGACAATAAAAAAACACAGCAAAAATCTGACAGGATTAAATTTTATTTTAACATATTCCTTATTTAAGGAGAACCTTTTCCTATATACATGTACTGTGTAAAATTTGTATGCTTACTTATCCAGTAGTGAGTGATACGGAGGGAAGGCTAGTAGAGGTTGGTTGCCATAATGGGTTACCCACAGGAAAAGGTAATGAAATTTGTTTATGAACAGGCCCCATTAGTTTCCCGATGTTTTGATCAATAAAAATAAAATTAAAACAGGAATTGGTTAGAAGAAAGGAGAGGGCAAGGGGGGGTGTTGTCTGCTTTTCAAGTGTAATTTTATACTATATTTTCCTTCACTCTGAACCAGTCAGCAAAAATGGCATACTTTCTATGAAACACACTCCACACAGTGATATTTTAACACACAAAAAAGAAAAGTACTTCAAATCTACTGTTTTTTCCTTCAAAATGCACACCAAAACTCTGCCTCACCTGAGATTCCAGACAGGGTCTGCAGTGTCCTGTTTGAAGACATCAAAGGCAGAAGAGAGACTGGTGTCGTGATACTCAAAGTCGTGGTAGATCTGACTGCAGATGTCAGAGTCTGCATTCTGACGGAAATGAGATTCCACCTCCGCCTGGACCTGCAACAGGATCACATATACTGTTTAAAAAAAACTGGCTGAATTTTTCATATCTAATTCATAGCATCTACAAAAATGGTCATATTTGAGATCAATTTGATACAGTAATAAATCACCTTAATTTGGAAAAAGGTAAAGGTAAAGGAGTCCCATAACCTATAAGGTCGTAGGGGAGCGAGGCGTCAGAGACCTCACTTCTCCGGGGGCCAGCATATTGAGGGCGGCGCCCATCTCCTCTCCCTCGCTGCTTTACCTTCCCTGACCCTAAAGAGGGCAGGTACCCATTTACAGCTGGGTGAACTGGGTGAACTGTACCAAAGTCAAGGTGCGCAAACGGTCACCCATCCAACTGGTAACCACGCTCGACGCTGCTTAACTTGGCTGGGGGAAAGCGAGTGCTCTGACCACTGAGCTATCCCGTCCTTTTACTTTAGAAGTATCAACTTCAGAAAAGGTAGGTGTTCCCATAACCTATGGGATAGCTGGAAGTAAGGTGTCATAGTCTTCAGCTTCTCCAGCGGCCAGCGTATTGAGGGAGAAATCCATCTCCTCTCCCTCACTGCTTTACCTTCCTTGTCCTTAAAGAGGACAGGTACCCATTTACAGCTGGACGAACTGGGGAAATGTACTACAGCCAAGCCAAGCAAATGGTCACCCATCCACTTGGTAACCACAGTCAATGCTGCTTAACCTTAGCTTGATGAGAGGGAGTGCATGAGAGGGAGTGCTTTAACCACTAAGCTATCCTGTCCTCTACTTTAGTATTTTACATCTAAATATATAATTATTATACACGGTGTTTATAGGAATACAGATTTACCAAGCAGTAAGCATCCACTTTCTCAGTGATGTGGCAACAAATATATCCTGCTATACAGTTAAGTTGTGTTCATTTCTTTAAACTGTGTACCAACAGCACAAAATCCATTGCTCTTGCAGAGTGTCCAAAATATATTTGGTTCTTTATGCACGAAATTCAATGAATGTGAACAAAAATTACAAATATGCAAGGTACATCAGCTAGTTACACACTTTGATAAATGATGATATATATATGCAAGCGATAAAAATATCCCTTCCCCACCCCCTCCTTTCTCCCCTCCCCACAAAAAGAAAAAAACTGGAAGTAGCATAAATGGGAAAGGAATGAATGAAGTAAGAGACAAACTTTTTTTTTAAACAAAACAAACCAAAGAGACCAAATTGCAAAATAATGGAGTAAATGAAAGAAGATAATAATACAAACCAAAGCTGCAACATTTTTTTCTTAACAAACTACTTCTTTTCTTCTTGAAACCGACATATTCATATGAAATGAGTGACAGACTAACTTTCCGCCTCAGATGCTGCAGGCGAAGGAACTCCTTCTGCCAGACCAGCTGGTGCTGCTTCAGAATGCTGCTCTCTTTGTTGGCCTGGGAAATCTTCTCTATCTTGTTCACTTTCATGGACGTCTTCAGAGCAGCAAACTTCTTTTCCGATGCCAAGGCCCGGAGGCGGCCATAGTCCACAGGCTTGTACTTGTTACTGCCCAGCCCTTCCACCATGCGCTGTATGAGAGGATCTGAAAATCAATAGACTGCACCCGTAAGTTCACAGGCCAAAAAAACGGGCCTAGAGCTGTGTTTTTTGGTCGATGTTGTGATTCTCGTTTGACTGGACTTCTCTGTAAATTCCTTCAGGGGTTGTGGGACTGAGCTGACTTTTTGTGGGGGCAGTGTGTCTTAAGTTGAGCCTGGCAGAGCCTGTACAGGTCTCTCTCTAAATAAAACTGCATGATGCATGCTGGATATATATGTTTGTGCCATATGCCACTGATCATAGCCAGCTTTTTTTGTGGGTGGGGTGGGGATGATGGAAAGGGTTTTAACATGCCTTCAAGATGTTTTGCATGCATGATTTGCACAGAAGATGTCAGAATTTAGTTTTGTTTGAAGGAATTTCATAGGAAGGAGTGTGTTTTCCAATATTACTGCCAGGAGTAAAAAATCCCTTTAAGAAGACAGCTCACAAAGACTTACAGACTTCACACCTCAGTTACCATCATCATCATGTCACAAGTTTCATGCTTTAACCACAAGGATGTAAGTTGTCCCCTCAATTATGGTTTTACTATTTTAGTGATAATCCTACAATCAGTAAATGTTCTATATAACCTGCCTGTTGGCATACTGAACTTGTTTATTCTTTACTTGTATTACGATTATATAAACTGGAAAAAAATGTCCTGCACTTAACCTCTAGACTGCCTTACCCCGGAAATTTTCCGGGGCTAAACGTGCACCCTATACGCCAACAACCCGGAAAATTTCCGGGGTGTCGAACCGAAGTAAACAAGCCTGCTTCCTTGACTACAGTTAAAGGGAAAGAACTCCAAACTTAATGGAGGTCACTCTCCTGTTGCTTGGCAACATTCAGCTGCAAAAACCGTAGCAAAAACGATCGTTTTTTAGCTCGTATTTTGTGTTTTTATGCATGACTGTTTTGGAAGTTCGTGTTCAAAATGGCTGACACTTCTTGTTGAAGGCATAAATAACTTTACACAGCTGTAAAATTGGCAGATAAAAATGTAGATTTACCTAACAGTGATGAAAACGATCGTGTATGATTCAGCTGATCGTGCATTAAAAAAAAAAGAATGAGATTTGGCCTAGACTTATGTTTGACGTTATTGAGATCGGGAGTACTCAGAATGACAGTGGTGATAAAGAAATCGTATTTTTGGTCAATTTTTTTACATTTTAAATATTTTTTCGCAGTGAAATAGCATGCTAACTAATTTGAGCTTGCCTCGAAGTAATCTACGATATATATACTGTCATTATGCAGACTATCAGGAATATTCATGTAGTAGTTTCTGAGTAAGAGGGATATGAACATAGCAGTGGTACATAAGAATTTTATTCCCCGGCATATAGGGTGCACTTGCACTGGGCAGTTAAGAGATTAATGTACATGTAGACATGCTGGACATGACTTTTCTGTATCACAATTCTAGTTTTTGCTCTTATATCAACAGTTGTGCAAAGGTCCATTATGTATCTATAGCCGGCAAGCATTATAGAAAAATCATACTTAAATACAATGCTCTGTGTTTAATGTTAATGTACACAGGTACAAGTTAACGTACACTTAGCACAAACGCTGTCTAAAATGAACAAAGTACACTGCAATCCCTGGTAACTGGCTGAAGCTGAGGCTAAAAACAACTCACCAGAACCTGCAGTGCCAGTGCTTGTGATAAATGACCGGGCCTTTCTCTCACTCATGGTGATGATATTGACTTCAGGGGCTCTCTTTATACCAGATAAAAAGGGAAAATCTGAAAAATATAAAAATGTTACGTGGGCATCATATATAGTTTGATTATCTTTAAATCAAAAGCATAACATCATACATGTTGATATAACAGGTTGTGCCTAAATACTGTGGAGTGAAGGAAGCTGGTTGCAAAATCTTCTGTGGTTCTCCCATGGTCTACAGGATAACGGGATAGTATGCAGTTTGTAAATATAATGTATTCCTGTATATTGATCAATGTACATAAGACTTTTGATACTTGTTCCATATTTGCACACGTAACTGTTTAAACGAAATCAATAGTATTTCATTTTCAGCTTAAAACTTTTACAAATATTCTGTGATACAACAAAAACCAATATTCATGAACAAATTCTTTTAAAATTAAGCTGTAGTTTGTTTGTTTTTTAAACTAAAAAACACACCAACGGTATGACAATCTTAGGAAATTGATTTGATTAATGATAAGTAACACAAAACATTGTGTAAACTCCAAAAAATGTTTAATTAAAAAACCCAAACATTGTGTAAACTATTTAGTCAAAAGATCCATTCTCGGTATTTTTAGTTATATTGAATATGATAATCAATGATAAATCAACATTTTATATATATGTAGTTTCTAAGTGAACCAGACCATACAATATGAGAATTCTTGATTATGTTGGGAAATTTCTAAGGGAAAAAAATAAGAACATTCTTTAAGCCTTCTAAAGCTATGGTATGAAGATGAAGGTGTGTGTGTGTGCGTGCGTGAGTGTGTGTGTTTGCGTGTGAGTGTGTGTGTGTGTTATGTGTCATGTATGTATTTGTGTGTGTGTGTGTGTGTGTCTGTCTGTCTGCCTGCCTGTCTGTCTGTCTGTTGGTCTGGTAACTAACCAAGTAAAGTTCTAAATAACTATGCCTCACTTCAACAAATTGAGCTGCGGTATGATAGTGATGATAACACTACAGCAGTCTGGCACTACTGTGAGCTTCAAGACAATAACACTGGCAATTTATATCAACTGAGATCTCAACACATTTGGGATCCTACAGCTAACTGACGACTGACGTGCATCCATTTATGCAGAAAATGTTACTTTTGTCTGTACAGTGGCTGGTTGGTGACATGGGGATCTATGGCTTTAAGATTTGTGCCTTTGTGAGTTATGGTGAAATAAAGTTATTCTTTTATCTGTACACTATCTAAATATATATCTTCTCCTGGTCTCTTTTCTCCAGCTCAATAAAAAATTATGATAAAGCAACTTTTTGTTATGCTTGTTTCTAAATGTGTCATAATCGAGATCAAAACAATATTCCAATTTCAAATAAAAAGCGGTTTTGTGTGCTCACTTCTTCTTCTCCTCCTCCACTGTCGTTGTTTATGCGTGTACTTCACTACTTGTTGATGATGGGTTGAGTAACATCTTGAACATGGTGCCTTCCTTTTCAGAAAACGTTTCCCTGTACCTTTTGTGTGTACTTGACACTGTATAGAATGGACATCACTGATTTTAAGTTTTGTTTCTATTTCCTTACCTCTCTTCGTGAAGTTCTTCATGATCACAATAATGGGAAAAGTAAACATTTCCATTTTCAATACACGATCAGCTATGTGGACATAAAGGACCGTCAACAAGAACGGCATAAACTTGTAAATCGCCCCCATAAACAAAATAAAACTACAACACAGGCGAACATACTTACAATATAAATGTAAGGGTTCGACTGATTCTGTGAGCTTCTCCGTTTTACCCCATGTTAGCAATGATCTGGGTTTCATCCATGCTAGGTGGTGTAGGCTACTCCATGTTCTACTGGTATCGAATATAAACAT
This sequence comes from Rapana venosa, assembly GCA_028751875.1. Classification (NCBI taxonomy): domain Eukaryota; kingdom Metazoa; phylum Mollusca; class Gastropoda; order Neogastropoda; family Muricidae; genus Rapana; species Rapana venosa. The sequence continues at coordinate 78,431,725 of CM054136.1, read as the reverse complement.
CCACACTCCGCAGATGGCAGCGCCATCTACTTCCGCACCCCCCCCCCCCCCCCCCCCCCCAAAAAAATCGAATATTAATACCAGGTTTAGAATTGGACTCATTGTGTGTGTGTGTGTGTGTGTGTGCTTTTTAGTAGTTGTTGTTTTTGTTTGTTTTGTTGTGTGTTTTGTTTGCTTGTTACTTTTTGTTGGGGTATTTTGTATTTGTTTTGTTAGGTGTGGGGTAGCAGGGGCTGTCTTGGATTTTGGGGGAGGGTGTGTTGGCTGAGGGAGGAGGGGGGGGGGGTTGTTTTGAATTTTTTATTTTGTTCCTTTTTTTTCGGGGGGTGGGGGGTCGGGTCTCGATCGTTGCTCGTTAAAACAGAATGAACAGCCTATTTAAGGGGTACCTCCATAAATCTTTACCCCAATTCACTTTAGTTTTTCATAATGGACCTGTCATTGTGGGCCAAGTGAAAATATAAACTATCTGCTAAACCCCATCCAAAGGCTAATTTCATAGATCATTGGCTGGGAAAACAAACAAACACAACCAAAACAAGTATCAATCCAGGGTCAATAAATGTATTTAACAAAAACAAACAAACAAAACGAAATAGAGGAAAGAAAAACAAAGAAAAAACAACAATTCTGAAACAGTGTGGGTTTTTTTTAAAGCAACTACAATGACAAAAACAAAGTTACCATGTTCACAGACCCACAATCGTTTACTGGCTACAAGCTACTTGTGTTTCTTTGTAACCACCCTCAATTACATCATCATAAAAATGTATTTTTCATCCCCTATCTCCAGGCTAGAAATGAATTGGTTGTTGTTTTTGTCCGTTTTGTTGTTGTTATTGCTGCTGCCGCAGCTGTTAAGCAGTAAAAACTTTGAAACTTTGTAAGGTGTCTATTCAATAATCTCGGCAATAGTTAGGTCTATCTGTCCAAATTTATCATTTTTATGCTTTTTTTTTTAACTGGCACAAAGGTCTGATTTACAAGGAATCCTTTTTTTTTTTTAATTGCTGAGTGCCAATTAAAATTCAGCCTATCAGACGCTACTGGGATTTAAACCCACAACTTATGATTTCGAGGCCAACAGGATAAGTTGGGGGGTTATGTTTTGTTTTGTTTTTAATTCTTTTATTTCAATGATAACCGAATAAGAACACTCGCAAATTTGTTTCTTTTCTTTTATGTTATCTAGTCTTTTATTTCGATAATAATGAAATCAGCACTCATGTGCTTTTTCTACATCCAGTCCCCGTGTGCAAGCGGTTTTGTAAAAATTTTCATCTGTTCCCACTGTCACACAATGGCCTACTCTTCCGAAAGGCACAAGATATTCTGCGTGTGTTCACACGCCGAACCTCGGGTGTATAGTCTCATCCGAAGCCTACCTACTTGGACACCCCCACCCCCAAAATAACAACAACAAACAAGCAAAAAAACAAACAAACAAACAAACAAACAACAACAAAGAAAATACAAACAGAAAAAAGCTTTTGAAGATGTTATAGTTTAAGTGACCGGAGTTAAAACATGCTCTCCAACCAAAGTAATCTACTGTGCTAAGAATTACTTCTTCTTCTTCAGTGTGTGGGTTTTTTTTTAATATATTATTATTGCCATTAGAGTGGGGTGATTTTGCTACAGTCAGCTTAAGGCGAAAAAAACATGCACACGATAAGTGCAGGATGTTTCAATTAAAAGGGCATTGCTTTTCACGATACTACTTTTATCATGTAGTACTGTTCCCTTGTGATGTTCACAATAATTCTAACCCTAGTTATGCCCCATGCTGCAAACCCTAACACTGTCTTCTTCTTCTTCTTCTTTTCTGAATGCTCAGACAACTATTGTTGTGTGTTATTATGAGCGAAAATGCGTCGCGCTGCCGTTAAGTGCCTGACAAGTCAGGCCCAGCACATCCAACTTCAGCATGGGAGAGAATGGCATTGGAAAAAAGACAGAAGAATGGTCCAAGAAGGTAGAAAATGGACAAGAAGGGTGTGACAGGAAGAAAAGGAACAAGGCAGAAAGAAACAGAGAGATAGAAAAATGGGAATTCCTAGCACAGGATTTCCAGAAAGTGAAGATACTATAATTTTATACTGACAGGTCCCCGACATCCCCAGGTGGACTTCGTTCTTAATGCTTAACTCTCAACATTTGGTCTTTTAACTTTCACACAGCTCTGAGGTATTTATTAATTTATTTATTTATTCTTTTATATCGAGGATAATGGAATAAATACTCATGTGCTTTTTTACATCAAGTCTCCGTGTGTATGCGGTTTTGTAAATTTTGTCATCTGTTTCCACCGGCACACAATGGCCTACTCTTCCGAAAAGCGGAACAGGATTTAACGTGTGCGCAAGATGTTCTGCATGCGTTCGAACACGGGGCCTCGGTTTATAGTCTCATCCAAAGGACTTTGACATTCAGTTCGATTTTTGGGGGGTCAAACTGGGAAGAAAGGGCGAGGCTGGGAATCGAACCCAGAACCTCACGATTAACTTGTTGGCAGGTGAACGTCTTAACCATCCTGCCACCTTCCTTCCTATGTGTGTGTTTTGTCTTTGCTGAATGGATTAAGGTTTGGGGAAACAGTTATACAAAGGAACAACACTACAGGAAAAGAGTGGTTTGAGCTTATTGACCAGTTGAAAATATTTTATTTTCAAATCACTGTGATAGTGGAAGGGTTTGCAAAGGAAAAAATTACCTTATAGTGAAAGGATTTGAAAAAAAAAAAACATTATAGTAGAAGGATTTGCCAAAGAAAAAGATGTGTTAGTGGAAGGGTTTGCAAAAGAAAAATGACTTGATAGTGGAATGATTTGCAGAAGAAAAATGACTCATAGTGGAAGGATTTGCAAAAAAAGATTAAGTGATAGTGGAGGGATTTGCAAAATAAAAATGACGTGCACAAAACAAAAAAAAGGACTCAAGCTAACTCTTAATAGTTGCAGTCTATCTATCTGTCCCGTAGTCTGACGACCGTGGGGGCACCCTCAAAGACTCAGCAACCAGTTCCCTCCATTCTTCTCTCTGTTCTGCCTTTCTCAGGGTTTTGTTGAGTTCTAGGCCTGTCCATTCACTGATGTTATCCTCCCAGGTCTTCCTTGGTCTGCCTCTTCTTCTTCCTCCTTGGACAGTGCCTTGCAAAACTATCTTTGTAATTCCTTGGGATCTTGTGACATGCCCATACCACTTAAGTTTACGCTTTTTCACGATCGTTAGAAGGTTCTCATAGGGTCCAATGGTTTGCTGGATTCTGTTATGCACGCTTTCGTTGCTTATGTGGTCTTTGTAGGAGATGCCAAGGAGTCTCCGAAAGCATCTCATCTCCACTGCCTGTACTCTCCTCTCCAAATCTGCAGTCAGGGTCCATGATTCACAGGCATACAGAAATATGGATATGACAAGGGAGCGCATTAGTCTGATCTTGGAGATAAGTGAGATATTCTTATCTCTCCAGATGGTGTTTAGTTTTGACAAAGCTGTTATTGTCTGTGCAGTCCTGCATACTACTTCTGGCTTGGATCCCTGGTCGGATACAATGGCTCCCAGGTACTTGAAGCTTTGAACTGTTTCCAGCTTCTGGTCATTAACCCTGATATCAGTGCTAATGCCGTTGGTGTTATTAGTCATCAGTTTGGTCTTCTCTGCACTGATTTCCATGCCGTATGTTTTGGAGGCCTTATCCAAGTGTTCTGTTAGGCTGGCAAGCTCTTTTTCTGATCCTGCTATTCCATCAATGTCATCTGCGAAGCGGAGGTTTGTGATCGTTCTGCCACCAATGCTGACTGATCCTTCATGATGTTCCAGTGCATCAGCCATGATTCTCTCAAGGAAGATGTTGAAAAGGGTGGGTGAGAGTAGACAGCCCTGCCTTACTCCAACTGTTGTTCGAAACCATTCTCCAATGTTGTTGTTGTAGTACACTGCACTGGTGGCCTCCCTGTACAGCTGTTTGATGACTCTGATCAGGTTTGCATTGATGCTGTACAAGTTCATGGTTGCCCACAAAGCTACATGCCACACCCTGTCAAATGCCTTCTTAAAATCGATAAATACGTGGTATAGGTCTTGTTGATGTTGAAGGTACCGCTCACATAGTATTCTGAGGTTGAATATCTGTTCTGTTGTGCTGCGCCCTGCTCGGAAACCTGCTTGTTCCTCAGCAATGATGGTCTCTGCTTGTGGCTTCAGTCTATTCAATATTATCTGCAGCATGACCTTGCTTGGGTGACATATGAGGCTGATTGTGCGGTAATTATGGCATTGTTGTAGATTTCCTTTCTTGGGGAGGGTGATGATGAGCGACTGCGTCCATGGTGTTGGCCATTTTCCTGTCTGCCAGATCTTGTTGCAGATTCTTAGTAGGGCGCTGATCATGGCTTCCCCTCCAGCTTGGACCAACTCAGCTGGAATGTTGTCAGCCCCTGCTGATTTCCCCTTTTTCAGCGATCTGACTGCTGTTTCCACTTCTTCTCGGAGGATAGGGTGACTGTCTGTGTCTTTGCTTTCGGGTACATTAAGGACTTCTGGATCTCCTGCGGTTCTATAGTTATACAGGTCGGAGCAGTATTCTGTCCATCTGTTCAGAATATCCTGGTCGTCAGTGAGACACTTCCCATTTTTGTCTTGGATTGTTAAACCTTTTCTCTGTTTCGTGCTAGTCAGGTCTTTCACCAGCTGATATGCTTTCTTGCTATTGCTTTTCTTGATGTTCTCTTCAATGTCTTGGCACTGTTCACCGATCCATTTCTCTTTTGCCTCCGTCATGGACTTCCTGATTCTTTTGTTGCAGTACAAATAGAAAAAAAAACAGCATTAATTTTTTTTATTATAAGGGAGTCAATGCACCGCTTTATCTTTGCAATGTATCACTGTGGATTTTCCATCAAGTTAAACTGGTTGTTATGAAGGTATAGGGGTATTTACGTTTCCCCCCTTTTCTATATAGTTAGTGGCAAAGTATAAAGCTCATTCTTTATGGAGTTCGTGTTACTTTATAATTTATCTTGATATGAAATGAGTTGGTTTCAAAAGATAAAAAATATATATCTTCGTTATTGATTTATTTGACAGGGTATACAGTCTTGTGCTTGATATAGAATCAGCTGGTATGAAAGATTACTACAACTCTGTCCTTCACATTCAATTAGTTAGTATTCTCCCATGGGAAAGCAGAGCGCTTGTCAGTATGGATAGCATCCCCTAATTCTGTGCTAGGAATTTCCTCTTTTGTTTTTTAATTCCTCCCTTTGTTTCTGCCTTGTTCTTTTTCTTCCTGTCGCCTACTTCTTTTCTATTTCTGTCTTCTTGGTCCATTTTCCTGCCCCCCCAAACAAAAAAAAAAGTTATACCCTTTCTCAACTAGAGCTCCCACATTAACCAGTGGTGATATTTATGTGTGTCTTCAATTCTAGGTCTGCTCACTTTAAGTGATAGTAGAGGAGAGGGGGAGAGGGGATAGTGAAGTGAGGGCTTTAGAGCAAAGAGATAAGTGCTGGTATTCATTTATGGGTATGCCACTGTTTCCTCCTTTAAACAGGCCTTGTTTCAAAGTCTTTCCTTCATGTTGAGTTACTTGTTTCAAGGTATAGATATACCTCTTTCCTTCATGTTGAGTTACTTGTTTCAAAGTATATAGATCTAGTTCTTTCCTCTATACTGAATCACTTGTATCAAAGTATAGATTTAGCTCTCTCCATATTGACATAGTTGTATCTTATTTATGCTTTTATTTCGAGTATAATGGAATAAGCACTCCTGTGCTTTTTTCATCTAGTCCCTTGTGTATTAAGTTTTGTACACTTTGTCATCCGTTCCCATCGGCACACGATGGCCTACTCTTCCGAAAAGCGGAACGGGTTTTAACGTGTGCGCAAGATGTTCTGCGTGAGTTCGCACACGGAAAAACAGTTTATATTCTCAAAGTATATAGATACAGTTCTTTCCTTTATATTGAGCTAATTGTATCAAAGTATGAAGTTACTTTCTTCCTGTTGAATTACTTGGTGCCAAAGTAATTATTTTTCCTGTGATTTTTTTTAAATGAAAAATAAATCTGGATTATTTTTCTCGGGCCCTGAAGCATCTATGTCACAATGTATTTCTTTGTGCAGTTTTGACTGTTTTCTTTGGGAAAGTGTGCCACAAATAGCATGCCATCCATCTCTTCCTCCACTAGTTTTTGTGTGTGTGTGTGAAGAACATGTTTGCCCATGACAATGATTTTTCATTGCTAAGTTTATAGCAAAGTTGTGTATCTTAATTGCATTGCATACCACCTTTATTCACGGCACATTTCTCCCCATGAAATTCGGGTTGCTGTTCCTGGGGAGAGTTTGTCACCAAAAGAGCAGTACCACCCATCATTTGATAAAAAAAAATATATATATATAAAAAGCGGCTGGAAAATGAATTCATTTCTCTGTGCAGCCAGCTTTTTTTCAGTAGGATTTTGCCAGGGATAGCTTTCTTGTTGTCATGGGTTCTTCTGTGTGCGCTAAATGTACGCTGAACCTGGGACCTCGGTTAATTGTCGCACTTGAAAGACTAGCACCCACATCACCAATCAAGGTCTAGTAGATGAAAGAAAAAAATTAATTCAAAGAGGGATCGGACCCACGAATTCTCGCTTTTTAGTCAGATGCACTGCCTCTGCACTATCAATCCCCCCTTCGCACAGTTCTCTCTGTGCAACTAGTCTCCATGAAGCTGTGTGTTTTTTGTGCTTGTTTTTGCTCCTTGGCTACGGCTTTAAGGTTCACCAATGATGAGAGCTAGCTTTGTGTATGCGAGTCGATTGTTTTCACCCACCATTAAGGTAGCTGCATTCCGACTTCGGGGATGGTGTCTTTTCATGACACCAGCGTGCATGCATTTTTAAAAAAATATAATTTAAAATTTTGTCGTATGTTCCTGCCAGCACAAAAATGGTCCACATTTCTGAAAGACGAAATGGGTTTTTGACGTGTATGCAAGATGTTCGTGGATTTGCACAAAGGGCCTTGATTTTTAGTCCCATCTGAAGGGCTTTTGGGGGAGTGGAGAGTCAGTACTGATGTTAGGCTCCAGGGTAAAATTCCATATAATTATTGGCAGCCTCCATTGTTGCTTGATCCTGGGCCACCAGATCACAAGTGCAACGCAGGAACCACCAGGCTATCCCACCCCCCTGAGCTGTGGTCAACATCGTGGGTTTGAGCAAGCCCCATGTAGTAGAGATTTTTCTGAATCCAGCCAGCTCCTACCCATTGTCACTTTGCCATGGGCTCATTGGGAAGACTGGTACCACAGTCAAGCTTCATCCACTTGAGTGTTGCTCAGATTACCTGACCAACACCGCAGATGCCTGTCTCTCTTGGGCCCAGCTGACATCAGCATATATATATATTACGATAGGAAGTATAGAGTACAGCCATGTCAAGTAGTCGCAAAGCGCATGCACTTCCATAGCAGCACCATGACATCATCCTGATCCATCATTATGCGATATAAAAGGAAAACTGTGTCCCCCGATTCTGTGGCCTTGGTTGCTCTGGTCTCATGGTGACTTCAGTTTTTTGTTTCCCCATACACTTACATGCCTGTGGAGAGTTTGTGTTAAAAGGCTTTGGGGTTGGCGGGTCATGGAAGTGGGTCGTTGGAGGGATGTTATGGTAGTCACCACCCCAGGTGGGTGTCCAGTGAGTCTTGACTCTGCGACTGAACAGTTACTGTCACCAGAAGAAGGCTTTTAGTAGATGGTGTCCTATCATCTATGTTAGCCCTGATCAGGCACTACTGAACACCTCCAAAGTGACCTGGGAGCAGCAGTGCAGACCCTTCTGGTAGCCTGATAATCGATTTGCTCCCTGTGGACTTCTGACCCTGAGGGATAGATAATATAATGAGTCTGGGTATGGCTGGGGCAGAGGGATCAAAATGACTGGAACAGCATGACAGGAACGTCACTGGAGATGAGGCAGCAAACCTCGCCCCCACCAAATGGTCCTTTCTGTAGTACCCTCCCTCTCACCCTTCAGCAGTACAGTTAAGCTCTGTTGATTCAGTAGGCCATTATTTCAATTTACACTGTAAAAATGCAGTGCAGTTATTGAACGCACACACAAATAAGGAGAAGGTGAGAGCGAAAAAGAGAGAAGAAAGAGAGAAAGAGAGAGAGAGAGAGAGAGAGAGAATCAGACAGGAAGACTGAGAACTGACGAAGGAATGAATAAATGGTAAAAATCTCAAAATTTGGCCAACTCTACACATTTGGCACAGTCTCTCTCTCTCTCTCACACACACCACCACCATGAAATTCCAATAAATAAAAAAATCATTAACAATCCTTCATTTCAAATATACTTTATTTGATCCAGTGACATGAACAATTTAAAACAAAATGCATATATATATATAAGTACTGAACAAATGCACATGTTATAACACCACCAAAAAAATGCCAAAAAATGTAAGTACACAATGCGGACAACCACAAAATATTTGAGAAGGAAAGAAAATGATTTTTTGGGGGGTTAAAAAGGTGACAGTTAAAATGCTACTGTAGCAGCTGACTTGGCAACCCAAACTTTCCATGCAATACAACACAGAGGATCATTTATTTCCCTGATATCACAGCATTGTCTGACTTTAGAAACAGTAACAGAGAACTGATACCAATAACAAACTTCTTTAAAACTGCAATCCGATTATAATAATTCAAGAATATTAACAGTTTCCCCAAATTTGATAAAAATTTACAATAAAATTTCTAAGTAATGTTTCTTCAGTTTTCTTTTTTTATTTCAACCGGTATTCAACATTTATGTCCAATCAAGTTAAGGTTTTTCTGTGTTCTGTTTTGGGGTTATTTTTGGTTGAGGGGATAGGGGTGAGGTGGGGGATTCCAAAAAGGATAGGGGATTTAGGCAGTGATTAGAAAGCAAATTCAACATTCATAATTGTCCAATGAAGTGAAGGTTTTTCTTTGTTTTGTTTTGGGGATATTTTTGGTTGAGGGGATAGGGGTGAGGTTGGGGATGAGGATTCCGAAAAGGATGGGGGAGGGAGGCAGTGATTAGAAAGCAGGCTTGTTTAATCTAAAAGTTTTATTGCTTAAGATGGTATCTTCCTAATTGAAGATTTCAAATCCTGCTACTGGGATGCAAGTTTGGGCAAAGCAAATAAATATCCTGATCCCAAATAACATACAAACACAGCTACAGAACTTGCTCTTTCTCCAATTTAAAAAACTCATAACTGGGAAAAAAATTTCCGGCAAGAACGTAATCTGGAAGGGCAACCATCATGCTGTGACTAAATGCAACTGTATTGCTTAAAAGTTGAATAAAAGAAGAAAAAAACAAAAAACACAAAACTGGCATGCAAGCCTCTATATACAACTAAATGTACATTCAGATATATGCGCATGACTGAATGATGAGACGAAATACAACTGCATGGCTTGCAAGCATCAATAATCACAAGCAAAAGCAGTCACTGAAAAACATATATAATGGGAGAACATTTCAACTAAGACCACCGCGTAATACAAATACTCAGGATGGACTTTTTCTTTCAAACTCAACTCTCTCAAAAGCTGTTTTTCCTCTCCATTCTTTCCACACATAAAGTACATCACCTTTCACACAGGCAGCAGGCACAATCTTCAGACACTGCACAACAATGATAACATGCTGAAGAATGTGATGCACTCACTCCCTTTCAGGCTGAAATACGTTGTCAACATCTTTGGCAGAATTACTGCTGTAATCATATGATATTTGACTTGTTTCTGAGTGAAATCATCAAAACAACATTGTCCCACACCTTCTGCCCTTTCCTGTGTCAACAATCACTTTATCTCATCTATTCAGAAGTTATTACTTCATAATGATCCTATGATGACTGTGTACTACAGATTAAAAAGAATATACAGACCTGGTAAAAATATACAGGTTTCTATAAAAAAAAAAAAAAAGACACACCACCAATCAGCCAACAATATGAAAAAACACTCTCTGCTTTTTTTTTGGTCCACTTCAATTTGAGGAAGTGAGAAGACACATCACACCACTTGTGTTTGTATCTTTTGATAATGGCTGCCTCACACTCAAAAGTAACTCAACGAATGATTGAACATTGTTTTGGGGGACGTTGGTACTGGATTTGTCATGAAACACCAGGAGTGCTGGATATGTCTGTGAAAAGACAATCTTACTCTACACACACACACAAAAAACCGCTAGTCTCACCACTGTTCTCCGTAGAATATACAGGTAGCTGTCACAGAACAACTTGCACATTGTCCAACCACATCTAATGACTCTTCCTACACGACCAGCTCTAGCTCTAGGTCAGAGGTAGTTGAAAGGCAGGGCATGTCTTATCCTGCCGTGTCCATGAAAGGCCAGCCCCGATATCCCTGTGTTCCTATTTCTCTCTCTCTCTCTCCACTCACTCTTCGAGGTCCAATTTATCTCTACATCACTCATCACCGTGGTCCAATCTTTCTCTACACCACTCTCACACACACTTTTTGCACATCACGCTGGCTCCTTCTTCCGACCTGCAATCAGAATCCATCCAGAGGCCTTTCTGCAACAGCACTTCCAACACCAGGACTGCCACGTCAGGGTTCCTTGGTGACGTGTCTGTTCAACCACACCCCCAAGGCTTCTTGTCTGTCTGTCTGTCTCTGTCTGTCACTGATGTCAACAGGTCAGCTGCTGAACTTCACCGAGATCCTCCGTGGCTTGGCCTGGTGGCAGTGCCACGTACTCTTGTCAACAGGCAGCCCACCTCTCTGCCTGCACCCACACAGACTGCCTGCCTTCCTGCCAGCCTGCCAGTCTGCCTTCAGCACAAAACATCCACAGTGCATTCTGCCGAGGTCCGTGTGTTCCCAGCAGAGGCATATACGTCTTCAGTCCACTCCACGCCAAAGTAAGTCTGGAAATCTTGGCTCTGTGCTACCTCCATGATGACTGTCGAGGGGAAGCCTCGGCTGGTGGGACAGAAACGAGCAGCTTTTTATTTACATGCCTGTGTCAAAATACTGAGAACTTTTAAAATTTTTATTTTATTTTGTTCCTTGGCTAAAGCTCTGAGGTTCACCAATGATGAGATTTTTGCACCCCCTCCCCCCAACCCCAATTTAGGTAGCCACATTCTGACCAGGAATAATGTCTAAACATGACACCTGTGTGTGTGTTTTTAGAAATTTTGTCATCCATTCCTACCGGCATGTAATGGCCTACTCTTCTGAAAGTCGGAATGGATTTTTAATGTGTGCACAAGATGTTCTGCATGCATTCGCACACTGGGTCTCAGTTTATAGTCTCATCTGAAGGACTCTGACATTCAGTTTGATATTTTCCTGGTCAAACTGGAAAGAAAGGGCAAGGCTGGAATTGAACCCACAACCTCACAGTTTACTTGTTTGGCAGGTGAACGTCTTAACCATCCTGCCACCTTTCTTCTCGACTGAGAATATAAATTGTACATTCTCTCAGACGCTACACCAATGATGGAAACATTCTACAAGCTCACTCCTCACCTAAAAATACATTAATTAAACAAAGCTGCTTGAATCACTTGGATTCTCTCTGAACTCTAGCAGGACTGAGGGCACTGAAGTTTTCAGGCAGCATGTCATGGGCAAGCCAAATACCCTCCTCTCCCCCCCCCCCCCCCCCAAAAAAAGGAGAAAAAAATCCAAACTAGGACACTGTGATTTGTGTTAAGACAACAACTTTTCTGAAATGTTCTTTTGTTGTTGTTATGTGTTCCCCAGCTTTACACCCTGGGGGTCACCCAGAACATATACTCCGACTCACTCATCCCACCTGGGAATCACTGTGAGATAGGAAGTACACCAGATGAGAAGTTTGCGTGTATGACTTTTTTCAAGTACCTCGCCATATAGGCAGCCATACTCCAACTTCAGAGGATTTTTTTTCTTCTTTTAAAGGAGAGAGAGCAGGTTGTTATGTTAAGAGCTCGTCATGGCTGAAGGCAATCTCAACACAATCATTTCACAACATTTTTAGTGTAGGCCTTGGCAGTTAGCCGACACCAATAACTGACACAGCTTTTGGCTGAAGGCAATCTCAACACAACATTTTACAACATAACAACATTTTTAGTGTAGGCCTTGGCAGTTAGCTGGCATCAATAACTGACACAGCTTTTGGCTGAAGGCAATCTCAACACAACATTTTTACAACAAAACAACATTTTTAGTGTTAGGCCTTGGTAGTTAGCCGACACCAATAACTGACACAGCTTTTGGCTGAAGGCAATCTCAACACAACATTTTTACAACAAAACAACATTTTTAGTGTTAGGCCTTGGTAGTTAGCCGACACCAATAACTGACACAGCTTTTGGCTGAAGGCAATCTCAACACATTTTACAACATAACAACATTGTTAGTGTTAGGCCTTGGCAATTAGCCGACATCAAGAACTGACACAGCTTCTGGCCCGGGGCCAACATTTTTCTTTAGAACATCCAAACTGTCAACTGACCACTCTGGGAGGCAGCCAGTCTGGTGTGGAGGTTCTCCAGACGCTGGATGTAGTCGTCATGGGCCATGGCCTGAGCTGCCACCCTCCTCTGCTCCTGTCAGACCCACTGCTGGACTGCTGACTGCGGTCCAGCTCCCCGATCAGTTGTCTGACACAGAGCAACACACACACATAGCAATCAGCCTTTCCTGTCTCTTTTTGTTCAATTTTTAACAAAAATGAACTTCAACAAACTTGTCAAACATTCATGTGTCAACTCCCCCCCCCCCCCCCCAGGATCATTCTTACCAGCCTTCAACTTCCATCAAGAAGCTTATGAAGTCTGAAGTCAGGACTAAGAGGAAAACGTGGTATCTCTAAATGTTGGTTAAATGTTCTGAGCAAGCACACTTATCACCAGACAAAATGGTTTCATTACGAAGTTATCTATGTTATGATTAAACATGCTGAATACACTCAATGACACAAAGTTAAAATTTCATTTCTCACTTCACACCCACAGCTCTACTAGACAGCACCAAGAGATGTTGCGATGGAGATGAAAACAACAGACAACAATCCCAAGACTTTAGTGGAAACAGCCATTCTTGTCTTTACAACTGCCAAGTCAGATAACCCTTCCCTTCATTTTCTTTCTTTAAGAGAGAGAGAGAGAGAGAGAGAGAGAGAGAGAAAAAAACACCCCCCCCCAAAAAAATCAACATTCTGATGATCTCTTTTTGGCATGAAGCCAATTCAGGAAGATAACCTAACCGTAACTTCTTCCTTTTTTGTCATGTTTCTCCCCGGGGAGGTTTGACATTGATGAGCCTTCTCCATCTCTCTCTCTGTTGTGAGCTTCCTCCTTATTTATGCCCCTTTTTCTTAAGATCATCTACAATACAGGCAGCCCAGGTCTTGCTAGGTCTTCCCTTTGGTCTCTTTCCATCCACTACGAAGTTCGTTGCTCTTTTTATGATGTGGTGGTGTGCATTCCGTTGAACGATAACCTAACCGTAACTGACACGGAGAAACAAGACAACAACAACAAACAGTCCCACGAGGGGATGCCGGGGGGCCTATCAGTATAAACAGCATCCCCACATTCTGGCAATTCTGTGCTAGAAATTTCCTCTTTTCCATCCCTCTCTTTGTTTCTGCCTTGTTCCTTTTCTTCCTGTCACCACCTCCTTCTTGTCTATTTTCTGCCTTCTTGGTCCATTTTCCTGCCTTTTTTCAACAGAAAGAACTTAAAAAGGTAACTATTCTCTCTTGCGCCAAAGTCGGATGCGCTGGGCCTGACTTGTCAGGCGCTTAACGACAGCATGACACATTTTCACTCATACAACAATAGTTGCTGTCTGAGCGTTCGACAAAGAAGACAAAACAAACAAACAACAACAGACAACAACAAACAACAAGCAACACTGTTACCTCCTGGCTGAGGAAGACGCTGGAGACTCCGACGACATTCTGAGGGACTGGCTGAACTCCTTGGTGGGGGGAGTGAAAAACTGCCGGCCAGCATCCCCACCCGCGGGCAGGGTCGACGCAGCAGCAGCAGCCGCTGTGCTCTGCCGGCCCCCCGGGGCTCCCCCCCCACCCCCCCGTCCCCGTTACACAGGTGAGCCATGTTGTGGCGGCGCAGGGTGTGCACGTAGGCAGAGGTGGCGTTGTTTCCCGGCTGCCGCTCCAGGTTGTTGGCGGGGGAAAAACTGGACGGGGTGGCCACGTACCCTGCACACACAGACACCCGGGGTGGGTTGGGGTGTGGGTGGGTGGGGTGGAGGAGGGGGGGTGTTGTTGTAGCACTATAGGTTTGTTCCCTGAAGTTGGAATGCGGCAACATCAGTGGGTGGTAAAAGAAAAGGTTGCATACTCAAAAATCTTATGACCACTGATTTGGTGAACCTTTTCAGCTCTAGCTGAGGAACCAAAAAAAAACCCCAAACCCAAAAACCAATTAAAAAAAAAAAAATTCTAGGTTTTCTCCTCAATGTCAGCATTGACCACTCTCCACAATCTCATGCCCCCCCCCCCCCCCCCCCCCCTAAAAAAAACACCACCATACCAAACAAACCCCAAAACAATCAATGCAATTTAAAGTACATCAAATAAAAGTAAAGCCCTTAACACAGTTAAAAACAACAGACTGAACAATCCACAATCAACACTTTTAACACAATTCCAAGTTTAAAAAAAATTCCCTTTTACCTTTTGCTGTGTATGTTTTTAAAAAAAAAAAAAAGTCTTAACAGCCACTTACACACAATAAACACTGCAACATTTAAAGAAAAAGAAGAAAAACAGACCAGTCTATGGAAACAAACTTACCATACTGTTGGTTGACTCGACCACTGACCACAGGGGATCCCACTCGCATGGCTCTCTTCCACTTTCGCACCAAGTACTTCATTCTGTCCACAAAAATAATCGTTTACTTAGAATAAAAGAAAACAAAAAGCATGAATACTGCTTCCAAATGAAAGACTGAAAACATTCACAGCCACTAAAGGATTAAGGCAAGCAGAGTCAACTTTGGCCCTGATCACAAGGTTTTGTGTTCAAAGTGAAGTGCCAAGGCCTACACTGAAATGCTGTCATGTTTTGAAAAGCTGTATTGAGACCGTCTTCATTCATGACAAACTCCTAGCAAAACGACCCATCTTCTCCTTTAAAAACTCCTCTGAAGTAGGAGTATGGCTGCCTGAATGAGCAGATACTTTAAAACAGACATACACATGAATTTCTCATCCAGTGACTGCATATAGCTTAACAGTGTTTCCCAGAAGTGATGAGTGAGACGGTGTATATTCCGAGTGACCCCCAGTGTGATAAGCTGGAAAAAAACCCCAACTCAACAGCAATTGGCCCTCTTGAAAGGAGTACATCAAATTTTAGCTGTAACAGCTTCGGTGCCCATATAAACCATTTTCTGCCGGGCACCAGATTTGCATTTTGAAGGTTGTATGTTTGATCCTTCATCTCCCCATTTCACTTTTTTCCACACTCAGTTGACTGTATTACCATGTAAGTTTTGCTGCTGTTTCAGTTTAAATAGATCTTTATTCAGAAAACATGAATATTATACTACACAAATTGAGAGATATCACAAGCAAATAGCTTTTGGCATGTTCGAAACAATATATTTAACTCATTTAATTGTTGCTGTTATCAAAACAATGGGAAACTGTGCGATTACAGAAAGAGCAGGGTTCTAAGATCCCGATATTCAACTGATATTCACTCACGAAAAGGAAAAAACACCCACGATATACTTACACGCACTCGCTAACACAAACGGTCTAACACCAACAACACCAACAGTCGCTCATCACCTGAAAATGGCCACCACCGTGCGGGCGGCGCTGCGGAAGATGGTGTACATCCTGCGGTTGCGGCGTCGCAGGGCCAGGTCCAGGGCGGAGGAGGGCTGGCCCCCCATGGTGGCGATGATGGCCAGCGTCTCCTGCTCCGAGTCCTGGTAGCCCCCCAGCAGCAGCAGCAGGTACTTCTTCTGGTACACCAGCGCCTTGCGGAAACTCTCCGCCCGCAGGTACTTGCCGTACAGACGCTGCATCTGCGGTACGTACACGCGCAGGTTTTTTCAAGATGACACGCATGTGAAATCTTTCCTTCGATGTCGCGTTTTATTAACGGCAATGTGCAGTGTGCTTCGCACATGCACGCACACTGCACGTGGCCGTTTATGTGCGAAGCACACTGCACGCGCATACACACCCGGGGTTTATCACAGTTCTTGATTAAACCATTGATGCTGGGGGCAACAGCAAGGTGAGAGGCTGTATGATCAGTGGCTTTCCCACTCATGGAATTCCACTTTACAGCTTAGTCTTTAGTGATCGACTATGACTCTCTGACTAGGAGGCTTGACTTGCACAGTCCTTATGTGCTGCTGCAGCCCTGGGGGCTAGTTGGCCTTTGGAGAACATCTCCAACGCTGACTGTCCTTATGCCCACTTGGCCGAGAGAGTGAGGATGTACTGTGGGCAAGGCATCTCCACTATAATCAAATTTCTGCCCAGTTTCCAAAACAGCAGCTGCCTCCTCTTCTGTTTTGGAGGTCATCGTTGAAAACGACAGACTAACATACATACATGAGTACACACTCACACACACACATGAGTACACACACACAACCACACACACACACGACCACACACACAGGGGGACGGGATAGCCTAGTAGTTAGAACATTGCGCTCGCGATCTGACGACCCGGGTTCGATTCCTGTTCAAGGGGGATATTTTTCCCCAGGAGTTAACATCAGTGCAGACTCCACTCTCCCCCAAAAGTCCTTCGGATGAGACTATAAACTGAAGTCCCGTGTGAGAATGCACGCAGAACATCTTGCGCACATGTTAAATCCTGTTCCGCTTTTCGTAAGAGTAGTCATTGTGTGCCGGTGGGAACGGATGACATAATTTACAAAACCGCATGCATATGGGGACTGGATGTAAAAAAAAGCACCTAAGTGCTTATTCCATTATCCTCGATATAAAAGAATAAAATTAAAATAAATAAAAATAAAACACACACAACCACACACACACACACATGAGGTGATGATTTTACATTCCTATGATTATGTTACCTTTCTGTTAACAAAAATTCACTCAAATGATTTACCACACCACACCTCTGCAATCAAAACTGTTCAAAGTTCAGCACATAGGTCACAGATACGTGAGCAAGCTACAGAGTAATCATTCATACTCTACTCAAGACCATGATTCACTCCTGATGATTGTTCTTTGATATTCCACTAAAACCATGACCTCTCTTTACACTGTGCAGGATAAGCAGTTAGGCTTTTAGGAGCATTGATCAGGGCACTGGACCCATAACATTTGTCAATCTTTTACACAGTCCATTTTAAGACATTATATACACATATATCTGCTTTAAAACTCTCTCCCACAAACATGCACGCACGCACACGCCGGATTTCCTAATTGACATGTTAAAATGGAGAAATGGGCATGTAATATTCCCTGTGCAGTGACAACTTAAGAAAGTAAAATGAAATAAACTGGCAGCCATCTCAAGAGTGATGATAACTTGTTAACTCCACATATCATTCAACAACAATCACAACCCATCACTGCTTCACATGTGATAATAACTTACTAAAAATATATATAACTCCACATATCACCCAACACCAATCACAACACATCACTGCTTCACATGTGATAATAACTTACTAAAGATATATAACTCCACATATCACTCAACACCAATCACAACCCATCCCAGCTTCAAGCGTGATGCTTACCTTGTCTCGGTCAGCTTCAACCATGAAGCCTTCAGTGTTGAAACGACCTCGGAAGGACCTCAGCTCTCTCTTGAGATTGTCGATCTCATGCTCAGCGGAGTCCAAGGCCATCTGCAGCTTCACACGCTCACCAGCCCACACCGTGCGCTCGTACATCACTTCTTCGTCAGAGGTCGTCACATCCGACACATACTGCGGCATGGTTTCCTGCAAAATTTGGTATGACACTAACGTTGAGTTTGCGTTTATTGTCAATGTACTCAAGGACATGATTTCAAGCAACACAAGTACAGTCATTAAAACAACATCTGGTCTTAGAATAAATGCAACAAATAAAATGAAACAGTACTGTAATGAAATCATGGATCCTATAGAAAGACGAAAGCATCTTGCTATACTTGCCTTAAGGGTATTTATTATAAAAAAAAAAAAGCACACATACACAAAAAATCCCCCAACGCAGTATATTGACATACTATCTTGGTTTCTAAATACAAAAGAAATGAAACTCTTTGCTTTGCTTTTAACAATTCTTGTGTGTGAAGTTCTACTATTCTGTTGCTGTTTTCTTTCTTTTTTCCACCAGTCTAAGCCCTACTTCAGAACACATAGAAAACAGTCTCTGTGTACAGATTTTTTTTTTCTTTTTTTCTGTGTGCGGATCTGTATATAGTGACTCAAGTCTTAAAATAATAAAAATAGTTCCCAATACTGCATGAGAAATGAAAACTTTTCTTTTTCTTAAACCGCCCCCCCCCCCCCCCCAAAACAAAACAGACACACACACACCTCAGACCTCAGAATGAGCACAATTTGATCATGCAACAAATAAGGTTGTTTGGTTATTTCTTCATTTCCAAATTAAAATAAAGGTTTGACAACATGCATTAAAATAGAGATGCTGCACACTTTATTATTTTTCAGGGCTGCAGCAAGTAAATTTCTACATCATTTATCACCAATACATAATAAAATCAGCTGAAATTCATAACAGTTTTAACAAACACACTCAAGTAAACAGTTAATTTCATCCTTAACTCCTGAAAAAATTAAACTCTAAATCACATCAACAACTTTTATGATACCGAAAAAATCCAACTAACACCACAAAATCTGTTTAATAGTTTCCGTTTTTGTTGTCGTTTTTTTTCTTCGCCACAAGCACTAAATCGTCTACCCAGCATCATAACAGTCTTTCATCATCATTAACCATTACACCCAGTGGTGTGTAGGGCAGCAACAAAGCGCTTCCACTCCTGCCTATCCTGGGCCAACCTAGTCACTGATCCCAAAGAGTGCTGCATGGCCTTCATCTCACTTTCTCCTCTTCGGCTTTGGCCATCAGCATTCATTCGAGTCTCACTGGACCCGGGAGGTCCTTCGCATGCAAAAGTAGAAGTTTTCTCTGTTGCTGTTTCCGTAACTTCTCTCCTTTTACGGGACAGGGTTGTTAGCCCTGTGCCCAACCCCCAACCTGGAGGAAAGGTTCCACCCTAGTCGCCTCTTACGACATGCCTGGTTGGAGGGCAGGGTTCCTATTCTTGCAATGCTCGCTTTGCAAGCATACCCCGGAGTCCCACAGGGGTACACACCAGTCCTAGAGACACTGTCTACACCGACCTGACTGCGGTTGTTGGTGTTGGTGTTTCTGGCGGAGCGGGGAGTGCGGCGGTTGTCTTCGTCCTCCAAGAGGCTGAGCTGTCGGCGCAGGTCTTCCTTCTCTGCCCGCAGCTGTCTGATGATCGTCTGCTGCTGTTCCACTTCCTGTGTCAGGGCCGTCGCCAAGTTATCCGCCCCTCCCTGCACGTCACATCAGTCAATCCACCATGACATGCTATATCGGTCATTTGTAAGCGCTCTGATTTGTAATTGCAAGATAAAGCGCTCTATAAATTCCATATATTATTATTATTGTTGTTTCCCAGTGGGCCAGCCTGTCAGTATAAATAGTATCCCAGCCCACCTTCTGGAAATTCTGTGCTAGGAATTCCCTCTTCTTTATCCCTCTCTTTGTTTCTGTCTTGTTCCTTTTCTTCTTATCACCTCCTTTTTGTCTATTTCAGAACCATAAGCACTAAAACATCTTGCAAATCAAAACACTCACAGACATGAACACAGACAAATCCATTAGCACAAGCATCTTCACACATGCACAAACGCATAATAAAACTAAAAGCAAATAATGCAATAAACACACTATGAACAGTCCTAATTTGAAAGTAAAGTGCAAAACAAAGTGTTAATACTATTATACACAGATAACTCATCATAACTACTAATATATCATATCAAGACTACCTTAATGGTTGGTTAAAACGGTCACACACGCCCAAAAAAATTTACTGTTGGGGGAACCTTGGAGTTGAAAAATGCCAACCCCCCCCCACCCACTAAAAATAAGAAAGATCCACTCTCTCTCTCTCTCTCGATTCTATTTACTCATGGTATCTAGTCATCCTGAGATAGTCTGCAGCCTCTCTTTATATTTGTGTAAAACCTTTAGAATAAGAGATAACTTGGTTTCTTAGGCCATATTTTTGTAATTGATTTTTATCGTTGTGGTTGTTATACAAAAACATTTTGTTATTGTTGCTTTTCCTTTATTTTTCCCCCCACTAAAATACTAAGCAGTTTGGCGACCCCCTTCATGTATGAGCCAAAGGCCTTGGTTGTGAATAAATCTTTCGAGTTCTCTCTCTCTCTCTCTCTGAATGCTTTACCATTTCTCCAGAGGCCATCTTCTGCTGCAGGGCGTGCAGTTCAGCCATCAGTTCTTCCACAGCCTTCTGCTGCCTCTTGCTGGCTTCTCTGCTGCCGCCGCTGCCGTCGTCACTCTCCGACGTGCCGACGTTGAAGTCGCGCTGCTGCAGGGTCAAGGTCTGCAGGCGACGACCCACGTGCTGCAGCTGTTGGTAGAACGTGTTCAGCCTGGACTGAAGCTGCGTGTCCCCTCTCTGTCAGAACACACACCACACACAACGGGATAGCTCAGAGGTCAGAGCGCTCGCTTCCCCCCCCCCCCCCAGCCAAAGTTAAGCAGCGTCGAGCGTGGTTACCAGTTGGATGGGTGACCGATTGTGCATCTTGGCTTCAGTACAGTCCTGCAGTTGTAAATGGATACCTGCCTCTTTAGGGTCAGGGAAGGTAAAGCAGTAAGGGAGAGGAGATGGGCGCTGTCCTCAATATGCTGGCCCCTAGAGAAGCTGAGGTCTCTGATGCCTCCCTCCCCTACGACCACATAGGTTATGGGACACCTTTACCTTTTTATCTGCACATCTCTGATCCTTTTAGTTGAGGTAGTGAGTATAGGACCACACAAATCTGCTTTTAACAGCCTGTTTAAATCTTAATGCTACACACTTTGTCCAATGCTGATAGTAGAACTGTGTGTTAGTATTAATTCGTACATGACTGAGAAATTACTGCAGACTTTACTTTTTTACAGAAAAAGAATTGTCTTAAAAATATTGTGCAATGTCTGGATGCATTTCACAGACATTCTTTTCAACCTATTCCTTCTTTTTTTTTTCCCTTTAAAAAAAAAAAGTAGGAATATGTTCAAAAGAAAGGATCTGAGGAAGAAAAACAACTCAGACAAAAAAAACACCCAACCAACAAAAACCCTGAACAGAGGACCAACACAAGCAAATCGCAATTCTCAGGCATCACAAAATATAAAAAACCCAGGAATCTAATCATCAAATCTAAAAAGAGATACGCAATAAACAAAACAATGAACAAGATATCCTGGGGATAAAAAAAAAAAGTGAAAAAAAAAAGTACACATCATCAAAAACAACAGAACTAGAACAAAGTGATAGAACAGATCAGAAAGCAGAAAACACAAGTACAGGTCATCCAAAAAAACAACAGAACTAGAACAAAGTGGTAGAACAGAACAGAAAGCAGAAAACACAAGTACAGGTCATCCAAAAAAAACAGAACTAGAACAAAGTGGTAGAACAGAACAGAAAACAAAGGGAAAAAACAGACATCAATAGTTCAGCATAGGAACGTCAAGATAGCTGACAGAGCATCTATACTAGAAGAAAGACCAAAGGCGGAGGGAGCATCTGCACAGGTCAGAGAGCAGACTGACCGGAGTGGTGGGGGCACTGCGCGGACTGGCGGAGGGATACAGCTTGTGGCGCTCCACATCGTGGCGGGCCTCCAGCTCGCGCTGTCGGGAACGGTCCAGCTCCAGCTCCAGGTCTCGCAGGCGATCTTGGAGTCGATCCAGCTCCATCTCCAGTTCGTGCTGCAGCAGTAGTGAAAATGTAAGCGGTATTGTAGTTCTGGAATCATAGCCTATTTTTGTTTGATTTAATCTTGAGAGTTCTTTAATTACACCTAATGACAAGAAACAAGTTAAAGAAAAGGAAATGTTTATGTGCACGTATAATGTGCAACTCAGTTCTCATCAGTTAAAAGCTCTTCTATTTAACAATAGCATAAACCATCTCTCTATTAGTTTAAAAGCTCTTCTATTTAACAATAGCATACACCATCTCTCTATTAATTTAAAAGCTCTTCTATTTAACAATAGTATACACCATCTCTCTATTAGTTTAAAAGGTCTTCTATTTAACAATAGCACACACTCTCTCTCTTGCTCTTCCTCTCACACTCACTATCTACTCCAAACACACACAAACACACCAAAGCACATGCACACAAAACATACGCATTCATTCAGTTAAAGCTATTCTACAATGACATCTTTCACAAAGTTATGAAAACCCTTGATATATGAATATATATATATATATATATATATATATATATATATATATATATATATATATAAAGACTTCAGTAATCCTCTTAAACATTGTATTCCACAATAACGTATTTTTCAAAATGAAGCGAATCCTACCCTCTCAGGTAAAGCAAGCTAACAAATGTGCCACACTAATTCTTTTTTTTTTTCTGTGTGCAAGGATAAGTGCATTCCTTATGTGGATTTCTCTCTTTCAGATATTGGTTACCGTAAGATATTTCACACATGCTAAATGTATGTTGCAAAAGGGTAACCACAATTAATTACATTTTCTTCTAATCAGAAAGTTTAGAATCAAGACTGCCAAGTTTTTTGTGCAATGAAACAAAACAACAACAAAAAAACCTTAAAAACAACAACAAACCCTTGACTCTGAAAGATGTTTACCCTACAGAACTTTTTCTTTCTAGATGAATAACTTCCAAACAACTAGAACTCAACGTAACCCTCCCCCCTCCCAAAAAAATGTGCTCACACCCTTGCAATCTGACGACCCGGGTTCGATTCCTGTTCAAGGGGATATTTTCCCCTGGAGTTAACATCAGTCCAGACTCCACTCTCCCCCAAAAGTCCTTCGGATGAGACTATAAACCGAGGCCCCCGTGTGCGAACGCATGCAGAACATCCTGCGCGCAGGTTAAACCCTGTTCCGCTTTTCGTAAGAGTAGGCCATTGTACGCCGGTGGGAACAGATGACAGAATTGACAAAAACGCTTACACACGGGGACTAGATGTAAAAAAGCACATATTCCATTATCCTCGATATAAAATAATAAAATAAATTTATTTTTTTTTTGGTGGTTAAAATGCCCACCGTTACAAAGCATTCTACTACTACACATACCACTTTGACCTGCAGTTCATCTCGCTCCCGGTGCGCCAGCTGCAGTTTCTTCCAGGTCTTGCCCTGCTCCGTCTCCAGCTGGCGCTCCGTGGCCCCTGCGTGCTGGCTCAGCGCTCTCAGCTCCGACTGCGCACGCTCCAGCTCCAGACGCAGGCTGTCCGTGCGAGACTTTTCCGTTTCCAGCAGACGCCTGCTCTCACTGGCCTCCGTCTACAGGGCATCAAACACAGACCGAATGTTGAAGTAACACATGCTTTCACAGTATCCTCCCTCCCCCCAACCACCTGTAACTATGATTAGATTAAAAACTTTGCCACCAGCATGTCTGACTTCAAGTGTGGGAGAGTTTCGTTATCTTTTATAAGTCTTTCTGGAAAAAAAAAAGGCAGGAG
Organism: Rapana venosa; assembly: GCA_028751875.1. Taxonomy (NCBI): domain Eukaryota; kingdom Metazoa; phylum Mollusca; class Gastropoda; order Neogastropoda; family Muricidae; genus Rapana; species Rapana venosa. The sequence goes on along the minus strand of CM054136.1, from coordinate 78,407,910 downwards.
AATGGACCAAACAGGCAGGAGAATGGACCAAGAAGGCAAATAATGGACAAGAAGGAGGTGACAGGAAAGAAAAGGAACAAGGCAGAAACAAAGAGAGGGATAGAAAAGAGGGAATTCCTAGCACACAATTTCCAGAAGGTGGGGATGCTATTTATACCGACCCCCCCCCCCCCCCAGGGCAAACCTTGATACAGGACAAACCAGCCTACAGCTCCCTACAGCTAGCAGAGTGAAGAGTTCACACACACACATACAAAGACACACACACACACTCACACAATAAATCCACCATTTATTGTTTGATTGCCCAATCCTAACTGACCTGTTTAAAAGGAAAGGAATAGATATTTCATAAAAAATATGCCACTGTTCAAGAAGTTTTATATGACTCTCAGCAGCTCATAACATCAGTTGCTGAGATTATATATTCTTTCCCAGTAAGACCTCTACTGTAGTTGTGAGAATATAAATATGCATACATTGGGGAGAGAGAGAGAGAGAGAGAGAGAGAGAGAGAGAGAGAGAGAGAGAGAGAGAGAGAGAGAGAAAGAGAGAGAGAGAAAAGAGAGAGAGAGAGAGAGAGAGAGAGAGAGAGAGAGAGAGAGAGAGAGAGAAAGAGAGAGAGAGTGAGAGAGAGAGAGATGTTGGTTTGAATGTGGGTGTGTCCTTATCACCAAGTAGTGAATGGACATTAACCACTAGACTGCCTTACCCCGGAAATTCTCTGGGGCTAAACATGCACCCTATACGCCAACAACCCGGAAAATTTCCGGGGTGTCAAACCGAAGTAAACAAGCCTGCTTCCTTGACTACAGTTAAAGGGAAACAACTCCGAAATTAATGGAGGTCATTCTCCTGTTGCTTGGCAACATCGAGCTGCAAAAACCGTGGCAAAAACGATCGGTTTTTTGCTCGTATTTTGTGTTTTTATGCATGACTGCTTGGGAAATTCTTGCTCAAAATTGCTGACACTTCTTGTTGAAGGCATAAATAACTTTACACAGCTGTAAAAGTGGCAAATAAAACTCTAGATTTACCTAACAGTGATGAAAACGATCGCGTATGATTCAGGAGATCGTGTATTTAAAAAACAATGAATGAGATTTGGCCTAGACATATGTTTGACATTATTGAGATGGGGGGTACTCGAATGACAGTGGTGATGAAGAAATCGTATTTATGGTCCATTTTTTACATTTTAAATATATTTTCGCAGTGAAATATCATGCTAACTAATTTGAGTTTGCCTCGAAGTAATCTAAGATATATACACTGTCATTGGGTAGACTATCAGGAATATTCATGTAGTAGTTTCTGAGTAAGAGGGATATGAACATAGCAGTGGTACATAAGAATTTTATTTCCCGGCATATAGGGTGCACTTGCACTGGGCAGTTAAGAGGTTAAACAAAAACAAACAAAACACACACACACACTACACAGAGACAGACCTTGGCGTGGTTGAGGTCGGTCCTCAGCTGCTTGGTGACGACCAGCTCCTGCTGCTGCAGCTTCAGCTGCTGCTGTCGCTCGCTGTCCATCAGGGTCACCAGGCTCTCCGCCTTCTGACGCTCCATCTCCACCTCCCTCTCCAGGCTGCTGCTCTTCGTCTGCTGCTGATGCACCTGGAATTCACACACACAACACACATGCACAAGCAAGTTAGTATGTAGTAGTAGTAGTAGTAGTAGTAGTTCTTCAGTTTAACATCCTTCCAGTAAATAGTGATATCAGACGGGGGAAGTGTGTGTGTGTCAAAGTCAAAGTTTTATTTTCAGATGGTACATTGAATAAGCAGTGCATTTGCTTTTTTTCATCAAGCCATCTAAATAAATGTGTGTGTGTGTGTGTGTGTGTGTGTGTGTGTGTGTGTGTGTGTGTGTGTGTGTGTTGTGTGTGAGTGAGTGTATGAGTGTAGGGGGGAGGGGTACGCACATACCTATCAATCGCAATAAACTATTATGAAAAAAGCATAAACAAGAATTCTGAAAATTAAAAAAATGAACAGCTAAAATATTAACTTTGCAATTCATATAACCAGAAACTATTCTTACATTAAAGGAGTCTGAAAATAGGAGTATGACTTAATGACTAAAATTTGTTTCATCAATGGAATGCCTTTTAGAATTGGACTGAGAAGGCAGGTAAAAGGTTTTTCAGATCTCTGCATCGTAAAAGAATATGATCATTGGTAAGATTAAAGTTAGTATGTGAACACACACATGCACCCACATACATAAGTATGCACACTCACACACATATATGCACACACACACACATAGGCACATGCGCGCGCGCACACACACACACACCCTGTCAGTTACTAATTCATGTACCTGCCGTAAATTACTTAAAATCCGCTACAACAGACTGCCATATTTTCTGAGTTATTAACCGCAACTTTCTCGAATCTCACTAGCCTCTGCTGCTTATAGACCAAAAGTGACCTATACATAGGTTATTGTTAAGATTTTCCCCAATGTCTCTATATGGCAGCAAGACCAGTCTATTTCTGGTCGTAGCTGGTGAAATCAGCTGTGTATACCATCACCATCACCTTTCTCAATCTCACTAGCCTCTGCTGCTTATAGACCAAAAGTGGCCTATACATAGGTTATTGCTAAGATTTTCCCCAATGTCTCTATATGGCAACAAGACCAGTCTATTTCTGGTCGTAGCTGGTGAAATCAGCTGTGTATACCATCACTGATTCTGAAAGTTCTAAGCCTGAACAATAAGCCAATTGTTTTTGTGACATTCACAATCTGATTCAGCATTGCCTGTTTTATGGGGGGGGTGTGTGTGTGTGAGTGAGATAGAGAGTGTGTGTGTGTGTGCATGTGTGTGTATGCATGTATGTGTGAATGTGTGCTTTATATAAACATGACTGAGAATGTGTGCAGGTGGTCCACACGTACAAAGCAAAACCCCAAAAACACAAAAGCAGAGAGACACATGTACACAGGAATTGTACTTCTTTACGCAAGTACATGCTTGAGTATCTTCACCCAGGCAGAAACACACACACACACACACAGAGTCTAATATTACAACTTGTGAAAAGACGTTAAATGAATTTGAACACACACACGCACTCACACACACGCACGCACTCACACACAAGCACACACACACACTCACACCACACATACAGAAATGCACTTCCACCCATACACAGTAATGGGTGAGCATCCCCACACACTGTGGGCTGAGCTACCTGAGCCTCCAGCTGCTGCAGACGGTGCGTGTGTTGCAGAATAGTGGCCTCCCTGTCTGCCAGGGCGTGCTGCTGCTCCTGCACCTTCGCCTGCTCCTTGTGCACCAGTCTGAACACACCATCACCATCATCATCATCACTATCATCATCATCGTTATCATCATCACCACCATCATCATCATCATTAACATCATCATCGTCGTTATCATCATCATCACCATCATCATTGTAATCATCATCTTCATCACCTTTCGCCTCTTTGTTCCAAGTCTAGAACTCAAACACTCACTATTTCTAATCTCATCTTTATCATTAACTCCATTTTGACTTTGGGGTCGATGTCTGAACATGACACAAGCGTGCATGTCTTTGCTATTTTGTCTTCCATTCCTACCGATGTGCAAAAGCTTTTTTTCTTCATCGAAAAATAGAATGAGATTTTCTTGTACATACAAGACTGCCCGTGTATGTGCTCATGCACAGGACCTCAGTTTAAACTCTCATTCCAAAAAACCAAAATGCTGGCTCCTCTTCCTACTCAGATATGAGAATCGAACCTGTGATATTTGGGATCAATTGGTTAAACATCCTACCCACTGAGCTAACCAGGCCCTTCTCAGGACCATTAACATATATATTCTGCACAATCTGTGCAGTCATGGAAATGTGATAGTGGATGAAGGATATGGTAACGGCAGCCATCCCAGAACAGGCAGAGTACTCAAATCTGGCTCTGTGATAGGCTCCTATTTATTGTCAGGAGGAAGGTTAGTGTCTATGTAGCATGCTGTGTACACTGAGTAAAGCAAGACACCACTGAACACTGCAAAGGTGACCCAGCAAAGCCTCCTGTGACTGCTGAACTCTTCACAAAGGTTCATGCAGGTGGCATCCTCCACAACATACTATTAAACCACCGAGTCATTCAAACTAACACATCCCCCACCTACCCACCCACAAAGAAAGATATTACACTACACTACACAACACTACATAACACACACACACTTTCAGATTAGACTATAAACAGAGGTCCTATCTGCAAACACACGCAGGACGTCTTGTGCACACACGTCAAAACTTGTCCCGCTTTTCGTTAGAGTAGGCCCTTGTGTGCCGGTAGGAACGGGTGACAAAATTTACAATAGTTGCTTACACACGTGGACTAAATGTAAAATAAAAAAGCACACGACTTCTTATTCCATTATCCTCAAAACAAAACAAAAAAAAAAAAAAAAAATAACAAACAAACACACACACGTACACAAAAAAAACACACTCTCACTCACTCACTCATCCCTTGGTCGGGACAACCGTTGGGGTACCCGCATGGACGCTGCAAGTGGACCACCAAATGGTTCTGTCCTGGACTGTTTTCAGGAGGCTTGGTACAGTGAGGCCGGTCCACTCCTTGATGTTGGACATCCAGCTTTTGCGTGGTCGTCCCTGCCTCCTTGCTCCTTCCACCATTCCCTGCAGGACTGTCTTTGACAGGCTGTTATGTCTTGTTGTGTGGCCAAACCACTTCAGTTTCCTCCGTTTGACTGTATCTAGCAATGGTTCTTGTTTGCCAGCCAGTGCCTCGATCTGCTGCCAGACGTAGTCATTGGTTTTGTGGTCTCTGTAGGTGATGTTCAGGATCCGCCTGAGGCACTTCATCTCAAAGGCTTGAATGCGACGTTCTAAATCGGCAGTAAGTGTCCATGCTTCACAGCTGTACAAGGCAATGGATGTGACGAGTGCCTTGTAGAGTTTGACCTTGGTGTGGGTTCTGATGTGGTTTCTCCACACTTTCGCCAGCTTAGTCATGGAGGAGAGTGCCACAGCAAGTCTGATCTTCACCTCTTGTGTGCTCGTGCCTTCTTTGGTGATGACTGCTCCAAGGTACTTGAAAGTTTCCACCTCCTCTAGTGTCTCGCCACTCATCTTGATGCTGGTGGGAGTGGTCAGTGTGGTACTGTTCACTAGGATCTTGCTCTTTTCTGTGCTGATCTCCATACCGTGGGCATTGGCTGATGTTTCCAGTCTGGTGGTGATATCCTGGAGTTCTTCTTCACTGCGGCCCATGAGATCAATATCGTCTGCGAATCGAAGATTGCAGACTGGCCTTCCTCCTATTGTGATTGTGGTCTTGAAGTCAAGGAGGGCCTCCTGCATGATGTTCTCCAGGAACACGTTGAAAAGAACGGGGGATAGCGGGCAGCCTTGTCGAACTCCAACTGAAGTCCGGAAGAACTCCCCGATTTCTCCACCCATGAGGACTGCACTGTGGGAGCTGTCATACAGCGCCTGGATGACTTGAATCAGGTCCTCGTCGAAGCTATAGTCTCTCATGACTTGCCACAGAGCTTCTTGCCACACTCGATCGAAGGCCTTCTTGAAGTCAATGAAGTTGTTGTAGAGCTGTAGCTGATGTTGGAGATGCTTCTCTATGAGCATTCTGATGTTGAAGATCTGTTCGACAGTGCTTCGACCTGGTCTGAATCCTGCCTGTTCTTCTGATAGGATTTCTTCTGCTTGTGGTTTCAGTCTGTTCAAGGCAATGCGTAGCATAACTTTGCTTGGATGGCTTATCAGACTGATTGTTCTGTAATTTTGGCACTTCTTCAGGTCTCCCTTCTTTGGAAGTGGAACTATGATGGATTGGGTCCACTGTTCAGGCCACTCTTTGCTGGTCCAGATGCGTTGGCACACACAGAGACAAAAACAATTCTTCAGCAGGTCACCGAAATGAACCAACCTGTAAAAAGTACAGCCACCACCACCAACAACAGCCTCTCTCTCTCTCTCCCCTCCCTCACCTCTGCATGTCGCTCAGCTTGCTGGAGTCCTGCTCCAGGGACTTCTTCATCTGGCGCCTCAGTTTCTCCAGCTCCTGCTGGATGGCATTGGAGTTGTGCTGCTCCCTCTCCAGCTCCACCTGGATCTGCTTCCGCTGCCTCCTCTCCTCCTCCCCAACCTCCACCGCCCGGTGCAACTGCTCACGCTCTGTGGCCAGCTCGGACTGCAGCTCCTGACAAGGACACAGGCACACACTCCGTTACAGATGGTATAGGCATGTTCTGGGTAACTCCGCTCAAAAGAATAATGAACATGGCAGACTGAATAGCTAGCTTAGTATACAACTCATCATAGCAGCCTGAATAGCTTAGTATTCCATTCAACATAGCAGCCTGAATAGCTTAGTATTCCATTCAACATGGCCTCAACAGCTAGCTTAGTATTCCACTCATCATCATCATCACCATCAGTAACCATTACACCCAGTGGTGTGTAGGGCAGCAACAAAGCGCTTCAACCCCTGCCTATGCTGGGCTAACCTAGTTACTGATCCCCAAGAGTGCTGCATGGCCTTCATCTCACTTTCCACTCAACATAGCAGCCTGAATAGCTAGCTTAGTATTCCAGTCAACATAGCAGCCTGAATAGCTAGCTTAGTATTCCAGTCAACATAGCAGCCTGAATAGCTAGCTTAGTATTTCACTCAACATAGCAGCCTGAATAGCTAGCTTAGTATTCCAGTCAACATAGCAGCCTGAATAGCTAGCTTAGTATTCCACTCAACATAGCAGCCTGAATAGCTAGCTTAGTATTCCACTCAACATAGCAGCCTGAATAGCTAGCTTAGTATTTCAGTCAACATAGCAGCCTGAATAGCTAGCTTAGTATTCCAGTCAACATAGCAGCCTGAATAGCTAGCTTAGTATTCCAGTCAACATAGCAGCCTGAATAGCTAGCTTAGTATTTCACTCAACATAGCAGCCTGAATAGCTAGCTTAGTATTTCACTCAACATAGCAGCCTGAACAACTCGGTATTCCACCCAAAAGCTAATCACCAGAGCAGCCTGAATAGCTTAGTATTCCACTAAAAAACTAATCAACATAGCAGCCTGAATAGTTTAGTATTTCACTCAAAAAGTATTAACATAGCAGCCTGAATGGCTTAGTATTCCACTCAAAAAATATTAACATACAGCCTGAATGGTTCAGTATTCCACTGAAAAAGTATTAACATAGCAGCCTGAATAGCTTAGTATTCCACTCAAAAAGTATTAAAACATAGCAGCCTGAATAGCTTAGAATTCCACCCCAAAACTAAAGAGCATGGCAGCCTGAATAAAAAAAAAAGATAACTTGCTGGGGATGACTGACCTTAATGAACTTGCTCTCAGCATTCTCTCGCTCACGACGTATAACTTCCGAGCGGCCCACATCGGATTCTAAACTGCTGTGTTGTCGACGCAGCGCTTCCAACATGTCTGCCAGCCGGTTGTTCTTTTCTCTCTCTTCTTCCAGGGCATCTCTGTTGGGAAAAAAAAAAAAGTGAATACGAATGTAGACTTCTTCAATTACTCTGATTCCCTGCATTATGATTATAAAGCTGAATTCTTAAAGAGAAACTTGAAAATTTAGGGTTTGATTACATTGAGGTATAGTTTGGGCGAGTGTGTGTATATGGTACATTTGTGTGTGGTGTGTGTGTGTGTGTTTGTGTGTGTGTGAGAGAGAAGAGACAGAGTGTGTGTGTGTGATAGAGAGAGAGAGAGAGAGATGTGTGTGTGTGTGTGTGAAGGAAGTGTGTGTGTGTGTGTGTGTGTGTGTGTGTGTGTGTGTGTGTGTGGTGTGGGTGAGTGTGAAGAGAGAGAGAGAGAGAGAGAGAGAGAGAGAGAGAGAGAGAGAGAGAGAGAGAGAGAGAGTGTGTGTGAGCGTGTGCTGTGTGTTTGTGTGAAAACTTCTACGATCCATTGCCAAAAAATAAAGTCACCACTCTAAATCTGGCACAAAGTCACTTTGTCTGGCACATTCTACATTCATCACTCACACATTAAACTAACTTTTAACTGTCCTATCAAACCACAGAACTAGGGACTTTAAAAAAAATTGCACCATTCTAAAGAAAATTTAACAATGTTTTGGCCCAATTTCCAAACAAAAAGGCAAATGTTAAAAAATCCAAACTTTTAACTATAAACAAATGCACACACACACACACACACACACACACACACACACACACACACACACACACAGAGGGAACAGTATACTAAGGAAAGAAAGGTTGGGGATCACAGTCAAGCAGGTTAGTGAAATGAATGAGTTTCCTTCACAGATCAAACACGTATCCAAGTTAAGGACAACAATTTTATTAGTCCGTTTCTATTACAGCACAGTTTTGGATGTCAAAAGCTGATCCTTTTCCCAAAACAGGGATTGAACACTGGGGGTAGAGTTTAAACAACAGAGACTGAAGGCAAAACTACTGTTCCGATGTGTATTTGGCAACAGCAAGGAACACCCCCATCATAATGACTCGGGCTTGTGTGGCACTTTCATGCCTGGTTGCTTATCAGAATTGTCCTAGTCTAAAAAAAATTAAAATCTGAGCGCTTTGATTTGTTGCTTTACAAGATTCAGCGCTATATAAATTCCATACATTATTATTATTTTTAGGGTGGCCTGAGGAGCTCAAGTGGGATGACTTACAACCACAGTCCCTGAATCGGATATATTTCTGCTGGGACTATACCATAATTCTCAGCTCATCAACATCGGGAACACTCTCCTTTTTACAGATGTTTTCAGCTGCGTTTGAGGAAAGATTCACCAAAGACAAACGGGTATTTTCTGGGAAGGTTTTGGGCAGTCAGGGTTGAGGTGCTTGCACGCAGGATGAGTTTATTTTTTGGGGGGGGAATGTGCAAGGAGAACACTGCTGTGAAGGGAGGCATATGGAAAAAAAAAATATTTGTTTGGTTCTGTTCCATTTTGCATCACCAGACAGTAAAATATATGTTTTATAATTCACATGCATCATCATCATCATTATATATATATATATATATATATATATATATATATATTATATATATAATATATATATATAAAATAGTAATAAGAAAGTAAAATATATGTTTTATAATTCATATGCATCATCATCATCATCAATATATATATAATGTTCCTCGGCTAGAGCTCCAAGGTTCACCAATGGTGCTATTTTGTGTATCTGTTTTTAACCTACCATTAAGGTAGCTGCATTCTGACTTCAGGGATATCATTATATTTTAAGTGAATTCATTCATACACAATTAAAAAAAAAAAAGTCAATTATGCTTAACATCAATTATCAGATGTCATACTAACTTAAGTATGGTCTCTGTGTGTATGCACGCATGTGCATGCATGCATGCTGTGTATGTGCGCATGCGCACATGCATGCATGTGTTCTTGCATGCACAATTCAAGCACCCTAACAAACGTTCAGTACTAATCTTTCTATGAACATGCACAAAACAGACAAAGATACAGATGGCACAAAACCACAAGACAGCAATCCCCACCTCACGTCTTGCTAAAGCAAAACCAGACTATGGCCTACCATACCATGCCCTGGATCACAAGTCAGCTGGATAAACTACAGCAGCAACATTCACAGCAAACCGGTGCATGCAGTAACATACATGCATGCACATCTTCCTCTCTGTCAGTCTGTATGCAGTATATGTGCACGCTCATCTCTCTCTGTCAGTCTGTTTCTCTCTGCTTCTTTACTCTCTCACTTATGTCTTTATTTTTCTCTCTTTGTTCTTTGGCAAAAACTCCGAGGTTACCAATGCTGAGATTTTAATATATGCAACTGCTTTTGCCCACCATTAAGGTAGCCATATTGCAAATTCAGAGGATCAGTTTGTCTATGAATGTATCTCTGCAAAAGTGTTACCTATGTTTACTGTCTAATACGTTATGTGTATCTCTGTTTGCAGGCTTCATTCTTTTTTTTGTAGTTGTTGACAATTTTGTCTGCTTCTTGGAAAATTTTAATGAATTTGTATGCTTACGCTGTGTTTTGTGTGTGTATTTTTTTATGATAAAAAAAAAAGGATTAATAATAAAAATAAAAATCCCATCCACATCAAACACACCAACTGTCACACTGCTGACTGCAGCCACACACAGCAAAAAACCAGCATATACCTGATGATAATTTACATGGATGATTACGCTACAAAACATGCCACTTTCTACAACCATGCTCCAGAGTGAAACACTCTTTTTCACTAGCACTCTTCATGACTACGGCAAGTTAACCCAGGAACACTGAGGACTCAAGTCTGGAAATTTCAGTCAAAAAAATGATACAGATTTTCTGCCAGTTTTATCTGCAAATGGTAAAGAATTTCCAAACTGTCAAGAACTTGTTACAAGCTAGGAAGCAGAGGAGACATTTAAACTGAAGAGACCACGAGACCAAAATACCAGAATCCAGGATATCTTTCAGTTATAACTTAAAAGATTGATTAAGGATATTAACATATAACACTACAGACCTCTGAAAAGATTAGCCATATGAGATGATGAAGATGCAGACCTACTTTATTCTTCCTATCACAATGTATCTCTATCATTAACCACACTTGTGAGAAACATACAGATGCAGTTTTTGGTCAAATAAACTAAGCGATCTCTCTCATTTGCACCCAACATGTGGGCGACACTCAACAGTGTATTTCCAGTCTTCCTACTCAATCCATGGGACACTCACGAGCTGGTCAGGGATTTAAAAAAAACCCACCCCAAACAACCAGGACAAATTCACAAACTAATATGGCTTTGATGGGTTCACACCCTTTCCCCTTTCCACTGCATAAATCAATAGAATCCAAATATGACTATAAGAATATAATAAGACTATACCTATATAGAAGGCGCTGACATCTATAACTAGTTTGGAATAGATTCTCCATAATTATCAACAGTCCTGTACACACATGCAATGCAAAAATCAGCCTAAATGATTCTTTTTTTTACAACCAAAAAAAAAAAAAAGTCAAGTACTGAAATAAACAGCAAATCATTCAGTCTTGTCGCTACTTTTCCTTCTTCTATCTCCGTCATTTAAGAGGTATTTTTGAATGAAAGGGGTGGGGTTGTGGAGGGTGTCATGACAACAAAGTACAGAAGCAATTTCATGCACTGGGGTCCACTTCAGCAGTCAATTAAAAAAAATTAAAAATGACTTGGGTGTGGTAGGATGCAATTGGGGAAAAAAGAGAGAGAGGGAAAGAACTCACAGACAAGAGCTCCATTCTTGCCTGTAGAAATGATAATAATGATGATGATAATAATAATAATATCAATAATGGCATTTATACTGCAATGGTATGTCACCTTGCAAGAAGCTCTTAGCATATTACAAGATCATGAACCAGAAGTAAAGAAGCAATAATAATGCACCGAGCATCACAAAGAAATGCACACATATATATATATGCTCTCTCTCTCTCTCTCTCTCTCTCTCTCTCTCTCTCTCTCTCTCTCTCTCTCTCTCTCTCTCACACACACACACACACACACACACACACACACACACACACACACACACACACACACACACACACACACACTGTCTACTCAAAGACTACGACCAAAAAAACAGGTCCTTTAAAATGTAAGACACGCAACATTTGAGTTCTGACATTATAAACATATATCCATTCAGATGACTATTATGCCAACAACAGACAGCTTTACACAGCATGATGCAAAGCCATAAACAGCACGGAGCCATATCATGTATGCATACCATTCCTGATCATTACATGATACAATATCCCCCCACAAAATACTGGCATAAATTTCTCAAGTATGTGAAAAGTGAAACATGGAAGCGGTATACACGTTTGACAAGACCCAACCATCAAAGCTACACCTCTGCCAGCCAACAGCCAATGATCCATTCAGTTACACATTCCAATCCACCTTTTGGTTATCAAACTAAGTAAACACTGCAGATGCGGAAGAAGAATTATACATGGCCATCACCAAGGTCTTTATATATCGGATGATGGTTTAGGAAAGCGACACACAAAAACAAACAGGAACACCACTTCAGGTCAGACATTTCCCTGTAATATCACCTGCTGTTTCAGTTAGACTGGTACACTTCAAACGGTTGGTTAGGCAAACATCTGGCTCTACTTTCTGATCATAAATGCTGAAAAAATTATTTATATATATATAAGTTACCTTATACCTAAGAACATTTTTCCTCCATCAAATTTGGTTTAACACTTTGTCCATACAAAACGTGACAAAATATTTTAAACTTTGTTCGTTTCTTTTGTCTGGCAAAGATGACTTAAGCCACATCCCATTTAATCTATTGAAAGGCCTTAAACAATTTTTTTTATACATTTACTTCAATCATTGCTATATTTCTATTTAGTCAATAATACTGAGCTTAATAGTCTTAATTGTTATCGGATCCATCTCATTCTAGTTTAAGAAACTTTCCCTTCCTCACCAATTGAATCATATTGTTTAAAAGCCTTGCTGACCATGAAGACCATACCAAATCCTCTCCCTCCCCAACTTCACTCTCCTGGACTCTATAAAGCTAAAACTCAGATAAAAATCAAAAACACTTCACAACCACATTCACTGAACAGCAACACTTGACAAGTACCCCTTTCTTTGAATTCAGAAGCACACCCCACAGAGCACCGACCATATTGTGTTAATGTGAAAGACAATTATCTGCATGTAGGATTACAAACAAACAAAGGCAGGCAGGCAGGCAGGCAGGCAGACCAAAGCAAGCACCCAGTGAGCCATCAAGGCCACAGAGGCAGGGACTTCCACAGCCACCACATACCTTAACTGATCAGCCGTCTCTTCTTGACTTTTACTGTTACAGGGGGCACACAGGGACATGGGTTTCAGCACCACCATGATTCATTATCAAATCCTCATATATACACTTATCATACATCACAAAATGATTGAGCAGCATCAAAAACATTCTTGATCATCGTCGTCATGATCTTTGCCACATGCGCTTCTCCCAACATACACTTGTTGGGGTTTCTTTTGTTTTGTATTTTTTCGCTTACAGAAAATCACACAGACGATCATTTTTTTTTTACAATTATACAAGTGTGCTGATATATACGCAAGCACACAAAATACACACAGAAAATAGAACAATAAACGTGTCAGAAACAGCTCTCTAACAGAAAAAAACCCAAGGGTGTTACAAACGTCTTCTACACACACTCAAGAAACTAGGGCACTACAGAATACTACAGAGAATAAATAACAGACTGTCGATACTAAAAGGCATCAGAGAGGGAAAACGAATACTGCCAACTATCTTAATGCCATACTAATGTGAAAGTCAGAAGAGTTAAGGCTACACCATAAGAAACATGCTATGATTTTACAGTAAACTGCTGACAATCTCATAAGAAACATGCTATGATTTTACAGTAAACTGCTGACAATCTCATAAGAAATATGCTATGATTTTACAGTAAACTGCTGAGTGAAGGCAGTAAGATACATATAACATATGATTTTTTCTATGCTGCCTCTCTCTTCAGACAGGGTGATGCTACTTACTGCCCCCTCACTGCTCATCAATCCACCACAACCACTACTCAGCCACACCCAGGTCAGTTCCCCTGCTGCAGGAACTCAGCTAGCAGTTCTCCTGTAACTGCTCAACTCTGGCATGACCTAAATTTGGGAGTTACTGAACCAGATTCTTCAGCTGAGGTCAATCCTACATGCAGATAAGCATTTTGATTTGTTGTTTTAGAAGATTCAGCGCTATATTAATTCCATACATTATTATTATTATTATCAATCCTCAGAACAATAGGTTTGGCTATCAACTTCATTTGATACTCTTCAGAAACTGTGGCTTAATCTGGGTGAGATTTTACTTTATTCTTCTCTTGGTTGAAGTCTAAATGCTTTCGTTTTTGGTGGGAAAGGAGCTTTACTCACACCCCCTCCCCCCAAAACAACAACAACAACCCCAAACTGAAACAAAACATAACCCCTAAACAAAACAACCCAACAACAACAACAAATGGAACAATAACAAAAAAGTAAACAAAACAACAAAAAAGACAAACCAAAACAAACCAAGAATCAACATAAACAGCTATTTGTTGATAATAAAAGTTGACAGCTGCTATGAAACTACAATGTCACCACAACCAACGACTGAAAAAGCAAAACAAAGGGAAAAAAATGCTTCTCCATAACGAAGAATCGCTGACATTACCTAAAAACGATAAACTAATGGGGAAAAAAAACCTCAATCAAAACTGGCAAAAGTCTAAAATTTCCTAACACAAAACTGAAAACTCCCCCAACAGCTAAATGGCCATGCAGCAAATAAACCAACCCCCCCTCCCCCCAAAAAATCCACTTTTCTCCACACAGAAACGAAAGAAGACGACTACTATACAAGCATGACAGAGCAGACAGAAGTGAAAGGAGAGAGACTACTACTGCTACTGCTACTACTACAGTAGTACTGATGTGACAGAAGTGAAAGGAGAGAGACTACTACTGCTACTGCTACAGTAGTACTGACGTGACAGAGGTGAAAGAAGGGAGACTACTACTGCCACTGCTACTTCTGCTACTGCTACTACTACTACAGCTACAGTAGTACTGACGTGACAGAGGTGAAAGAAGAGAGACTACTACTGCCACTGCTACTACTACTACTGCTACTACTACTACAGCTACAGTAGTACTGACATGACAGAGGTGAAAGGAGAGAGACTACTACTGCCACTGCTACTACTACTACTGCTACTACAGCTACAGTAGTACTGATGTGACAGAGGTGAAAGAAGAGAGACTACTACTGCCACTGCTACTACTACTACAGCTACTACTACTACAGCTACAGTAGTACTGACGTGACAGAGGTGAAAGGAGAGAGACTACTACTACTGCTACTACAGCAGTACTGACGTGACAGAGGTAAAAGGAGAGAGACTACTACTGCTACTACTACTACTACTACAGTTACTGCTACAGAGGTACTGACGTGACAGAGGTGAAAGGAGAGAGGCTACTACTACTACAGCTACAGTAGTACTGACGTGACAGAGGTGAAAGGAGACTACTACTACTACTACTACTGCTACAGCTACAGAAGTACTGTGACAGAGGTGAAAGGAGAGAGACTACAACTGCTACTGCTACAGACAGTAGTACTGACGTGACAGAGGTGAAAGGAGAGAGACTACTACTACAGCTACTACTACTACAGCTACTACAGTAGTACTGACGTGACAGAGGTGAAAGAGAGACTGCTACTACAGCTACTACTACTGCTACAGTTACAGAAGTACTGACGTAACAGAGCTGAATGGAGAGACTACTACTGCTGCTACTACTACTGCTACCAGTACTGACATAACAGAGCTGAATGGAGAGAGACTACTACTGCTACTACTGGTACAGCTGCTACAGATAGAAGTACTGACGTGACAGAGGTGAAAGGAGAGAGACTACTATTACTACTGCTACAGCTACTACAGTAGTACTGATGTGACAGAGGTGAAAGGAGAGACTATTACTACTGCTACTACTACTACTACTACAGCTACAGTAGTACTGACGTGACAGAAGTGAAAGGAGAGAGACTACTACTACTACTGCCACTACTACTACTACTACAGCTACTACTACTACAGCTACTACAGAAGTACTGACGTGACAGAAGTGAAAGGAGAGAGACTACTACTGCTACTACTACTGCTACAGCTACTGCTACTACAGCTACTACAGGAGTACTGACGTGACAGAGGTGAAAGAAGAGAGACTACTACTACTACTACTACTGCTACAGCTACTACAGTAGTACTGACGTGACAGAGGTGAAAGGAGAGAGACTACTACTACTACTACTACTGTACTACTACTACTACTACTACTACAACTACTACAGCTACTACAGCAGTACTGACGTGACAGAGGTGAAGCGGTTCTGCTCCCTCTCCAGGGCGTCCTTGGTGCGGGCCAGGTGCAGCTGTGTGGACTGCAGCTCGGCCTGCACCGTGATCAGGGAGCCCTTGTCCCGAGACAGCTCCGAGGACAGCTCGGCCACGCGCCTCCGCTCACTCTCCAGGCCTTTGCGCAGGTCCTCCTCGATCACCTGCTCCTCCTTCAGCTTGTACTCCAGCATTTGCACTGTGGGGCAAGACACGTCCGTCCGTGATGCATGGGGTTATTTTGTTAGGAACCGTTTTGGGGGTACAAAACCATCATCTGATGTGTTTTCATGTTCTAGTTCACAAGAGTCAAGGAAATTGATTGTTGTTTTTAGAAGAGTAAGAGACAGAGAGAGGCCAGAGAATATTTGCCCCTATATTGCTATTCCTAGTATCAAGTAGGTCGGTTGTACACTGATAGCCTAAGCCTCATCCTTCGGATGAGACAATAAACCGAAACCCCGTGTTCGAACGCATGTAGAACATCTTGCGCACATATTAAATCCTGTTCCGCTTTTCGGAAGAGTAGGCCATTGTGTGCCGGTGGGAACAACAGATGACAAAATTTACAAAACTGCATACACACGGGGACTGGATGGAAAAAAGCACATGAGTTCTTATTCCATAATCCTCGATATAAAAGAATAAATAAATAAAATAAATAAAAAATTGTAACAACAGTACCCCACTCCCCTTCCAAAAAGGGGACAGGGTAGCCCGATAGTTAGAGCGTTGCTCTCACAGCCCAGGTTCAAGCCACCACTGAGGCGCCCGTTCAAGGGTTCCCCCCCCCCCCCCAATCTCCTGGAGCTAACATCAGTGCCAACTCTACTCCCCAGAAAGTCCTTCAGATGAGACTATAAACTATGGTATCATGTGCAAATGCATGCAGAACACCTTGTGCACACGTTAAAACTTGTTCTGCCTTTCAAAAGAGTGGACTATTGTGTTGCCAGTGGGAGTGGACATCAAAATTTACACAACCGCACGCAAACAGGGACTGAATGACCGCTCTTCTACAACGGGTCACCCGTCAACACAAACGTACTTTCAAGCTGTAATTTACAACCAGCCCGTTAACATTGTAGTAGATGTATCTACAAGTTAAACCCAGCAGTAGATGTATCTACAAGTTAAACCCAGCAGTAGATGTATCTACAAGTTAACCCCAGCAGTAGATGCATCTACAAGTTAAACCCCAGCAGTAGATGCATCTAGAAGTTAACCCCAGCAGTAGATGTATCTACAAGTTAACCCCAGCAGCAGATGCATCTACAAGTTAAACCCAGCAGTAGACGTATCTACAAGTTAAACCCAGCAGTAGACGTATGTACAAGTTAAACCCAGCGACACGCGGGCAGCCTTCCTGACCTTCCCGCTGTAGTTTCCAGGAGTTGTTGGAGGCGCTTTCCTCCTGCTTGGCCAGGGTGTCAGTGAGGCGGGCCTGCAGGTCCTGCGTCTCCTGCCGCTGCTGGGACAGCCGGCTCTGCAGCTCCTCCAGTTCCGACAGCAGCGACTGCCGCTCCGCCCTCAGCATGGCATCCAGCCCTGACTGATGGAGCTGTTCCTGATAGATAGAGAGAGAGAGAACAGGCCATGATGTGTGTTAGTGTAGCTTAACCACTAGACTGCCTTACCCCAGAAATTTTCCGGGGCTAAACGTGCACGCTATACGCCAACAACCCGGAAAATTTCCGGGGTGTCCAACTGAAGTAAACAAGCCTGCTTCCTTGACTACAGTTAAAGGGAAAGAACTCCAAAGATAATGAAGATCACTCTCCTGCTGCTTGGCAACATCGAGCTGCAAAAACCGTGGCAAAAACAATAGTTTTTTCACTCGTATTTTGTGTTTTTATGCATGACTGCTTGGGAAGTTCTTGTTCAAAATGGCTGACACTTCTTGTTGAAGGCATCAATAACTTTACACAGCAGTAAAAGTGGCAAATAAAACTCTAGATTTACCTAACAGTGATGAAAACAATCGCGTATGATTCAGGAGATCGTGTATTTTAAAAAACAATGGATGAGATTTTGCCTAGACATATGTTTGACGTTATTGAGATGGGGGGTACTCAGAACGACAGTGGTGATGAAGAAATCGTATTTTCGGTCGATTTTTTACATTTTAAATATATTTTCGCAGTGAAATATCATGTTAACTAATTTGAACTTGCCTTGAAGTAATCTACAATATATATACTGTCATTGGGTAGACTATCAGGAATATTCATGTAGTAGTTTCTGAGTAAGAGGGATATGAACATAGCAGTGGTACATACGAATTTTATTCCCCGGCATATAGGGTGCACTTGCACTGGGCAGTTAAGAGGTTAAACTGAGGATTGTGACTGATGGAGCTGTTCCTGATAGACAGAGAGAGAGAGAGAGAACAGGCCATGATGTGGGTTAGTGTAGCTTTAACTGAGGATTGTGACTGATGGAGCTGTTCCTGATAGACACAGAGAGAGAGAACAGGCCATGATGTGGGTTAGTGTAGCTGTAACTGTGGATTGTGACTGATGGAGCTGTTCCTGATAGACAGAGAGAGAGAACAGGCCATGATGTGGGTTAGTGTAGCTGTAACTGAGGATTGTGACTGATGTAGCTGTTCCTGATAGACAGAGAGAGAGAACAGGCCATGATGTGGGTTAGTGTAGCTTTAACTGTGGATTGTGACTGATGGAGCTGTTCCTGATAGACAGAGAGAGAGAACAGGCCATGATGTGGGTTAGTGTAGCTTTAACTGTGGATTCTTAGTAAAGTAGCTGTTCCTGATAGACAGAGAGAGAGAACAGGCCATGATGTGGGTTAGTGTAGCTTTAACTGTGGATTGTGACTGATGTAGCTGTTCCTGATAGACACAGAGAGAGAACAGGCCATGATGTGGGTTAGTGTAGCTTTAACTGTGGATTGTGACTGATGTAGCTGTTCCTGATAGACACAGAGAGAGAACAGGCCATGATGTGGGTTAGTGTAGCTTTAACTGAGGATTGTGACTGATGTAGCTGCTCCTGATAGACAGAGAGAGAGAGACAGAGAGAGAACAGGCCATGATGTGGGTTAGTGTAGCTTTAACTGTGGATTGTGACTGATGTAACTGTTCCTGATAGACAGAGAGAGAGAGAGAACAGGCCATGATGTGGGTTACACAGCTCTCAGTTTTCCTCACTTTCAGCTCCTCTCAATTGCTATCCATTCCATCCCAGCTGGTGCTAATTACAGCAGAAACTGGCCATACTTGGGACTTGGTCAAAAAAGGAAGGGGCTGATTTTAGCACTGGGTCCTGGATTTGCGCATTGTGGTTAGTGTAGCATGACTGACTGAGGATTCTGACTGATGTAGCTGTTCCTGATAGACAGACAGCAGGTCATGATGTGGATTAGTTTGACTGAGAATTCTTTCTCCGAGTCTCATTTTTTGAGTTGTTTATATAGGAAGGATATTTTGTCATGGGATCTTTGAGTGTGTGAGTGTGTATGTGTGGACATGCATGTGTAACAGAAACTTGTCAATTATGATATTTTTCTTCAGAAAACAGTAGTAGAGGAAAACAAGTGCATGAAACTAGTTACATCTTCTCTCCATCATTTAAAAAACAACAGATTATCGAAGATTGAAATATAAAACAATAACAAAAACCCCCACCAAGAACATATCTTTCAATAAAAGAAACTTAGGCATTTTACTAAAGGACCATGCCTTTGGCCTGGATGAGTCCTCATCAGAGGTCCCAGCGGCGACTGAAGCTTCACTCTCGGTGGTACTTTACAGTGAGACACTTTGCGTAATTTAGAAGTGTCGATCGCATTCACAAGATTCTGTGGTCTATAAAAGCTGCCATCGAAATATCATGATAAAAAGAGAAAGAAAATAAACTCAAAATGTATCTCTATGATATTTTGCTCTGAAATTCAAAGTCTTCTTCACTTCTTTCCGGAGCCAGTAGTATCAATCCCTTCAACACACGCTTCTTTCCATTTCTTCAGGTCACAGAGTCGCCAAGCAACGACCGCTGCCTACCTGTTCCTGCAGGCGGTTGTCGAAGTGCTTGATGGAGTCCAGGTGTTGCTCCTGCTGTGGATGCTGCAGCCTCAGCCTGTGGAGCTCGGCCTCCATAGCCAGTCGCTCCTGCCTGTACACCTCCACCAGGGCCTGGATCAGCTCGCCACGCCAGTCACTGCCCCCCTCCTCCTCCAACTGCACACACACCACAAGTGTTTCTTTTCTTTATCTGACTTTCTCTACTGAAAGGCATGCATGCTATACGCACGTTGCTGCTTAAACTACACAACAGGAACACACTGAAGCAAAACTGCTGTACCTCGCTGAAGCAGTACAGGGGTGGTGCTGCATTGCAGATTTCAGCCAGCGTGTTCAGGGCATGCTGAACATGGCAGAACTGACCCACCCTTCTCCAGGGAGCAGACTGCATGCTGGCCATGTCGTCCCTACCTCCGGCCCTTACCTAGCCTTCCTCCTCTTGTACAGAAGATGGACGCATTTTTAACTTGTACATAAGATGTAACGCATACAGGTCCTCCTATTACAGTATCACCCAAAAGACTTTCAGGGGAATGGAATCAGCACCAACATCAACTTCAGCAAAAATAGTCTCTCCAATGGACAGCTTGCCATGGCAACTGAAACCTCCATCATCAGATGACAGTCAGATCATGAGTCAGCAGCTCAAAACCACCCAATCATCCCCCCCACCCCTCCCCTCTCTCAGCTCAAGAGTCAGCAGCTCAAAACCACCCAATCATCACCCCCCCCCCAGCTCATGAATGAATAATAATAATAATGTATGGAATTTATATAGCGCTGAATCTTGTAAAGCAACAAATCAAAGCGCTCAGATTTTATTTCATACCACTTTAAGTCACGGCAGATTTCTCTCCGTAAAATTCGGGCTGCTCTCCCCGGGGAGAGCGGGAGAACGCGTCGCCACTTAGTGCTGCGCCACCCTTTCACCCTTTTTTTTTCTTTTTTTTTCTTCTGCAGCTGTATTTGTTTCCCTATCAGAGTGGCTTTTTTCTAAGAATTTTGCCAGGGACAACTCTCTTGTTGCCGTGGGTTTTTTTACGTGCGCTAAATAATTACGTGTAACACACAGGACCTCGGTTTATCGTCTCATCCGAAAGACTAGCGCCCAGACCACCACTCATGGTCTAATGGATGGGGGAAAAATTTCCGGTCCAAACGGGGTACGAACCGCCGCACACTTCAGACCCGGACTTTTCGCTTTCTAGACAGGCGCGTTACCTCTAGACCACCGATCCACCGTGAGTCAGAAACTCAACCCCCCCCCAATCACCACCCCCTCCCCCCCATGAGTCAGAAACTCAAACCCCCCCCCCCCCCAAAGATCAAACTCAACCCACCCATCCCCCCCCCATGAGTCAGAAACTCAAACCCCCCCCCCACCCCCCCCAAGAGTCAGAAACTCAAACCCCCCCACCCCCATCCCCCCCCCCCAAGAGTCAGAAACTCAAACCCACCCAATCACACACACCCCAAGAGTCAGAAACTCAAACCCACCCAATCACACCCCTCCCAAGAGTCAGAAACTCAAACCCACCCAATCACACCCCCCCCAAGAGTCAGAAACTCAAACCCACCCAATCACACCCCCCCCAAGAGTCAGAAACTCAAACCCACCCAATCACACCCCTCCCATGAGTCAGAAACTCAAACCCACCCAATCACACCCCCCCCAAGAGTCAGAAACTCAAACCCACCCAATCACACCCCTCCCATGAGTCAGAAACTCAAACCCACCCAATCACACCCCTCCCATGAGTCAGAAACTCAAACCCACCAATCACACCCCTCCCATGAGTCAGAAACTCAAACCCACCCAATCACACCCCCCCAAGAGTCAGAAACTCAAACCACCCAATCACACCCCCCCAAGAGTCAGAAACTCAAACCCACCCAATCACACCCTCCCATGAGTCAGAAACTCAAACCCACCCAATCACACCCCTCCCATGAGTCAGAAACTCAAACCCACCCAATCACACCCCTCCCTATGAGTCAGAAACTCAAACCCACCCAATCACACCCCCCACCCCACCCACCCACCCCCACTCATGAGTCAGCAGCTCAAACCCACCCAATCATCCCCCCCCCCCACCCCCAGCTCATGAGTCAGAAGCTCAAAACCACCCAATCATCCCCCCCCCTGCAACCCACAACACCCCCACCACCACAAAAAAACAAAACGAAACAAAAAAAGGGCCGACCATTACCCCAGCCGCGATCGGCCCGGGCCAGCAGTTCCTTGAGGGCGTGGATGGTCTTCACCAGGGACAGCCTCTCCCCCTCCCAGGCCTCCGGCAGGCCGCCGCTGTCCGTGCCCACGTCCCGTGAGGGGCTGAGGTGGCGCTGTAGCAGGTCCAGCTCCGACACGGACAGGATGTGCTCCCCTGCCTCCCGCAGTCGGTCCAGCAAAGCCTGCAGGCAAGCGATAAGGGTGATTATTATATGGTCTGTTTCAAGCAGGCTGGAACAATTTCTCTGTGTGTGTGTGTGAGTGTGAAAAATGAAACGGTAGGCAGACTATCATGATGCATTCTTGGTCCGGGCATAGAAGGAATCGTAACATTAACTAATTTGTTGTCTTTTTTCGGTTAAAATCCCCCTACTTTGTGCTGTTTATTTGGTTTGGGTTGGGCCTACTTTGTGATTGGAAATTATGTATTATATACTATATGATAATAATTATATATATATATATATATATTAGATATATATATAAAGAAAACAAAATCACATTTAAAAAAACCATATGTGACAAGATTTAGCACAAGAAAATGTAGTAGAGATTAACACAGAAGTAATACAATACAAAACAAAGCAAAATAAATTTATGTCACACAACACAACGCAACACAGTCAATAAAACACAACACAGGTACAATACAAGACCAATCTGGTGTCCGTCCCCACCTGTATGCGAGGAGGGCAAAGGTCAGAGAGGTCACTTCCGGCATCGCTGGCGCCATTCTCTGAAGTCAGCCGCCCAATCATGTTGCGGTCCAACTGCTGGGTGGCAGACACGTCAGCGTGTAGCTGCTGGGCAACTGACGACTCCGTCAGTGACGCTGAACACACAGGTAGGTGACATGTCTATACATCAGTTAACAGATGGGCTTTTAAAAATTATTTTTATGTCGTGTTCATGAATAGAAGCAGTGTAGTGTTATGGGGACTGGGAACTCAGTGAGTGAGTGTGTGTGTGTGAGAGAGAGTGTGCATACATTTTTATAAAAAAATTCTTTTATATCAAGGATAATGGAATAAGCAACTTCTGTGCTTTTTCACATCCAGTCCTCGTGTGTATGCGGATTTGTGATTTCTGTCATCTTTTCCCACCGGCACACAATGGCCTACTCTTATGAAAAGCGGAACAGGATTTAATGTGAGCGCAAGATGTTCTGCATGCATTCGCACACGGGACCTCGGTTTAGTCTCATCCAATGGATTTTTGGGGAGAGTGGAGTCTGCACTAATGTTTACTCCAGAGGAAAATGTATGTGTGTGCATGTCTGTGTATCAACGCGTATGTTATCATTCTTGGCTTCAATCTTTAATTATTTCTTCGCACACATAATTGAAATTTTGTTCTTTATAACATTCTAAGATTTGAAAGAAAACCTAAAAAATTCAAAAGCAATAACTTGTTTGGTTGTTTGAGTTGTTCCATTTTTTGAGAAAAACAAGTCCTTACCATGCAGCTGCCTAGTTCCACAATAATGACTTTGATCCAAATGAATGGGGAAAAAACACACCAAAAAACTTGTACCTGCACCCCCCACACATGCACTCTACAATATTCTCTTCAAGGAGCTAAAGAGTTTGCACTTCAGTCATTTCTCTGTCCCTACAAACAGCCCACAATGAACTGCTAAAGTGTGCCCACTCACCAAGCTCTCTATCTCCATACATAACCACTCACCAAGCTCTCTACCTCCCCACATAACCACTCACCAAGCTCTCTATCTCCCCACATAACCACTCACCAAGCTCTCTATCTCCCTACATAACCACTCACCAAGCTCTCTATCACCCTACATACAGCCCACAGGGAACTGCCAAAGTGTACTAACTCACCAAGTTTATGTCCCTACATACAGCCCACAGTGAACTGCCAAAGTGTACTAACTCACTAAGTTTATGTCCCTTCATACAGCCCACAGCGAACTGCCAAAGTGTACTAACTCGCCAAGTTTATGTCCCTACAGCCCACAGTGAACTGCCAAAAGGTGTACTAACTCACCAAGTTTATGTCCCTACATACAGCCCATTGTGAACTGCTAAAGTGCACTAACTCACCAAGTTCATGTCCCTACATACAGCCCACAGTGAACTGCCAAAGTGTACTAACTCACAAAGTTTATGTCCCTACATACAGCCCATAGTGAACTGCCAAAGTGTACTAACTCACAAAGTTTATGTCCCTACATACAGCCCACAGTGAACTGCCAAAAAGTGTACTAACTCACCAAGTTCATGTCCCTACAAACAGCCCACAGTGAACTGCCAAAGTCTACCCATTCAGCATGAGCTCTATGTCCCTATACACAGCCCACAGTGAAGAGCCCACAGTGATCAGCCCACAGTGATCTGCCAAAGTGTCCTCTCTCACCAAGACTTTTCTGTCCCCACATAACCACTCACCATGTTCTCTCTGTCCCTACATACAGCCCAGAGTGAACTGCCCACAGTGTGCACACTCACCAAGCTCTCTCTGTCCCTACATACAGCCCATAGTGAACTGCCAAAGTGTGCACACTCACCAAGCTTTCTCTGTCCCTACATACAGCCCATAGTGAACTGCCAAAGTGTGCACACTCACCAAGCTTTCTCTGTCCCTACATACAGCCCAGAGTGAACTGCCCACAGTGTGCACACTCACCAAGCTTTCTCTGTCCCTACACAGTCCATAGTGAACTGCCCACAGTGTGCACACTCACCAAGCTTTCTCTGTCCCTACATACAGCCCATAGTGAACTGCCCACAGTGTGCACACTCACCAAGCTTTCTCTGTCCCTACATACAGCCCATAGTGAACTGCCAAAGTGTGCACACTCACCAAGCTTTCTCTGTCCCTACATACAGCCCATAGTGAACTGCCCACAGTGTGCACACTCACCAAGCTTTCTCTGTCCCTACATACAGCCCATAGTGAACTGCCCACAGTGTGCACACTCACCAAGCTTTCTCTGTCCCTACATACAGCCCATAGTGAACTGCCATAAAATGCTAACTCACCACGTTCTCTCTGTCCCTATATACAGCCCACAGTGAACTGCCAAAGTGTACTAACTCACCAAGTTCATGTCCCTATATACAGCCCACAGTGAACTGCCAAAGTGTATTCACTCACCAAGTTTATGTCCCTATATACAGCCCGCAGTGAACTGCCAAAGTGTACGACTAACTCACCAAGTTCTCTCTATCCCTACATACAGCCCATAGTGAACTGCCAAAGTGTACTCACTCACCAAGACTTCTCTGTCCCCCACATAACCACTTCACCAAGACTTCTCTGTCCCCCACATAACCACTTCACCAAGACTTCTCTGTCCCCCACATAACCACTTCACCAAGACTTCTCTGTCCCCCACATAACCACTTCACCAAGCTCTCTCTCTGTCCCTACACACAGCCCGCAGTGAACACTGCCAACGTGTCCTCACTCTCCCCAACTTCTCTCTCTGTCCCTACACACACAGCCCCCCCCCCTCCCCCCCCATAAGTGAACTGTCCACCACCAAAAAACTGCACCCACTCACCCAGTTCTTCAGTACGCAGGCGGTCTATCTCCTGCTGGTGCTGGACCCGCAGGTTGTTCAGCTCCGTCTTGTGCTGCTTCTCCAGCTCCTGCTCCTGCAGCGCCAAGGCCTGCTCCAGTTTGCGCTCGTGCAGCTGCTGCAGCTGCTGCGTCTCGTGGTCGTGGCGAGACTGCAGCTCCCTCAGCTTCAGTTCCAGGTCGTGACGGGCCGCTTCCTGAATGTCGCGGATGTGGCGCTGGTGTTCTTCACTGAGCTCCTCGCGGAGGTCTCCCACTTTCTGTCGGGACATGGGTCAGCGCAGACCGCTGGTTAGTGAGATTCGGGGTGCTGGAGTGACTCGGGGATGGTTTTGCATGTCTTAGTTTGGATGTTAGTTTCAGGGTAGAGATGTAACAAGAACTTGTTTCAAGTTTCAAGGTAAAAGAATGAAGGTACATATCTTATTTAATTTTTTTTATATTAATCCACTCTTTGATATTCCATTATTGTTTCTAATTATTTCACATTCTGTTCTTTTTTTTCTTCTTTAAGTCCACAATGGTTTCTTGTTATTCCACACTACCACACCCTTACACACACACACGCACGCATGTTATAATATGAATGCAAACATGTTACTTTGAATGCTTTTTCATATCAAACGAACCAATTTCAAAGAGTAAAATATGAAATCTATGTGCAATGATAGATGCTATTACTAAGTGGTTAAGACAGGTCAACTTCGATCTCATGCATCCATCAAGTCATGGATTTGAATCTCTGCAGCGTCTGGTGAATTAGGGGTAGGTTTGGGTTTTTATTATATGATCTTCCAGGTCTAATTCCAGTGCAGACCTGCCAGTGCCTTAATTCCCTTTGTGTGTATACACACGCTGAAAATAAAGTATGCCTATTAAAGATCCCGTAATTCATGTCAGTGTTTGATGAGTTATGGAAACACACACGTATCCAGCATACATCCCTGAAGTGGAAATGCAGCTACGTTCAGTGTGGGCAAAAACGGTCACATACACATAGCCTCACCATTGGTGAACCTCAGACCTCTAGCTGAGGAACGAAAAGGGAAAAAAAGTATGCGGAATATCTAGGGCTACATTTCAAAATACAGTGCAGCTATCAGCATACAATTTTCAGACAAATCACAGTTTTCAATTTTTCGATAGGACTGACTTTTTCGTTAACCAGCTATAAAAAATAAAAAAATCATTCTTGATGTTTCTACACTGCTGCTGATTTATACTGACATGGATAGTTCTGATCTGAGACTTCATTATGCCCTAGTACTATACAAGACACCGTTTTTGCATTATCATTCCAGGACAGATTTCCATCTGTTTTCTTTCCTCTTCAGGTTTCCCACATGGTGCTGAAGTCGCAACACTTGCACCTAAAAATCAAAGCTGCTCACGACTAAGCACAGATGGCTGGTGGAGAAACGGCCAGTGGTGTTACCTTGGCTTTAGTCCAGCTGGCCATTTCATCCAGCTTAAAGTCAGTGCTGACCTTTTTAAAGAAAGGAGGCAGGTCAAGCAACAAGGGAGACAAGGTGGGCACTACTCTCATGATACTAGGTTTAAAGCCTTTATTCTCCCTCTTTCATGTCCTCTTAGGAAACGGACAACTTTTTTTTTTCTTCCATTGAAAGACTCACTTGCTATAACTGACATATTAAGAGCAGCAAAGTGAAACAAAATTACATGACCAGTTAAAGCCTTTACACAAAAATTGTGTATTAACTTCCCGAGACGGTTTTGATGATACAAAAATTCTTTATATATTTGCTTCACACGAAAACATAGCTTTAGGGACAAACAAAGAAACTCTTTGTTATTTCTTTTCAATGTTCACAATGAAGTAATTCCGACAAAACATAAGAAAGAGACACCAATTTAGACATAACAAATCACGACTATGGGGGCACCTTCAAAAACATGATGTGCTTTATCTACCTGCAATAAAAACCAAAATAATCACACACAACTAAACCAACAGTTTTAACAAAATACTGTAATTCAAGAGACCGTACACATACAAAATGGAGACAACGCAACCAAAACAACTGCTGACAAATCAAACGGAGCAAAAACCGAAACTTCCAACCGAGTCCGCCATACCCACTTCCAAACAAAAACACAAGAAGAAACTGAAAACCGCCAGATTAACTGAACAGACCAGTTTATGAGAAAGAAAAGAAACAGACAAGACAAAATGTACACACATCTCAGCGACAACCTTTCCCGTCTCACTGCCCCGATCCGAGCAGGCCGAAAAGACATAAGAGACGGCATTACACGCCGTAAAAAAACTTAACGACAAAAGAGAAACTCTTGACAAGAAGACCACACAGAGTGTGGCGTGGCAGAGGCGGGGAAGAAGTAAATAACCCGACGTTCTGACAACGACCTCAGAGATGCGCCCCCCTCTCCTCTCCTCCTCCGTACCTGAGCAAAGCCTTCAGCGGACAGGGAGGCCGAGGACCTGAGGAGCTGCAGCTCTGCCTCCAGAGCCTCAACACGCTCCCTGCTGTCTCCACCAACTCCTCCACCACCAGAGTCCTCGCCCACTTCACCGCCAAAGCCGCTCTGCTCCTGTATGGCAGCCAGGGCGGCCTTGGCTCGCTGCAGCTCAGTGCGGAGGTGAGAGATCTGCCGCTTGGTCTGCGGGGAGAGGGGCTGGGAGGTGCTGGGGGACGGCCCCGAGGCCTGCTCCGTCCTGGCCAGCAGCGCTTTGGCCTCGCCTAGCTCCCTCTTCAGAGAGGCGATCAGTGCTTCTTTTTCCTGCACCCACCAACAAGGACCCATCAGTGGCTGACTACGGCCGTGGTGGTGGTGGTGAGGGTGGTGGGTGGTGGTGCTCTTGGGTGAAAAGCACGGGGGTGTGGCTAGGTCAGGCATTCAGGGGAAGAAAATGTCAGGAGGAGACATGCAGGTGGGATAGAGCGAGTGGACCCACATGCAGCGGTACACAGGGAAGGGCAATGGGGGGTGGGGGGGTGGCGCATATAGTCAACATGCACATATTGCACCCATGAACAAGGATACATTTGGACAATCATAGACACATATATACAGACTTGCATGTGCTCACACATGCACACAAACACACACATGTGCAGAGGGACATACACATACCAGAACTCTTCCAAAGGGTGGTGGTACACATTTGTTGCTGTGTATACTCAAATAAAAAGCAACCAGGACCCTGAATCAATGCAAGGCAAGTTGGGATTATATTCCATCTCTGCTTCAATGTATCCTCTTCTGAATGCGCTCCAACCCAGGTTTTTGCGATTCAAGTTTTAGTAGCTACATCTACACATAATACATCACACCAATCCCAATCTTTTGCTTTGCATGACCAAAGGCTAAGAGAGTAGAACAAAACATTCTTCTCCTCCATCTATTCTTTTCACCATTTTTACAAGTACATGTTACAATTTCTAAGCTTAGTTCAAAATATTCTTCTCCTCCATCTATTCTTTTCTCCATTATTACATGTTAAATGTTCAAGCTTCATTTTTATTGAAGATAAGTTCCATTGCTGCTGTACTTAACAAACATGGAGAAATATTTGATGCTTTATATTTTTATTGAAGATAAGTTCCATTGCTGCTGTAGTTAACAAACATGGAGAAATATTTGATGCTTTACATTTTTTATTGAAGATAAGTTCCATTGCTGCTGTAGTTAACAAACATGGAGAAATTTATATATTTTTTTTATATTGAAGACAAGTTCTATTGCTGCTGTAGTTAACAAACATGGAGAAACATTCGATGCTTTATCCTCTGGTCAAAGGAGGATCAGAAGATAATAGCATATATTGTGGACAGATTAGAAGTGCGTCAAAATATATAAAATAAAACAAAACTGTTTCCCTACCCACTATTTTGTATCAACAGCAACACTCTTGCGTCCTAGCATTTATTAGATGCGCCTAAATAAGCTAACATATGTGTACTCACACACACACACAATATATATATATGTATATGTATATATATATATATATATATATATATATATATGTATATGTATCTCCTGATAAACAATCCAATTTACTACCTATTCTGATATTGTTTGCTCCCCCCCCCCCCCTCTCTTTATCTAGATAAAACAACTGCATGTTTACAGAGCACACCATGTTTAGATATAATTGTCCAACAACTCTTATGTCTCTGATAGGAAGTACAACGAACAGAATCTAGCTTTTTACATCATTCATACTTATCTAAATGCAGAAAGTAATTAACAGCATTCACATTTCATACAAAACACAAACAATGGCCAAACTCGCATCACAACACATAACTGTTGCATGCACATGTCTACAATCTGTACATGTTCTCATTTACAGCACGTGCTACTATAAAATGTGAATGCCAGAGTGAATAGCATGAACATGCATAGATGTGTGTGTTGGCGAGTGCACATGTGAAAATGTTGAAATAACATAAACATTCACAAGTACATATACTACACTCACTGTGTGACAGATGCCATTCACATGAACGAACTACGACAGACGCCATTCATGTAGACAGATCCATATAGAATGACACATACTTACTTCCTTCACTTACTCTGCTTTACAGGATGGGAAAAAAGAAAAAAGAATGCAGACAGGCAGACAGACACACAGAATGACAGACAGCCCATGCTGAAGTTGTGGCTGGTATGCCAACTGAAGGAGACAGTGCGACTTATCATTCACGTGTTTCGCTTACCAATCTCACTACTTTCCAATTCTTACCAAAGAAACCTGGACAACTTTTAACATTCACAGACACAGATCACCACAACAGATCAACGACTAGACAGACAGACACACAAGCAGACAGCCAAAGAGACAGTTACTGTGTATGCATATTCCAAGTTTTACTTATGTCAAAATGGAATATTTTCACTCCCATTCACTCTTGTCATGTAATCTATGTACACACTTTCTGATATGATCTAACCAGACAATTTCCTGTCTATTTTCTTTTCTAGTGTTTTCTAACCTCCAATGTCGTTAACATACCTCTGATGGAGACCACTTCTGATTCAGCAATAAAAGCTCAAAACCAGGGGGAAAAAACCAAACCAGAATATATACATAATAAATCAAACAAAAAAGAGCTAACCAAATTAAAAATGCAAAGAAAGATGTAAAGCTTAAAAAACAAGAAGGTTAATGTGATTTGCAAATCAACAAAATGCTAAGAACAAACCGAAAACCAAAAACAAAGCAAGGCTAGTCTCACACTTTAAATATATTTCCTAAAAGATGTTTGTGCAGTTAGGTCAAAAGTGTCACAGACAATAAGAAAAAAAACACCCCAAACTTTATTCAAAGAGTATAGCTTAATGCTAAAAAAACCCCACAAACTTAAAAAAAAAACTGTTTAAAAAACAAAATAATTAAACAAAGTTTCAAAGCCTGTATCTACAAACTACGCATCATAACAGCCTACTAAAGTAAAACAAAAAAGCAAAGAAAAATCAATGAAAAGAAACACTTCTACAACAAAACCGAACAAAAACGCTGAAAATCAAGAAAACGAATGAAAAAGAAAAGACTGTCTAGAACCAAAAAAAACCAACTACCACTTCGTTTTAAAAAACTGTAAGAAGAAATGCTCCAAAAAGCACTAGCAACGAAACCCGTCACGATCTTCATGAAAGAGGCACCAAAACCTAAGCGACGTCTTCTTTGATGAAAGCAACTACAAGGAATGAGCCAGTCAAACCTAACCATGGAGGCAAACAAAACCAAAAAAAAAAAAGAAAAAAAGAAAAATGGACTTGGCCTCCACCCGAATGGTGATGATAGCAACGCCCCACCCCCCAAAGTGTGGTATACATGTACGTGTGTGTTGGGTGTGTGGTGACTCTTTTTGTGATCCCAAAGCGCGCTACCCCGCGCCTTGCCCCCCCCCCCCTGGGGAAAGCAGCTGACCTGCAGTCTCAGCGTCACGCTCATAACGGAGGCAGAGCACTGCGGGGGTCTGTGGGCCGCGCGCTGCCTGTGCCTCAGCCAGGACTCTAGCACTTGCCGCACGGCCGCCAGCTCGCGGTTTTTGGAGGCAAGCTCCAGCTGCTGGCGCCGCAGCCACAGGTGAGTGTCCTGTGCCTGAGCTGCTGCTGTCTGTTAACACAACTGTGTCAGTGCCCACCCACCCCTGCCCTTCTTCCTAGACTAGGGGTAGGATCTCTGTTGTTGACTTCAATTTTACGTCTGTTCACTTTTAGTGATATTAGGGGTAGGTTCTCTACCTTGCTTCATGTGTGCGCTGTGTTGGCTACTACAGCTGAAAAGTCTGAATGAGTCTGAAGGTTGAATGCATGCGCTTTGATTTGTCTTTGCAAGATATAGCGCTATATAAGTTCCATTTACTATTATTATTATTATTAATCCTGCAGTAATGAACCGGTGTCTACAATACGACATATTCTCTCAACACAAGCTCATGTTACTATTTTTGATACGACTGCAATACGCAGTTTACAACTTAATAGTTTTCCTAGCAATACATTTGGAGCACGACATTCTCAACACAAGCTCATGTTACTATTTTTGATATGACTGCAATACGCAGTTTACAAGTTAATGGTTTTCATATCAGTACATTTGGAGAACTTACTGTACACAAAATTATATACATATTTATACAAGAAGGAGATTAGACTTTATTATTTGTGTTAACCTGTCATTTCAATACACTGTTTCAGGAATATTAAATCAATTGTGATTTTTAAAAAAAAATAAAAATGGTAAGCCTATAATAGTAAGAGTACAACAAACAAAAAGTTACAATAGTGACTCTTCAGTGTGTGAGTTTGTGAAGCTGATTATTAAAGTAAATCATCCCAAAATACAGATCCAAATTAGAGCATCGTCATCAGCATGATACATCAGAGATGTGCAAAAGAGCAAGATCAACTTTCTACGAAGTATGCTTTTCTCAGGCCAAAGAATAAACTCAAAGAGTATAAACATGCACATTTTAAAAACAAAATGTTCGACATCTATAAATACAAATACTATTAACTTTTGTAACTTTCACCCTTTTTCTTTCTTTTCCTTTTTTTCTCCTCTGCAAGTTATTCAGAATCAACATAATTTCCCTATCAAAATATACAAAGTAAGGAAGAAAACACATTTAAAACAATCTACTTTCCTTTTAGGATTAAAAGTGTTATGTTTTTCAAAAATGTCTACTAGGATGTAAAAAAAGCGAACATAATTTTAAGCTCTGATTATCATTTTTCAACAATCCTTTAACTATGATTATGATTTTTAAAAGTATCATTTTTGTAAATTTCATATTCCAAAGTTTAAATAAGCTTGTTTTAACTAAAACTCTATGAAAAACATTCTGAACACATCTGTTTAGAAAACAAACAGAATAAACTGAAACATGGTCAATATGAACTAAACTACATGTATCAAAATTCTAAAATATCTTCTTGCGTCTTTTCACTACTCTCCTCCCAAAATGTACACTTCACTCCAAAGACAAAAACTAACACTAAAAAAAAAAGCGTGTGTCACTCTCCAACTACTTCAAAAAACAAAACTCACAAGAGTTAATCATCATCATTACGAATACAAAGAAAACCAACACTATATAAGTGACACGCAAGAAAAAGCAAGTGACCACACGAGAGAGAAAACTAGTGGGAAGCGAAAAGCAGCCAAACAAAGCCTACCTCCGGGTTGAGAGAAGAGGAGGACAGGCCAGGCTCCGACTCCCATCGCGACAGACCGGGGGCGTCAGCGGCTGAAGGGATGGGCAGTGAGGAGGACAGGGACTGCACGTGTTCAGACTGACCCAGCACCTCTCTCAGCCGCTCCTCTGTCTCGTTGCTGTCCAGGCTCTCCGGGGTTCTCAGCCCTGCAGCGTTCTCCGACGACGCCTGCGACTCTCGCAGATGCTGCTTTTCTTGGTGCAGGCTCTGCATCTCCGCTTGGAGCTGTGCCCGTGTGAGGAGGACAGAGTCACAGATAAGATTAGTTTTGATTTCAAATCTTTGGCATACTGAGTCGATTCAAGCCGTATTTTACTGTTACTGTAATCAAAGTCCACTGTAGTATAATTTGTGGTCTTCCTGGGTCGTTGTTTCTCCCATGTTTTTCCACCTGACTTCGCAGAGCCCAAGGATGTGCCATTGATATCTGGACATCTCATGTGTCAGTTCTTCCACTTTGCCTGCAGCTCTTAGTGTCCGTACATTCCACGTGCCAATGATGGTGTTGTTTCTGGCACGAATTTTGCTGCGTTTTACATCAGTAGCATACTTTCGACATCTGTCCTGATGAGCAACAGAAGGCGCGGTCCTTGGTAACCCGGGCGACGACCGATCCGGTATGGAGATTCTGGCTGTCTTTGTCATTGGTGTATCTTGGGCAAATCAAACCTGGCGGAGCCCATCCCTCTCCAGGTCGGATTTTTTGGTTGGGTTTACTCCCCGCATGTGGCAGGTGGTACTGGGTTACATGGTTACCAGTAGCAGAGGGAGTCTCTGACCTGACCCCAAAAGACCACAAATTATACTACAGTGGAAAACAGGATAAACATGAACATGGCGTGGGGTTTCTCGTTCACAAAGACACCGTGAACACCGTCATAAGCTGTCAGCCTGTGTCCAGCAGACTTATTACCATCCGCCTGAGAGCAACCCCCTTTAACATAACTATAGTACAGGCATACGCCCCTACATCAGACTGCACAGATGAAGCCGTAGAAGAATTTTATGACCAGCTACAAGAGGTTCTGAATCAAACACCCAAGAAAGACATCCTCGTTGTGCAAGGTGACTGGAACGCCAAGGTAGGAGAAGATGCATGGAAAGACTGGGAGGGCGTTTGTGGGCCACATTGTAATAACCAATCAAATGAAAGAGGCTTGAGACTCCTGGAGTTTGCCAGTAACAACCACCTCCAGCTAGTGAATACACTTGGCCCACACAAGAAATCCAGAAAATGGACATGGCATAGCCCAAATGGAGAACACCACAACCAAATAGATTACATCATGGTGAAAAGACGGTTTCAGTCTAGCGTTAACATCGCACAGACACGAAGTTTTCCAGGAGCAGACATAGGGAGTGATCATGATCTTGTGATGATGACTTTCCGACTATGTCTAAAGAAAATCCACAAGCGGAACAACATCAGGATCAAATTTGACCTCGAGAAGCTGAAGGACCCAGAGGTATTAGAAATTTTTCAAGCAAGGATAGGTGGAAAGTTTGCAGCACTCACTGTGATAGACTCAGACATAGATACACTGACGAATAGTTTCAATACAGCAGTGACTGAAACAGCAAACGAGCTTCTTGGCAAACGCCGACCAGTCAAAAAACCATGGGTCACACCTAACATCCTACAACTATGCGACAAGCGTAGAGAGTTGAAGAAAAAGAAAAATGAAACAAAAGAAAGAGCAGAACAATATAGGGCAGTCAACAAAAGAATCAGGAAGTCCATGACGGAGGCAAAAGAGAATTGGATCGGTGAACAGTGCCAAGACATTGAAGAGAACATCAAGAAAAACAATAGCAAGAAAGCATATCAGCTGGTGAAAGACCTAACTAGCACGAAACAGAGAAAAGGTTTAACAATCCAAGACAAAAATGGGAAGTGTCTCACTGACGACCAGGATATTCTGAACAGATGGACAGAATACTGCTCCGACCTGTATAACTATAGAACCGCAGGAGATCCAGAAGTCCTTAATGTACCCGAAAGCAAAGACACAGACAGTCACCCTATCCTCCGAGAAGAAGTGGAAACAGCAGTCAGATCGCTGAAAAAGGGGAAGTCAGCAGGGGCTGACAACATTCCAGCTGAGTTGGTCCAAGCTGGAGGGGAAGCCATGATCAGCGCCCTACTAAGAATCTGCAACAAGATCTGGCAGACAGGAAAATGGCCAACACCATGGACACAGTCACTCATCATCACCCTCCCCAAGAAAGGAAATCTACAACAATGCCATAATTACCGCACAATCAGCCTCATATGTCACCCAAGCAAGGTCATGCTGCAGATAATATTGAATAGACTGAAGCCACAAGCAGAGACCATCATTGCTGAGGAACAAGCAGGTTTCAGAGCAGGGCGCAGCACAACAGAACAGATATTCAACCTCAGAATACTATGTGAGCGGTACCTTCAACATCAACAAGACCTTTACCACGTATTTATCGATTTTAAGAAGGCATTTGACAGGGTGTGGCATGCAGCTTTGTGGGCAACCATGAATTTGTACAGCATCAATGCAAACCTGATCAGAGTCATCAAACAGCTGTACAGCGAGGCCACCAGTGCAGTGTACTACAACAACAACATTGGAGAATGGTTTCGAACAACAGTTGGAGTAAGGCAGGGCTGTCTACTCTCACCCACTCTTTTCAACATCTTCCTTGAGAGAATCATGGCTGATGCACTGGAACATCATGAAGGATCAGTCAGCATTGGTGGCAGAACGATCACAAACCTCCGCTTTGCAGATGACATTGATGGAATAGCAGGATCAGAAAAAGAGCTTGCCAGCCTAACAGAACACTTGGATAAGGCCTCCAAAACATACGGCATGGAAATCAGTGCAGAGAAGACCAAACTGATGACTAATAACACCAACGGCATTAGCACTGATATCAGGGTTAATGACCAGAAGCTGGAAACAGTTCAAAGCTTCAAGTACCTGGAGCCATTGTATCCGACCAGGGATCCAAGCCAGAAGTAGTATGCAGGACTGCACAGACAATAACAGCTTTGTCAAAACTAAACACCATCTGGAGAGACAAGAATATCTCACTTATCTCCAAGATCAGACTAATGCGCTCCCTTGTCATATCCATATTTCTGTATGCCTGTGAATCATGGACCCTGACTGCAGATTTGGAGAGAAGAGTACAGGCAGTGGAGATGAGATGCTTTCGGAGACTCCTTGGCATCTCCTACAAAGACCACATAAGCAACGAAAGCGTGCATAACAGAATCCAGCAAACCATTGGACCCTATGAGAACCTTCTAACGATCGTGAAAAAGCGTAAACTTAAGTGGTATGGGCATGTCACAAGATCCCAAGGAATTACAAAGACAGTTTTGCAAGGCACTGTCCAAGGAGGAAGAAGAAGAGGCAGACCAAGGAAGAGCTGGGAGGATAACATCAGTGAATGGACAGGCCTAGAACTCAACAAAACCCTGAGAAAGGCAGAACAGAGAGAGGAATGGAGGGAACTGGTTGTTGAGTCTTTGAGGGTGCCCCCACGGTCGTCAGACTACGGGACAGATAGATAGATAGATAGATAATCAAAGTCTAAAATAGACAGTCTACCTTCATACTTATATTAACTTCTGATTTATGTTGTGAGTGAGTGTGCGTGCATACGCTCACATGCAAGCGATTAGCATCCATGCACACATACATTTATGCATGTTCGTGTGTGTGCATGAGGGAGTGATCACCTAAGCCTCTAGAAACATAACAAGCAGAGAAATATCAGAATGATTTCTGCACTGTCTTGACTACGCTAGATAACCTTCCAACACATGAAACCATGTTCTTTAAACAGATCAGTGAAAGGTAACATCCACAAAATGAATACTTATACACATGTTGCATACACACACCAACACACGAATGCAGGATCACTCATCCACACACACAGGATAACTCATCTACACACACAGATAACACACACACAATCCATCACACACACACACAGGATCACCCATCCACACACACAGGATCACCCATCCACACACAAGAAGGATCACCATCCACACACACAGGATCACCCATCACACACACACAGGATCACCCATCCACACACACACAGGATCACCCATCCACACACACAGGATCACCATCCACACACACAGAGGATCACATCCATCCACACACACAGAGGATCACCCATCCACACACACACAGGATCACCATCCACACACACACAGGATCACTCATCCACACACAAATCAACACACACACAGGATCACCCATCCACACACACAGGATCACCCATCCACACACACAGGATCACCATCCACACACACAAGGATCACCCATCCACACACACACAGGATCACCCATCCACACACACAAGGATCACCCATCCACACACACACAGGATCACCCATCCACACACACACGCACCCCCCACCCCACCCCACACAAAAAAAGAAAATCACCACACACACAGGATCACCCATCCTCACCCCCCCCCTCCCCCAAAAAAAACCACACACACACAGATCACCATCCTCATCCCCCCCCACCAAAAAATAAACAAACACAGATTCAGCGCTAATAAATCCCATACATATTATTATCACCCATCCTCACCCCCCTCCACCCTAAAAAAATAAAAACCACACACACACACAGGATCACCCATCCTCAAAACCCCCCCCCAACCACCCCCCTCACCACCCTCCCCCAACACACACACACACACACACACACAGACAGACACACACAGACAAGACTGGTCAGTGCTGGTCAGTGGTGAGGGCCATCATCACCTGCTGTATCTGCTCCTCCCTCTCCAGCAGCTGGGTGGTGGCCTGGTCCAGCCGGGTCTGGGCGTCCAGCGCTTGCTGCCTCAGGTCCCCGGCCTGCAGCGACGTCTGCTGCACCCTCTCCTGCAACGCCTTCACGTCGTCCGTCGCTGTGCTCTCCCTCTGGAAAGGAGTCGAGAATTGGGGTTTCCCTGTGTGTTAACCAAGGTCTCCATGTGTGTGTGTGTGTGTGTGTGTGTGTGTGTGTGAGTGTGTGTGTGTGTGTGTGTGTGTGTGTGTGTGTGTGTGTGTGTGTGTGTGAGTGTGTGTGTGTGTGGTGAGTGTGTGTGTGTGTGTGTGTGTGTGTGAGAGTGTGTGTGTGGTGTGTGTGTGTGTGTGTGTGTGTGTGTGTGTGTGTGTGTGTGTGTGAGTGTGTGTGTGTGTCAAGTCAAGTCAAGTCAAAATTTTATTTTCAGATGGTACATTGAATAAGCAGTGCGTTTGCTTTTTTTCAGTGTGTGTGAGAGAGAGAGTGTGTGTGTGTGTGTGTGTGTGTGAGGGTGTGTGAGTGTGTGTGTGTGCGTGCGTGCGTGCGTGCGTGCGTGTGTGCCTCCTATCTCTTGTTAACTGTCTTTGCTTGTACACTCCTGTCTTGCTCCCTCCGTTCTCTGCTGCTGCAGATACCTTAAGCTTTCAAACAATCCACTGTTGGCCGTCGCTCTTTCTCTATTTCTGGCCCATCTATTTGGAATGACCTCCCTCTCTCACTTTGCCAAAAAGCCTACATTTGATTCTTTCAAACCCAGCCTCAGGTCAGAGACTTCTTTCTGACCTAGCATCTTCCCCCCATAGCTACACCTTTTATCTGTTCCTACTTTCCAGAGACATCCCTTCATTAATAGCTGTGTGTGTGTGTGTGTGTGTGTGGTGTGTGAGTGTGTGAGTGTGTGTGTGTGTGAGTGTGTAAGTGTGTGTGTGTGTGTGTAAGTGTGTGTGTGTAAGTGTGTGTGTGTGTGTAAGTGTGTGTGTGTGTAAGTGTGTGTGTGTAAGTGTGTGTGAGTGTGTGTGTGAATACTTGTCCCCTGTGGAGATGCCAGAGAGAAGAGAGAGAGAGAGAGGGAGAGGAGGAGAGAGAGAGAGAGAGAGAGAGAGAAAGAGAAACAGTGAGAGAGAGAGAGAAAATAAACATACCCTCCACATAGCGATACACACACAAACATCTACATGAAAACACATACATACAAACGTATCCCACACACACAAACACCTACATCCACGTACACACACAAACACACACATGCGCACAGACACATGCACAGACACACAGACACGTACACACACAGCACACACAACACCACATCCAAACAAGTCCCCTACCTTGGCATCATCCAGCTGTTGAGTCAGCAGCGCTACCTCCCTCTGCAGGCTGGTGACGGTGGTCATGTGATCCTCCACTTCCTGCCGCAGCGTCTGCTGCTGCGACTCCAGCTGGCCGATTGTGTCCCCTTCTGCTGAAGCCGTTGCTGCAGGCTGCTTATCTCCCCTTCTTTCTGCTGCACCGCTGCCTCGTGTCTGCACAGTCAATGGTGGTGTTGGTGTTTTGTGTTTTTAAAATTCTTTTATATCGAGGATAATGGAATAAGCACTTATGTGCTTTTTTGCATCCAGTCCCTGTGTGTTGATCACTGAGTTGTCTTTGAAATATTATTGAAAGAAAGGTTGCAAGAGCATATGTGTATGTGCGCGCACATGTGCAAACATGAGTGTGTGTGTGTATGTGCATATGAATGTGAGCATGTGTGTGTGTGTGCGTATGCATGTGAGCAATGTGTTGTGTGTGAGTGTGTGTGTTTTGTATGTGTGATGTGTGTTGTGTGTGTTTTGTTGTGTGTGAGTGTGTGTGTGTGAGTGTCTACATTGTGTGTGTGTAAGTAAAATTTGTATTTCCAGATGGTACATTGAATAAGCAATGCACATTGAATAAGCAATGCATTTGCTTTTTTTCATCAAGCCATATATATGTGTGTGTGTAATATATATATAAGTGTGTGTGTATATGTGTGTGTGTGTGTGTGTGTCTATTTGGGAGAGAGAGCGAGTGTGTTTGTGTGAGTGTATTTGGGAGAGTGTGTGTGCGTGTGTGCATGCATGCGCGTGTGTGCATGTATACGCGAGGCCACCACCACACAGACCTCCAGCAGACTTTTAAAAAAACCCGGAAACACCAGGCACACCCCCACCCCCACCCCACCCCCTTTCCCTCCCCCCCCCAAAACCCCCACCCACGACTCCCAAAACCAGACCCTTTAAGAAAAAACAAAAACCCTGACTCACTCTTGCTGCTGATGGGAAAGCGCGGTCTCCATCTCTCTGAGCCTGGCGGTGGTGGAGTCCTGAAGGTCGCGGAGCTGTTGGCGCAGGTTGGCCAGGTCCTTGTCCCTGAGGTCTCCCTCGGCCACCCTCTCCTCCTGCAGGGTCTGCAGCAGCTGCTCCTTGTCCTTCAGCACCTTCTCCAGGCACCCCACTTCTGCCCTGAACTCCCTCACCTTGTAGTAGGGTTGTAGGGAGGAGACGTTTCTGGGTTAGGCGGGGGTTGTTTTTTGGTGTTGGGTTGGGGGTTTTTTTTTGGGTGGGGTGGGGGTGGGAGGTGTTGGTGTCTGGGGGGGGGAGGTGTTTGTGTGTGTGTGTGTTGGGGGGGGGAATGTGTGTGTGTGTGTTGGGGGGTGGGAGATGTATGTGTGTGTGTTGGGGGGTGGGGGATGTATGTGTGTGTGTTGGGGGGGTGGGGATGTGTGTTTGTGTGTGTGTTGGGGGGTGGGGGAATGTGTGTGTGTTGGGGGGTGGGGGAATGTGTGTGTTTGTGTGTGTTGGGGGGTGGGGGGATGTGTTTGTGTGTGTTGAGGGATGGGGGAATGTGTTGTTGGGGGGTGGGGGAATGTGTGTGTGTGTGTGTTGGGGGGTGGGGTGTATGTGTGTGTGTGTGTGTGTGTGTAGGGGGGGTGGGTGTTTGTGTAAGTTGGGGGATGGGGATGTGTGTGTGTGTGTGGGGTAAATGTTGTGTGTTTGTGTGTGCTGGGGGTTGGGGGGAGGATGTGTGTGTGTGTGTGGGAAATGTGTGTTTGTGTGTGTGTGTTTTGGGGGGTGGGGGGAATGTGTGTGTGTGTTGGGGGGGGATGTGTGTGTGTGTGTTGGGGGGTGGGGGAATGTGTGTTTGTGTGTTGGGGGGGGGGGGGGGGGGGATGTGTGTTTGTGTGTGTTGGGGGGTGGGGGAATGTGTGTGTGTTGGGGGGTGGAATGTGTGTGTTTGTGTGTGTGTTGGGGGGTGGGAGAATGTGTGTTTGTGTGTGTGTTGTGGGGGTAGGGATGTGTGTGTGTGTGTGGGGGGGGGGGGGGGGGGGGGGGATGTGTGTGTGTGTGTGTGTTGGGGGGTGGGGGAATGTGTGTGTTTGTGTGTGTGTTGGGGGGGGGTGGGGGAATGTGTGTGTTTGTGTGTGTGTGTGTTGGGGGGTGGGGGAATGTGTGTTTGTGTGTGTGTTGGGGGGTGGGGTGGAATGTGTGTGTGTGTGTGTTGGGGGGGGAATGTGTGTGTGTGTGGTGGGGGAAGGAAGTGTGTGTGTGTGTGTTGGGGGTGGGGTTATGTGTGTGTGTGTTGGGGGGGTGGGGGAATGTGTGTGTGTGTGTGTTGGGGGGTGGGGGAATGTTGTGTGTTTGTGTGTGTGTTGGGGTGGGTGGGGGGAATGTGTGTGTTTGTGTGTGTGTTGGGGGTGGGTGGGGGAATGTGTGTGTTTGTGTGTGTGTTGGGGTGGGTGGGGGAATGTGTGTGTTTGTGTGTGTGTTGGGGGTGGGTGGGGGAATGTGTGTTTTGTGTGTGTGTGCTGGGGGGTGGGGGAATGTGTGTGTGTGTGTGTGTGTGTTTGGGGGGTGGGGGAATGTGTGTGTTTTGGGGGTGTGTGTGTTGTGGTGTGTTGGGGGTGGGGGAATGTTGTGTGTTTGTGTGTGTGTGTTGGGGGGGGGTGGGGAATGTGTGGGGTTTGTGTGTGTGTTGGGGGTGGGGGGGGAGATGTGTGTTTTTGTGTGTGTGTGTGGTGGGGGTGTGGTGTGGTGTGTGTGTGTGTTGGGGGGTGGGGGGAATGTGTGTGTTTGTGTGTGTGTTGGTGGGGGTGGGGGGGTGTGTTTGTGTGTGTGTTGGGGGTGGGTGGGGGAATGGGGGTAGTGTGTTTGTGTGTGTTGTGGGGGGGGGGGAATGTGTGTGTGTTTGTGTGTGTGTTGGGGGGGTGGGAATGTGTGTTTGTGTGTGTTGTTGGGGGGGGGGGGTGTGTTGTGTGGGGGGTGGATGTGTGGTGTTGTGTGTGTGGGGGGGGGGGGAATGTGTGTGTTTGTGTGATGTTGGGGGGTGGGGAATGTGTGTTGTGTGTGTGTGTTGGGAGGGTGGGGGAATGTGTGTGTTTGTTGTGTGTGTTGGGGGGTGGGGGAATTGTGTGTGTGTGTGTGTGGTGGTGGGGTGGGTGTGGGATGTGTGTGGGTGTGTTGGGGGTTGGGAATGTGTGTTTGTGTGTGTGTGTTGGGGGGTGGGGGAATGTGTGTGTTTGTGTGTGTGTGGTGGGGTGGGGGAATGTGTGGTGTTGTGTGTGTTGGGTGGTGGGTGGGGGATGTGTGTGTGTGTGTGTTTGGGGGGTGGGGAATGTGTGTTGTGTGTGTGTTGGGGGGGGGGAATGTGTGTGTTGTGTGTTTTGGGGGGTGGGGGGAGTGTGTGTGTGTGTGTTGGGGGGTGGGGGATGTGTGTGTTTGTGGTGGGGTGGTGTGGGGTGTGTGTGTGTTGTTGGGGTGGGGGGGGAAATGTGTGTTTGTGTGTGTGTTGGGGGGGGTGGGGGGGAATGTGTGTGTGTTGGGGGGGGTGGGGATTGGTGTGTTTGTGTTGGGGGGTGGGGGAATGTGTGTGTGTGTGTGTTGGGGGGGTGGTGGGATGTGTGTGTGTGTGGGGTGGGGGATGGTGTGTGTGTGTTGGGGGGTGGGGATGTGTGTGTGGGTGTGATGTTGGGGGGGGTGGGGGAATGGTGGTTGTGTGTTGGGGGGTGGGGAATGTGTTGTGTGTGTTGGGGGGGGGGAAGTGTGTGTTTTGTGGAATTGTGTGTGGTGGTTGGGGGGGGGGAGGGGGGTTGTGGGGATGTGTGTTTGTGTGTGTGTTGGGGGGTGGGGGAATGTGTGTTTGTTTGTGTGTGTGTGTTGGGGGGTGGGGGAATTTGTGTGTTTGTGTGTGTGTTGGGGGGGGGGGAATGGTTTGTGTTTGTGTGTGTGTGTTGGGGGGTGGGGGAATGTGTGTTGTGTATGTGTGTGTTGGGGGGTGGGGGAATGTGTGTTTTGTGGTGTGGGTGTGGGGTGGGGGGGTGGGGATGTGTGTGTGTGACATAAAGGGGCCTAAAAAAAACCCCAA
This sequence comes from Rapana venosa, assembly GCA_028751875.1. Classification (NCBI taxonomy): domain Eukaryota; kingdom Metazoa; phylum Mollusca; class Gastropoda; order Neogastropoda; family Muricidae; genus Rapana; species Rapana venosa. The sequence goes on along the minus strand of CM054136.1, from coordinate 78,364,165 downwards.
CAAATTTAGTAATCATGAAAAGTTGAAAACCCCCCCCCCCCCCCCCCAAATCCCTATGTTTAAGTGACTTTCCAAAGCCAAATTAAAGAATTCAATTGGAAATAATTTTGCATACATTTTCTTCAGAAACTTTATTTTTTGGGGAGGGGGTGGGGGAACAATTCAGACTTTATGCCAGCCAGCTCAAATGTGTGGCACTTTCTTTTTTTCTTCATTGCAGAACATCTGATACTCCCTATCTCTCACACTTTCTCCCCACCCCAACTCTCCTCTCATTCTTTTGCCTCTAGCTGCTCTTTTTCCTTAAACGTGACGGGAAAACTCTCTTCACTGTCAAGACCAACTTTGAATCCACAACATGAACACCACCCTCACACACACACACACACTCAGCTAAGTCAGAACATCTTGCGCACACGTTAAATCCTGTTCTGCTTTTTGTAAGAGTAGGCCATTGTGTGGCGGTGGGAACAGCAGATGACAGAATTCACAAATCCGCATACACACGGGGACTGGATGTAAAAAAAAGCACAAAAGTGCTTATTCCATTATCCTCCATATAAAAGAATACAATAAAATAAATACAAATAAAAGCCCTTCACCTGATCCTCCAAATCCTTCACACGCTGACTGGCATCATCATCATCATGCTGCTGCTGCTGCTGCTGCTGTTGCTGCTGCAGCTCTTCCACTTCCTGCTGCAGCTGGCTGCAGCGCTGCTTCTCTCTGTCCAGCGCCTCGCTCTTCTCCTCCACTTGTTGCTGCAGCTCTGTCCGTGCTTTCCTCTCCTGCTGCAGCTGCTGTTGGTGCTCCGCCATCTCTTGTTCCAGGTCCGTGCGAGACTTCTGCTCCTTTCCCAGCTGCTCTGCCTTCTCCGACAGCTCGCTCTGCAGCTGGGCGTTGCTCTTCTGCTCCTGCTGCCACTGGGTCGTCTGCTCTGCCAGTTTCGTCTTCAGCGACTGCAGTTCTCCCTTTAGGTTTTCCTGTGGTTGTGCGCATGGTGGGTTGTTATCACGTCGTTATGTGGATGCATTTTGATATGATGTTCATGCAAATATTGCACCGTAGACTTAAGATTTTATATGTGAAAAAAAATTTGTGGAAAAATCTTTGTTGAGTTTAAACACACGCATGTATGCACGCATTCACACACACATACGCACTCACACCACTTACTGAAACATTTTTTTCTTTTTCAGATGATGCAGTTTTTCAGTTGAAACCGGAATTAGTAGGTAATGTGCTTTAATTTGAAACTTGGACCGTAAAAACTTTCAACCCCTATGTTAAGTGACACAAAACATACACACGATTCCATCACAAAACAGACACCACGACGACAACAACAAACTGTCGAGGTCTATGAACAAATACTTCGCAGGTGTGCGACACGAATTTTATCAAGACTTCTTCACAGCATTCTATCACAAGGTCAATGATCAAAACCACCGACTTAAAACTTGACATGCAGGCATGTTTGTCATTGTAACACTTCACCTGCAGTGCACAGAGTGCCAAGGAGCCAGTCATGATGATTTATGGACACATTTCAGGAGCACAGCATGCAACAATCTTGTCAACAACAGCCTAGGACTCACTTATCCCTGCTTCAATCTGCTTTATACCAGGATCCTCCTGCTTTGATTTGTTGCTTTACAAGATTCAGGGCTATATAAATGCAATACATCATTATTATTATTTGCCTTGGAAAGTTCAGGCTCTTTACAGCAATGGAAAAACTATTCAAAGTGTGCAAAGTTTCCTTATTAAAAATAAAATAAAATAAAACGGCACAGTCTGTGTGATGTTCCTTTTTAGTGCCTGTCTTACAGTCCCCCCATACCTGGTCTTATTCAAACTGAGCATATCTTCTCTCACATTCTAAAGGTGCTCCGTTTTACCACACGCTCTTTGTTTCACCAAAGGCCATGTGGAATCTCAGGCACTGGCACAAAATTGAAATTAAATGGAGGAATCTGTTACAACCTCTATTCAGCCTGGCACTTCGTCGTGCGAGTGAAAGGGAGGTAGGAACCCAAGATTACACTTCGCACATAAGTGAAGTGATACTGCCATGACGTTTAGCCTGAGAGAATAAAAACACTGAAAGAAAGTAGTTATCACATGAATGAAAGTAGTTCCCATATGAACGAAAGTAGTCTCCATAAGAATGAAAGTAGTTCCCATATGAATGAAAGTAGTCTCCATAAGAATGAAAGTAGTTCCCATATGAATGAAAGTAGTTCCCATATGAATGAAAGTAGTCTCCATAAGAATTAAAGTAGTTCCCATATGAATGAAAATAGTTATCACATGAATGAAAGTAGTCTCCATAAGAATGAAAGTAGTTCCCACATTTTAAAGCCTACGCCCTGACAACACAGGAGGGTGTGCAGTGAAAAAGTTCAGTGACGACGCTAACACAGTTTTACTGCTGAACCGTTGCAAAACACGAACCCTTTTACTTCCTCAGATAACCAAAACACAGAAAGCCAGAATGACAACATGCCCGTCAGCAACAACTGAAAAAGAAATATGAATCAACAACACGTATCTCCGTATTCAATCGTACAGACAAGCAAAACTGAAATTAAGCGTTAAAAAGCCTCTACTGCTTTGAATTAGTTGGAAATAAAACCAAAGTGCATGCAGACACACTGACAAAAAAAGCACATGCAAAACAAAGACCACAAAGCAAGCAAACACTAGGTCTAGTACATTGAAAATACACCCATCAGATAGATCACAAAACTTATGGTCCTGAACCTTTTAAAGCTATATTCAATTATATGATTATATAAAGCATGCCTGTTAAGTATACAGCAGTAAAGCCTGTGTTTTGATAAGACTTTATCATTCACTTTTCTATACAAGGCGTACATCAGGTTATGAGCTGATTATGCATTCACAACATGGACTTCTTCATACATGTGATATAGTATAAACTATCTGATACACAATGAAATGACAGATCCTTACTTAAAAAGGAAAAAAAAAATTACGAAAGAGTATATTTTGCACAGAGGTGCGATCTACAGAAGAGTACTTGACTGGAGCTTTGTACCATTTCGGACTTTTCTGGTTTCACTTTTGTCCGTTCACCCCTACATTGCTTTTTATTTCAAGAATTACATGCTCAATACTGAAATATCTCAGGTTAGTCTGTGCCAAACAGAAAATAACTGCCAGGAGGAAAGGAGGAAGGGGAAGGAGAGGAAAGGGGCACCTTTGTTCTAAGATGGGGAGGTAAGTTTTGGGTTGTTTTTTGTGTGTGTGCTTTGGATAGTTTTTGCTTTGCTAAGATTATTGCAAAACATTCTTTTTAACTTTGAAAAAACTGTGCTAAAAGTAAGAGATCCAAAAAAACACACAAATAGAATATTTCACTAGAATTAGGTACAAATGGGTCCTTTTCATTTTTTTTCTTTAAATCTACTTCTACCCCTATTTTCTCCTTTAATTTGTTTTTTTTTAAAAATCACATCCATGAACTGTAATTCTTCCTTTTTAAAAAATATTTTATTTCATGCACTTTTCTTCTCTCCGCAAGCTGAGGACGTCTTATCAGACTTGCTACTTGTCCATACATTAAACTGACTTCTGATACATAATAAATGTGGGCACAAATGTTACAGCTATGACAACACATACTGGCTGAAGCTGCTCGACAAGTTTTGTCACTGAGTTTTTGTCCCAATGCCAAGTTTGAAACAAAAGCTGACAGCTTTATTTGATGGTTGGTCTGGTGAGTTCTGTTTCAACAACTGCCAGAAAAATTAAACTTTTAATCTCTTTTCAATCATTAACTTCATAATCTTCAAACAACACCCCCCCCCCCCCCCTTGAAGTCCCTTTGAAGTGTTCTAATATTCAAGCGCTCTTTTTTCATCAGCAAGATAATTTTTTCTTACATCTGGTATCTTCCTGTTGTTGTCAGCTTTCCAACGCACAAAAGTTTGTGAAGAAAATGTTATGCACTTTGTATATATACATATTCAGTCACAGTTTCAGGATAAGCCTCTGAGTGGAGTCAAATAATCAGAGAACTCTGGTATTTCTAACATGCTGTCAAGCCCTGTGGGTTTAGAGCTGTAGCAGCTTTTCATGGGATACAGAATAAAACTTGGATAAGAAAAAAAAAAAAAAAATAGAAGCTCCACCTACTGCCTAGTGCACAGTGTTGTAATTTAGAATTAGTATAAAGTCTTTCTGAAGTATCAAAATCATAAAAGCTTGTGGTTCAGATTAAAATCTCTTCTGAAAAAAAAAAAAAAAAAAAGAAAGAAACAACCAAACTTTTATTTTAAAGTAAAACTAGGTTAATTCCCTATATTACCTTATTCATACCTTGTCCTGAAGTAAATACAATACAGTTTCAACTGCTGACAGTCAAAACACACGACACTCGTCAGCTCACAAAGCCACCTTTCTAAAGGACAAGACAAATCCAGGGGGGGAAAAAGGGAATCAAACACAAAAAAGGGAGAAAAGAGGGAGAGCAAACACAAAAACAACAAACAAAAAAAGGGAAAAAAAAACCAAAGCAGCAAAAGGGGAAACTACCATAACTTCCAGCCTCTCATTGAGCTCGTAGAGTTCTTCCTCTTTCTCATCCACGACATTGCGCTGCTCTCGCAACTGTCGCTGCACCGCTGCCAGTTCCGCTTCAAGGTCCTGCAAGAGGCACAGTGCCCGCACAATACAAACACACACGCGCACACACACACTGTTAGGAAAGGAAGCATGGGCGGGAAAAGTGGTTCCAAACGATTTCTTTTTTTTTTTAAAAAGGGTGGGAGTGGAAAAGGAAAAGGGGCTGGGTGGGTGGGTGGGAAGAGTGAAAAGGGAGGTGGGGGGGGTGTCAAGGTGTAAAATGACTAAACTGGCTACTAGCAATTTCTTTATTTACCTGCCTAAAAATCTGATTTCACATCATGAAAAGCACATTTAAAAAAAATATAAATAGTGTGGAGGGGGGGGGGGGAGGGAAAGGGGGCAAATCAAAACTGATCTGAGGGTGTTGGGGGGGGGGGGGGGGGGGGAGAGAAAAAAAAGGTACTAATTGCAGAGATCCAAAAAAAAGAAAAAAGGAAAAAAGTGCACATTGTTAATATTGCATGAATTAACAAATAGCAAGCTCCGAATAAGAAAGAGAGCCAAAAAAAAGCACTCAAACTTATAACAAATCAAGCTGAATAACAAAGTGAGAGCGTGTGAGGGTTAACAATTGTTGAGTTATAGGGAGAGAGCTATGTGGAGTTGAATATGCACAAGGGTATGTTCGGGTGTGTGTGTGTGTGTTGTGTGTGTGTGTGTGTGTGTGGTGTGTGTGTTGTGTGTTTGTGTGTGTGTGGTGTGTGTGTGTGTGTGTGTGTGTGTTGTGTGTGTTGGTGTGTGTGTGTGTGTGAGTGTGTGTGTGAGTGTGTGTGTCAAAGAGAGAGAGTATGCAGGTAAGAGTGTGTATCTGCGCATAAGGATATCACGCTTAAGTGTCTGTATATCTGAATGTGTACATACATTTTTACTTGTGTCCTGTTTTTAAAAAAACATCTTTCACACTTTCAACACTAATTTCTTAACCCAGCAAAAAGAAAAAAACCAACATAAAAAACCACACAACTAAACAAAGCTTGCACCAAGCTGCCAAACCTGTGCCAGTTTATCCCACAGCAGAACAAATCAAAAGCCAGATTCTCAAATTCAACCCAAAATGACACTCTGTCCGACACACATACTGACAAAAATTAAGGTACATAATAACGTGATACCACACAGTGAAAAATTAAAACGAAGACGTATTAACGTCGATAAAACATGGATAGAATGAAACGTGAACGCAGCAGCCAATACGAAGATGTCACCACCTCTAATAAGCATTTATCTATTGAGGACTGACCCACCACCTGTTAGAATCATGCAAAAATGTAACGTGAGCGGTTGGCTCCCCCAAACAGACATGAACCAGGATGCAACACTCAAGATGCTGAGTGAGCATGACGACACAGTTACTCACAGATACGTCAGAGCCTTCCGTCTGGGAGCGCGATTCCAGCTCTTTGGTCAGCGAGTCTATCTCTCCTTCCTTATCATCCAGCATGGACTGCACCGTGTCAAAGTCCTTTTGAAGCTCAACCTTGACGAATAAAGGAGAAGAAAAATGACAACATTTCAAAATGAGTTCTGTAGAAGGAAAGACAGCCTACTGCTAGGTGCAGCTCATATCAACCATAAAATATAACTGATTTTCTGAAAACTGGGCTGGAGATTTAGTGAAGTATGCCCCCCTCCCCCCACCCCACCCCCCCCAAAAAAAGAGACAAGATGGGGAAAAATAATGTGTGTACCTGGTAAGAAGTAAGGTAGATTAAGTTCAGACTGCAGACAAGAATAAGAAGGTTAAGGTAAAGGTGTCCCATAAATATACCGTTGTTGTGGAGCAAAGTGTCAGAGACCTCAGCTTCTCCAGCGACCAGCATATTGAGGACAGCACCCATCTCCTCTCCTTCGCTGCTTTACCTTCCCTGACCCTAAAGAGGGCAGGTACCCATTTACAGCTGGGTGAAGTGAGGGATTGTACTGAAGCCAAGGTGTTTAAACAGTCGCCCATCCACTTGGTAACCACGCTCAATGCCGATTAAAATTAGCTTGGGGGAAAGCGAGTGCTCTGACCACTGAGCTATCCTGTCCCATAGACTAGAGTACAATGTGACAAAACAAGGCTGACAGAAGACATAACAGGATAGAACAAACAGAGAGTCAGTCAGGTTGTGTGTACATGTATGTACCTGGAAAGAGTTCAGAAGGACTGCAGACTGCCACAGACTGCAGACTAGAATACACTGTGACAAAACCAGGCTGACAGAACAGGACAGGACAGAACAAACAGAGAGTCAGTCAGATTGTGTGTACATGTGCGTACCTGGAAGGAGGTGAGGCTGGTGATCTCTGTCTGCAGGCTGTTGATCTGTTCCACCAGCTGCTGCAGGCGTGAATCCTTCTCCACCAGGGCCTCTTGCTTCTGCGTCTTCTCCTCCTGCAGCTAACCAACACAACACAACACAAGATACACATCTTCCTGTCACTGTCCTTCTGGCTTCAAGCCCAGTCCACCTTCCTCTCAGGGCTATACACATCTTCCTGTCACTGTCTTCAAGCCCAGTCCACCTTCCTCTCAGGGCTATACACATCTTCCTGTCACTGTCTCCAGTCCACCTTCCTCTCAGGGCTATACACATCTTCCTGTCACTGTCTGTCTGGCTTTAAGCTCAGTCCACCTTCCTCTCACAGCTACATCTGATAGAGGAGGAGAGGTGAAGAAGGAATGTAGGGCTTAGTACCATTCACCTTATCTTAACAAGAAGCCGTTCTGGTGGTGCAGTGATTTGTTAGATAGCCCAAGCCTCTTTACTTTTTTACCCAACAACATTTTTTTCCTTTTATACAGATTTATCTTCAAAGGGAAACGTTCATTTCATACAAGCACATCGGCACTAGTTTGTCAAGCCAATATCTGGGGTTGAAGGCACAACCATATCATTAAACACACACACACACAGGCACTCTCTCTCTCTCTCTCTCTCTCACTCACACAAACTGCACTTTTTTTTCTTCTCTTCTTATTGGTACATTTTATTTTTTAGGATTGTAATAATGTAGTCCTTCAATATTATCATTAAGAAATTTTTGTTCATAGATAAATGGCTCGATAGAAAAAAAGCAAAAGCATTGCTTATTCAATGTACCACCTAGAAATAAAAATTTGACCATGACTTTGACTTTGAGAGGCATCCTTCAGTCTCGGAAGACTATGGAGTTGCGCTCTAAGTGTTAATTCTGGCACAGTGTGGCTGGCCAGTCCCACACGGGAATGACAGACAGTCCCTATGGCAGAGGAAGGCACAGATGAAATCTGACAAGTGATCCGTCTGCACATATACACACACTATGAACCTTTGAACACAAAACACAGATCCCTCACCTGCGTGAAATCGTCATCTCGTTGCTGAAGCTCGGCCTCCAGCGTGGTTTTTTCTTGCTGCAGCTGTTCTATCTGTTCCTGCTGCTCGCCGAGCTGTTCCGTCAGCTGCTCCACCTCAGCCGCCAGCTCGTTGATGCGCGACTCCTGTTCCCCCACTGTCTGGTCCAGCTCTTGCGCCAGAGACGTCTGCAAATGAAGTGCCTCAGGTTAATGCCTGTAGTAGACATCAGCATGCATACACAGACGTGCTGCACTGATTTTATAGTACATGCACAGTTGTATTGCAAAAAACCCCCACCCCAAAACCCCCTATTTTATACACATACATTAACTTCTTGTAGAAGAAATTGAGAACACCACACCCCGTCACACACATAGAAGCATGCACACATACACACACGCAGAGGCATGCACATGCTCACATCCACACACTCACATTCCCCTATCTCTCTCTTTGTGTGGAAAGACATTTGATTTAACAATACTGCTCCCCCCCCCCTTCTATACACACACAGGCAGAGCTCATGTAACAGACACGCTACACACATATACTTCCCCAAACACACGTACAAAAACATAACCGTTTCACACACTTATCAAGACATAGAAACACACACACACACTTGCAACAGTCCTATTCATGGACTGATGACCGTATGTAAAAACAAAGGTATCCACTGGCTTCTTTACATTATTGGCAAATATTCCACAGTTGCAGATTACTTGTTGGCCTTCAGTACAGCTCTAAACAAAACCTGTGTGAAAGTTAAACATTTCAAACAAACTTGGACGGATCCTTAACTTCAACACCGGTCCTGAGAAACTGAAGTATAGCTGTTAAAGTTATTCATTTTCATTTATGATCTTTCAACTAAGCTTTTATCTTACCTAAAAAGAATAGCACTGAAAGACTGAAGTACACAATAACACTGAAAGACCGAACAATACCCTTTATCTTCAAATGAATTACAGTTGTATCATCAAAACATAAGATAACATTGGATATAAGTTTGTGACTTCATGCAATTTAGTGTAATTCTGATATCAGTGTATTTCACCGTTTGCTTTATCAGAAGAAAAAAAAAAGCCTCATTTCCAGCAGAGTGCTGTGGTCATTCTCACCATCCAGGCAATCCTATCACTTTTGTCTTTTCAGACAGCTAGAATTTGGGAGTGAAAACAAACTCCCTCCCCAAAAAACAAAACACCCCCCAAAAAACAACAACCAACCAACCAACCATACACACACAATTTATTGGGTCATTGGTGATAATGTATTTTTCAGCATTTTAAGTACTCTTCATAACTGTACAATCTGACTAAGGGAGATTAGTAATGGTCACAGTGAGTATAAGGAGGCACCGTGGTCGAGTGGTTTAGGCGGTCAACTCGTGATCCAGCGGTCGCGGGTTCGATCCCCGCTCGGCTCGGTGTTGTGTCCTTGGGAAAGACACTTTACTCCTATTTTCCTCACTCCACCCAGGTGTACCAGTGGGTACCAGCTCTGCTGGGGAAGTATCTGGCGACAGACTAGCGTCCTGTCACAGGGGTGGTGAAAAACCATCAGTTCGCTTAACGCTACAGAAACCGGGATAAGCTCCGGCTCTATGGGCCTTCTGGCTCGAAAGAACATACTTTTACAGTGAGTATAAAAGAGCAATTTTGTGCACTGGGTAAGAAACCCACCCCAAACAAACTTCCTACCAAAAAAACAAAAAACCACCACAAAACAACAGGACATTGTATCTGTCGAGAACCACACACACAACCAAGCAATATGCTGTATTGGTTGAGCCCCCCCCCCCAACCTTAAATCAAATATTTGATTTCACTCCCTGATTCTAGCTGACCACAGACATTCCACGACAGAGGTCTCAGAAGGTGACACTGACCACAAAAACCCTGCAGCAAGCCTTTCTAAAGGAATCGTTCTAGAAAGCTGCATAATCCTTCATTCCAAGTTCTGACCCGCCGCTACCTCTTTCCTCCTAAGAGCATTGCTTCAACTACCGCTGCTACAGGCAGAAAAAAACAAAAACTGTTATTTTCTCCTACAAAAAGAGCAGAAAAAAGAGAAAATTATGTATAATGCAAAATAGGCTGTCATTTTTACCTTAGTCAGCAAAAGCAGTGTTTTAAAAAAACAAAACATTTTGCCATCTTTTCCTACTGGCACAAAATGGTCTCCTCTTCCAAAAGGAAACAGCAGTTTTCAATGTGTGTGCAAGATGGTCTGCAAATGTTTGCACACAGGACCTCGGTTTATACTTTTTGTCTGAAGGACTTTTGAGGGAGCCAAGTCAGTACTGATGTTAACTCCAGGGTAAAGTACTGATGTTAACTCCAGGGTTAAAGTACCCTAAAATGGGCGCCTCTGTGGTGGTTTGATCCCCGGCTGTCAGATCCCAAGCCCAACGCTCTAACCACTAGGCTATCCCGCCACCACCAATATACTGACACGAATCATTACTATCAATACATACAATCACTTATATTGTGGCACACATTTTCTGTTTTCGTACATTTGTCATATACTCCTCTGACGATAATTTTGTCCTGCATGTCACACGGTGGAAATGGCATTGTATGTCAGTTAAAATTTACTTCTTTCCGATACCAAAACAGTGACACAGCCTATTGTGGGATGGCAGTGCATTATTTCATGTGAGAATAAAGCACGCTGCTCACATGGTGGTTTTTTTGGGGTTTGAATTCTTGTGATGGTGGAATTTTTCAAGCAAACACTCTTACCTACCTATTTCCATTTCTACTTCCAATGTAAATTTCAGTCAGACTTATATTCATTTTTTTTTTTTTCCCCCAGTAGTTTTACCCCCCATCTTCTTCAAAGTGGTTACTACTGAAAAACAATGAATGCCCTTGCACCTGTTAATGAGATGATTATCGGACACCACAAGAACTGACCCGGTGAATATTTCCATTTTCTGTTGTAGCAATACTCCCCATGCACCAAACAATCTTTTGGTTAAAATCACAGGAACAATTCTCAAAAAACCCAAAACATGAATTGATGTTGAACATAAAATGAAACAAATTCAAATGGAAAGAAAATTTGAAAAAAATAGTATGTTAAAAAAAGCATGACAAATGTGTAATTTCCCCTTAAACGATGAAAAGATATCACCATTTTTAATCGTTTCTCTTAAAAACTTTGTTTTTGGTAAATGAAAAAAACCAAGATGAGTTATAAGTGAATCAAGAATAAAGATTGTGTGGTTATGAACCCGTATACAGTATGTTAAACACAATATGAGGCAATGATGGAGGGAAGCAGCAAGTTTAGCATCTGACTCTGTGCTGAAAAATCTGCACATTTACTTCCACTGACATCTTTGTTCAGCGTTGTCATTTAAGTGGCCAAGCAGGTCACACAATACAGAAACATACTAGGACTTAAAAACACCTTTTGCTCAATTCTAATCCTACCTTTACATATTAAAAATATCTTTTTATTGCATGGGAAATGCGTTTTAAAAAATCACAGTACCTAAGAATATTTTTGTCCTGCTATAAACTATACAATATGTATGCAGTATATATATTTTTTTAAAAATGATAACGATAGAGACAACAATAACTACAAACAAAAAACAGAAGTGATGTGATTCTGATACTGTCATATATATGCTGTTAATCTTTGCCAACTACAAAACTCACTCAGGAAAGCTTCTTGTGTATTCAAAAGTGATGTTAGATCTAATCTAACAGAAGAATCAAAGCTATACATATATATGTATATATATATATATATACACACACATACATACAACACTATTCATCTACACTTGATAAGCAATCTAACAAAGTTCTTTGCGATTCAAGATGAAGGATTATGTGGTTATGAACTTGATACAAGCAAAGTATTAATGATATGAGAAAGGAAACGTGAATAATTCAAACAAAGCAGTGAGCTTAACATGTGTGTATATATATTAATGGTAGGCTAAGCCACACGTGACAGTGACAATAGAAATGGAATCTGGAGTGTGATATTGTAAAACAAATAATCCTCCCTGTTCTAGCAGCCAGATAACTTACCACAAACGACAGGGATGATAAGCAAACTGCTAAGTTCTTTCTTCAATAGACAATAAATAATCTGTTTTCTCAACAAAACTCTACAGATCAAATAAAAAATAAAGATGTCCCATAACCTATGCAGTCATTAGGGAACGAAGTGTCAGATGCCTCAACTTCTCTAGAGGCCAGCATATTGAGGGTGGTACCCATCTCCTCTCCCTCGCTGCTTTACCTTCCCTATCCACAACAAGGCAGGTACTCACTTACAGCTAGGTAAATGGGGATACTGCACTGTAGAGCTGTGCTAAAACCAAGGCACTCCCACACAAAAGGTCACCCATCCGCACGGCAACCATAGCTCTACGCTACTTAATTTTAGCTTGGGGAAAGCGAGTGCTCTGACCACTGGGCTATCCCTTTTTTCCAGATCATACACAAGTGATTTAAAGCTACTCTGAACACACACATACTTCAATTTCAAAAACTTATGCAGTGACCTTACTGCATTCCCTTGTAGCCTCCCGACAAAAACATTTCTCTTCACGAAGACTGTCAATGCCTGTACTAAAGTGAGCTATCACTGTTCATGAGGGATAAGTACTGGCTGCTGGAGAACACAGAGGACACAGGGTGTGGAACGAGGCGATGAGATAATTAACGGAGTTACTGACCACGGACGATGGCCGTTCCTCTTCCTGGAACTGCAAGTCCAAAGCCCCAATACACATTATCACACACTATGTCGCTTCAACTGGGGTGCTGGCATTTGGAGCCAGATCATACTGATCTTTTTGGAAGAGTCAGTAAAAATACAGTTTCCAGGAACATCCAGAACATTCAGACAGAGCGCTGATGCAAAAATTTAAAAGTGCCGACATGCGCAATGACATGGGGCATACAATAACCTGTCTTTTGTTCAAATAAAGCAAAAACACCAAATGCAACACTTGCTCTCTTTGACTGCATTCATGACATATTTATCAATGTAGCAGAAATCAAAGAATACTTTGATCAACATTTGTTTTCTTCTGTTCTTCTTTGTATTGAATATGTAGAATTGATGGTCTGCTGCTTTCATTCTTCTTACAGTCTACAGCTAGAAAATGTAAAAGAATGCATCATAAAAAAATTTTCTTTAAAGTTAGGTAAACAAACAAAAAAAGATAAATGATATATAAAAAAAGATAATAAATGATAAATAATGAAACAAAATCTAGACAAGCAGCTGAAACACACCAGTTGTTTCTTTTCTAAATATAATGCTTCAAACTTGCTTGACTTTGCTGCAAACTGTCCTGATTTGGGGGCAAATTGCCATACAAATATAAAATCATTAACGTCATCAAAGCACAGATAAAAACCATAATGGTTCATCATAAAAAGTCTTCCAACATAAAAGAGAGTTTACAACCATTCAATTTTGGTCTACCAATGCATTTTGTTTGCTTACTACTTCTTCGATGTATCTACTTCTTGGGAAGGGAAGGAAGACGTGCTTACGACAAGGACATCAATCAACTTTTTTAAAAAAAGAAAAAGGGAAGGGGGGTCTAAGTTGACATAGAACACTGAAAGCACATGGCAGAACACAGCGCAGACTGTCTGCAGCAACAAACTGACCCGCTCAGTAAAGGAGGCATTTAAAGGGAGGGGCTCATTGAAAGGGAGGGAGACGTCCAGACAGGTCTCCCCTCGCTGCAAGCTGTGAACCGTGTCTTGCAGATCCGACACCAACTCCTCTTTCTCTTTCAGCTCAGCCTGCAGGCATCCACATTCAGTCTGCACAGTGGCCACAGCTCTCTGGGTTACAAGGTTAGTGGGAAGAAGAAGAAGAAGAAGAAGAAGAAATGGCATACACACTAGAAACGATTCTCTTCTCCATGAATTATCTCAATCAAGTCCTTGAGATGAGATTATAAACCAAGGCCCTGTGAGTGAACGCACGCAGAACATCTTGCACACATGTTAAAAACCCGTTCTGCCTTTTGGAAGAGTGGGCCATTTCATGCCGGCAGGAATGGATGTCTATTTTTTTTTTAAAAAACCACATGCACACTGTGGCATGTTTAGACACCATCCCCAAAGTCGGACAGTGGCTACCTTCAAGGTGGCTACAAATGGTCGCATATGCAAAATCTCACCTTTGGTGTACCTTAAAGCTCTGGCTGAGGAACACAGAAAAAGAAAAAATTCTCATACAATATCAGCTGTACCACTCATTGTTAATATTTCCACAGCAAATTACAATGTTAAAGCAAACGCATAAAATATCACCAGGTACACGAGTTTGTCGTACATTTAGTTCTGGTCCGATTAACTACAGAACAGTTCATGTTAATAATTCCTGTTATCACTGCAATAAAAATAAAGACACGTTTGTATTTCATTATTCAATAATCCACACAACTATGAGCAGCAGAAAGAAAAATACACAAATGTCTCATACAATAATCAAGAGCAGAATGGTACAAAATTGTTATTACAGAAAGAAAAGCATGCTCTAAAAGCAACTCGACTGTAAACCACTCCCCAAAAGATACACAACTTATCCATGTAACAACAAACCCATCCAGCACACTATAACGTTTCTCCACGTCTGAATATTCTTCCTCAAAAAAGAGTACAACTCCACTTCTCCATCCTGAGATATGAAAGCTATCTTCTCATGTGATGAACCTACCTGAGAATACGAAAAAGCTTGCTCCATGTGACGAACCCACCCATCCCAAACCTCCCCAAACCAAACAACAATAAATAAAATGTGGAAGAAAGTTCCACCACTCTCCAGCATGCAGCAGAGCAGGCACTGTTGTTCCTGAAGCAGACACAAAGTCTTCTCACCTCAGTCTGGGACAACTTCTGCCGCAGCTCTTCTATCTCGGCGTTCTTCTCATCCAGCAGTTCCGGAGGGAAGGGGCCCATGTTGGACAGCTCTGTGACCTGAGCCTGAAAGAGATCGTTTTGTGTGAGTGAAGGGAGTGTGAAATTTGTGATGGAAATTTGTGAGGGTGCATGTTGGTCATTTAAGGTGCATATGAATTACTGACCTCTCTCGGTTTGTCTGCAATATAAGCATGTATGTCTTGGATTCTTCTTTTTCTTCATTGAAGGCTCAGCCAGCAACTACTGTGTTGTCCGTCAAATGAGCGATAGCTTATAAACAAAAGTTACCTTTCCCTCTTAGATTTGGGTATTTCACTAGGCGGATTCTTTTTACTGGATTCAGACGACTTTTAATTAAGACAGATGAGATGGTCACACAACACTAGCTATGACTCTTGAGTAGTGAGAGCGGTTTAAATCCTTCGTACAAGTCCCATTACTTTTCTCTAGTGTACTTCTAGTTTTCTTGCTTCACCTTTCTGCTTGAAAGTATTGAATGTTCACTGCCTCTTTTTTGCGCTGAATCTTGTAAAGCAAACAAATATATATAAATAAAATTTATACTCTCTAACACACACATAAGCACACACACACACACAAATACCCACACACACACTCGCGTATGCATGCACACCCACGCACAACAAGTCTAGGTAGGGTGGTGGAGATGAGGGTGGCTGTTGAAAAGCAGAAAAAGACATAAGGGGAAGACAAAGAATGAAGCTGCCCTGGGCTAGCCTACCTGCAGAGCGTCCCTCTGTTCCTCCAGTTCCTTGGCACGAGAGGCGGAGGCTGCAGACTCCCTCAGCTGTTCCTTCAGCTCCTCCGTCTCCCTGCTCCTCTCCCCTATCTCTGACTGCAACGTCGCCTGCTCTGTCCTCAGCGTGTTCATCTTCATACACACACAAACACACGCACACACACAGTCATGAAAATACATATATACATAATTATGCACACACAGTGCAAGGACATACATTCATCCATACATTCATCCATGCCAAGTATACATTTCACTTGTTCACTGACTGAAAGACAACAAAGTGAAAAATTCTGATTTTAATGCATTTTTACATGTCCACTAGCTTAAAGACTTCACTGGCTTAAAGACACACACAAAATTCTACGGTTTCAATGCAATCTACAAGCTGCCCATTTCTCCAACCTTTCACTCAACCTACCTCCTCTTCCATCTTCTCCAGCTTCTCTCGCTCAGAGTCCAGCTGCTCACGGAGGTCAGCAGCCGAGGTAGAGCTGGCGTTGGGGTCTGGGGTTCCAGTCCAGTGGCGCATCTCATCCAGCTGGTTGCGCAGCGCCGAGATCTGCAGCAGCTGCTCCTGCACCGTTCTCTGCAGGGCTTCCTTCTCGTGCACCAGCTCCTGCAGATAACACAGCCAACACATCTGAGTCTGTTTGTTATACCTGACAGTATGCAGTTCCTTGTCATATCTACTACATCTATTGCTAGCATATTGGTCCCACTTGAGCGCATTCTCTGCAGGGCTTCCTTTCTTGTGCACCAGCTCCTGCAGAAAACACAGGGTACACATCTGAGTCTGTCTGTTATACCTGACAGTATGCAGTTCCTTGTCATATCTACTACATCTATTATTGCTAGCATATTGGTCCTACTTGAGCGCATTCTCTGCAGGGCTTCTTTCTCGTGCACCAGTTTCTGCAGAAAACACAGGGTACACATCCGAGTATGTTTGTTACACCTGACAGTATGCAGTTCCTTGTCATATCTACTACATCTATTGCTAGCATATTGGTCCTTCTTGAGCGCATTCTCTGCAGGGCTCCTTTCTCGTGCACCAGCTCCTGCAGAAAACACAGGGTACATATTTATCCCACTTGAGCGTGTACCGATCCTTGTAAATATCTCCATCTATATGCTCACGCATAATTCTTGCTGCAGCAACAGAGGGACACTACCAGCTCTTATCCCATCTCCACTGCCTAAAAATATCCCACACTGACCAGTGCCTGATATGGCACAGGCCCACAAACCCTGCTCTCATATCCTGCAGTCTTGTCCTACCTTCAACACTCTGAGACACCAGACCTGGCCCAGCCCCAATAGAACTCCAGAAAAAACAAACCCTCTGGGGGCTGGCAGGGTCACTACAACAAAACTGCAGACTTTGCCATCCAGACCAGATTAAAAATTTAGCATAGCCAGGAACACAGAAGAGATGTAACAATAAAGCATTCCACATTTTGATGGAGTTTTGGTTATTGCGAAAGATTTCCCCCTTCTCTAGGGAGAGAAAAAGTCACAAAAAAGGCACCGCTGACCTCTTCAGCGCGGCGAGACTTGCGGAGTTCTTCCTCCAGGGAAATCCTGCTGTGTCTGCGCTGAGGGGCGGGGTGAGGGGGGGACATGGGCATGCTGCTGGGGGACACCGGCCGTGGAGTCAGGTCAGGGGACGCCGACGTGTCAGACTGGTTGTCCAGCTCGCCCACCGTCAGACGACGCTCCAGCTTCTGTATGCGGCCTGTGGATCAGTGGTGCAGCGGTTAGAATAAACACGTCCAGAAGGTTCCATGAACCGTCAACAGTCAGCAACCTTGGGGCGCGCAAGTTGTCAATATTTGCAAGTGTGTGAGAATGGCATTCAAGAATAAAGAATCAAGATTTTTTAAACAGCTTTTTTCCCAGGTTATTTTGCTTGTGGTCTCATCAGAAACATTAAGAATATGAATGCAAGTTAAAAAAATCATGACAAAAATGGATAAAGTCTTGTTATGATTTTGCGTATTGATCTTCCTTCTCTTCAAGATTTTCCGGCATCTTTATTTGAATAAAGGTTATCTTGCTTTTGATCATTCAATACCATACACAAAACATAACTAAAGGTGATAATAAAGACACATAATGTTCAGCTCAGACTTTGAATATCAACCCTCTGTCTTTCCCCAAGTCCCAACACAGGCCATGGAACTGTCAATGGCCAATCACTTTTGGATGTGTGGACACATAAAGGAAGAAAAGTAATACCTAAGACAGGCCCTAACTTGCTAAATATCAATATTACATAAAAACAATAATCCAAACAAGGACAACACTAAGGAACAACAGTTCAAGCCTGCAACATTTAGCGCTTTCAATCACTTTGCACAAAATGTTAAAAACGGCAAATGTTACAAATTCTGTGAAAAACATTTTTCCTTATATGGTGCTATAAAAATGGCCACACCTAACAACTTTGTCCATCTTAAAAATTAAAAAAAACACACCAAAAAAATCATCAGCTATTGACCAAAAAAACCTCCAGTGAAAGAAGAAGAAAAATTAATGACAAGTATTCTGATGACCACCAAAGTCAACAGATGCAGGTGAGATATCCGAGGACAAAAAGATGCCCATTTCCTCTAAAAATCGACCCCCTTTCCCTCTTACTTCACCAGTGATCTCCCGCACCCCCACCCCCCTTCCCTCCTACCCACCCACCCACCCCCCCTCTCCCCGCCAACCTTTGAGCTGTTCCTCAGTGTCTCCGCGCTGGTCCAGTTCCCGCTCCAGGGAGTTGATCCAGACTCTGAGGTCCTGAGCGCTGAGGTCCTGCTCCTGCAGGGTCTGCTGCAGCTCCCGTGTCTGCTGGTGCATCAACGACTGGCTCTCTATGCGCGCCTGCAGCTGCTCCGTCAGGTCTTGTATCTGACAGGCACACACCAGCAATGATGAATGAAAAGGCAGGCTTACTTATGTATTTATTCTTTTATTTTCGATATTAATGAAATGAGCACGCGTGTGCTTTTTTTCATCCAGTCCCCATGGACCAGTTTGACCAAAAAATCGAACTGAATGTCCTTCGGATAAGACTATAAACCAAGGCCCCGTGTTCGAACGCATGCAGAACATCTTGCGCACACGTTAAATCCTGTTCCGCTTTTCAGAAGAGTAGGCCGTTGTGTGCCGGGATGACAAAATTTACAAAACCGTATGCACATGGAGACTGGATGTAAAAAAGCACATGAGTGCTTATTCCATTATCCTCGATATAAAAGAATAAATAAAATAAAATAAATATGCAGTTTTGTCAACCGTTCTCACCGGCACACAATGGCCTACTCTTCCGAAAAGCGGAACGGGTTTTAACGTGTGCACAAGATGTTCTGCGTGCATTCGCACATGGGACCTCTGTCTATAGTCTCATCCGGACTTTTGTGGAGAGTGGAGTCAGCACTGGTGTTAACTCCAGAGGAAAAATCCTCTTGATTGAGATTCAAACCCAGGTCAGCAGATCACGAATGCATCACTTTAACCACTAGGCTATCCTGTCCCCCATACCAGAATCAGCCTCTTGTAGTTTCAATAAAATGGAAATCTCAAACGTAGGTTCGAGTTTTCTGTCAAAGAGTGGATTTTTTTTCAATGGGTTTTCCCCCTTGATTTGCCATGATTTTTTTTTTCCAGTAGGTTTCCCCCCTTGATTTGCCTTTCTTTTTTTTCTAGAGTAGATTTTCCCCCTTGATTTGATTTGATTTTTTTTTCAATGGATTTTTTTCCCTCCTTGATTTGCCTTGACAACAAAATCCACTCTTTGAAAGAAAACTCAAACCTAAGTTTTAGATTTCCGTTTTATTAAAACTACAAGAGGCTGATTCTGGTACAACAAGAAGAACCCACACACGAAAATCACTGATATACACGTACATACGGCCTGTCAAATAGTCCACATTTAGTAGTGCGACTGTAGCGCCACAATCAACCACCAAACAATCTGACCTCAAAAACACAACTACATATTACTTTCTAGTGTAATTTTGAGACTGGATGGGAATCTTGAACCACACGAACACATCCACATGCATGTTCATAAGCGCGCGTGTGAGGGTGGCACTCGCACACCAAACCATGACAGAAGACAACACCAACAACAAAAAATCCAAGGAAAAGCCTTACCTCTCGCTGCAGGCGTCCTTCAGAGTCGGTCTGTTTCTCCTTGTCATGCAGCTGGTCCTTCAGCTTGTCCAGCTCCTTCAGAAACTCCTCCCTCTCCTGCTCCCTCTCCGTCATCTGCTCCTGTTAGTTAGTCAACCACCACATCATGACTGTCAACGTCAACACATGGCCTATACCACATCAGGACACATGTCAACGTCAACACATGGCCTATACCACATCACCCCACATGTCAACACGTGGCCTATACCACATCAGGACACATGTCAACATCAACACATGGCCTATACCACATCACCCCACATGTCAACATCAACACATGGCCTATACCACATCACCCCACATGTCAATGTCAACACATGGCCTATACCACACCAGGACACATGTCAACATCAACACATAGCCTATACCACATCAGGACACATGTCAACACATGGCCTATACCACATCAGGACACATGTCAACGTCAACACATGGCCTATACCACATCAGGACACATGTCAACGTCAACACATAGCCTATACCACATCAGGACACATGTCAACGTCAACACATGGCCTATACCACATCAGGACACATGTCAACGTCAACACATGGCCTATACCACATCAGGACACATGTCAACGTCAACACATGGCCTATACCACATCAGGACACATGTCAACGTCAACACATGGCCTATACCACATCAGGACACATGTCAACACATGGCCTATACCACATCAGGACACATGTCAACATCAACACATGGCCTATACCACATCATGACTGTCAACGTCAACACATGGCCTATACCACATCAGGACACATGTCAACATCAACACATGGCCTATACCACATCACCCCACATGTCAACGTCAACACATGGCCTATACCACATCACCCCACATGTCAACGTCAACACATGGCCTATACCACATCAGGACACATGTCAACGTCAACACATGGCCTATACCACATCATGACTGTCAACGGCAACACATGGCCTATACCATATCAGGACACATGTCAACGTCAACACATGGCCTATACCACATCAGGACACATGTCAACGTCAACACATGGCCTATACCACATCAGGACACATGTCAACGTCAACACATGGCCTATACCACACCAGGACACATGTCAACGTCAACACATGGCCTATACCACATCAGGACACATGTTAACGTCAACACATGGCCTATACCACACCAGGACACATGTCAACGTCAACACATGGCCTATACCACACCAGGACACATGTCAATGTCAACACATGGCCTATACCACACCAGGACACATGTCAACGTCAACACATGGCCTATACCACATCAGGACACATGTTAACGTCAACACATGGCCTATACCACATCAGGACACATGTCAACGTCAACACATGGCCTATACCACATCAGGACACATGTCAACGTCAACACATGGCCTATACCACATCATGACTGTCAACGTCAACACATGGCCTATACCACATCAGGACACATGTCAACGTCAACACATGGCCTATACCACACCAGGACACATGTCAACGTCAACACATGGCCTATACCACCCCATATGTCAATGCCAACACATGGCCTATACAACATCAGGACACATGTCAACGTCAACACATGGCCTATACCACACCAGGACACATGTCAACGTCAACACATGGCCTATACCACCCCATATGTCAATGCCAACACATGGCCTATACCACATCAGGACACATGTCAACACATGGCCTATACATCAGGACACATGTCAACACATGGCCTATACCACATCAGGACACATGTCAACGTCAACACATGGCCTATACCACATCAGGACACATGTCAACGTCAACACATGGCCTATACCACGTCAGGACACGTGTCAATGTCAACACATGGCCTATACCACATCAGGACACATGTCAACATCAACACATGGCCTATACCACATCAGGACACATGTCAACGTCAACACATGGCCTATACCACATCAGGACACATGTCAACGTCAACACATGGCCTATACCACATCATGACTGTCAACGTCAACACATGGCCTATACCACATCAGGACACATGTCAACGTCAACACATGGCCTATACCACACCAGGACACATGTCAACGTCAACACATGGCCTATACCACATCAGGACACATGTCAACGTCAACACATGGCCTATACCACACCAGGACACATGTCAATGTCAACACATGGCCTATACCACACCAGGACACTGTCAACGTCAACACATGGCCTATACCACACCAGGACACATGTCAACGTCAACACATGGCCTATACCACACCAGGACACATGTCAACGTCAACACATGGCCTATACCACATTAGGACACATGTCAACGTCAACACATGGCCTATACCACACCAGGACACATGTCAACGTCAACACATGGCCTATACCACATCAGGACACATGTCAACGTCAACACATGGCCTATACCACACCAGGACACATGTCAATGTCAACACATGGCCTATACCACACCAGGACACATGTCAACGTCAACACATGGCCTATACCACACCAGGTCACATGTCAACGTCAACACATGGCCTATACCACACCAGGACACATGTCAACGTCAACACATGGCCTATACCACATCAGGACACATGTCAACGTCAACACATGGCCTATACCACACCAGGACACATGTCAACGTCAACACATGGCCTATACCACACCAGGACACATGTCAACGTCAACACATGGCCTATACCACCCCATATGTCAATGCCAACACATGGCCTATACCACATCAGGACACATGTCAACGTCAACACATGGCCTATACCACACCAGGACACATGTCAACGTCAACACATGGCCTATACCACCCCATATGTCAATGCCAACACATGGCCTATACCACATCAGGACACATGTCAACACATGGCCTATACATCAGGACACATGTCAACACATGGCCTATACCACATCAGGACACATGTCAACGTCAACACATGGCCTATACCACATCAGGACACATGTCAACGTCAACACATGGCCTATACCACGTCAGGACACGTGTCAATGTCAACACATGGCCTATACCACATCAGGACACATGTCAACATCAACACATGGCCTATACCACGTCAGGACACGTGTCAACGTCAACACATGGCCTATACCACGTCAGGACACGTGTCAATGTCAACACATGGCCTATACCACATCAGGACACATGTCAACATCAACACATGGCCTATACCACGTCAGGACACGTGTCAATGTCAACACATGGCCTATACCACACCATGACTGTCAACGTCAACACATGGCCTATACCACATCAGGACACATGTCAACGTCAACACATGGCCTATACCACACCAGGACACATGTCAACGTCAACACATGGCCTATACCACACCAGGACACATGTCAACGTCAACACATGGCCTATACCACATCAGGACACATGTCAACGTCAACACATGGCCTATACCACATCAGGACACATGTCAACGGCAACACATGGCCTATACCACATCAGGACACATGTCAACGTCAACACATGGCCTATACCACACCAGGACACATGTCAACGTCAACACATGGCCTATACCACATCAGGACACATGTTAACGTCAACACATGGCCTATACCACACCAGGACACATGTCAACGTCAACACATGGCCTATACCACATCAGGACACATGTTAACGTCAACACATGGCCTATACCACACCAGGACACATGTCAACGTCAACACATGGCCTATACCACATCAGGACACATGTCAACGTCAACACATGGCCTATACCACACCATGACTGTCAACGTCAACACATGGCCTATACCACATCAGGACACATGTCAACGTCAACACATGGCCTATACCACACCAGGACACATGTCAATGTCAACACATGGCCTATACCACACCAGGACACATGTCAACGTCAACACATGGCCTATACCACACCAGGTCACATGTCAACGTCAACACATGGCCTATACCACACCAGGACACATGTCAACGTCAACACATGGCCTATACCACATCAGGACACATGTCAACGTCAACACATGGCCTATACCACACCAGGACACATGTCAACGTCAACACATGGCCTATACCACACCAGGACACATGTCAACGTCAACACATGGCCTATACCACCCATATGTCAATGCCAACACATGGCCTATACCACATCAGGACACATGTCAACGTCAACACATGGCCTATACCACACCAGGACACATGTCAACGTCAACACATGGCCTATACTACCCCATATGTCAATGCCAACACATGGCCTATACCACATCAGGACACATGTCAACACATGGCCTATACCACATCAGGACACATGTCAACGTCAACACATGGCCTATACCACATCAGGACACATGTCAACGTCAACACATGGCCTATACCACATCAGGACACATGTCAACGTCAACACATGGCCTATACCACGTCAGGACACGTGTCAATGTCAACACATGGCCTATACCACATCAGGACACATGTCAACATCAACACATGGCCTATACCACGTCAGGACACGTGTCAACGTCAACACATGGCCTATACCACGTCAGGACACGTGTCAACGTCAACACATGGCCTATACCACGTCAGGACACATGTCAACATCAACACATGGCCTATACCACGTCAGGACACGTGTCAACGTCAACACATGGCCTATACCACATCAGGACACATGTCAACGTCAACACATGGCCTATACCACATCAGGACACATGTCAACGTCAACACATGGCCTATACCACATCAGGACACATGTCGACGTCAACACATGGCCTATACCACATCAGGACACATGTCAACATCAACACATGGCCTATACCACATCAGGACACATGTCAACGTCAACACATGGCCTATACCACATCAGGACACATGTCAACGTCAACACATGGCCTATACCACATCAGGACACGTGCCAACGCCAACACATGGCCTATACCACATCAGGACACATGTCAACGTCAACACATGGCCTCTACCACATCAGGACACATGTCAACGTCAACACATGGCCTATACCACGTCAGGACACGTGTCAACGTCAACACATGGCCTATACCACGTCAGGACACGTGTCAACGTCAACACATGGCCTATACCACATCAGGACACATGTCAACACATGGCCTATACCACATCAGGACACGTGTCAACGTCAACACATGGCCTATACCACATCAGGACACGTGTCAATGATAAACGTCATCTACTGGCTTATCCCGTTATGTCAGAAAGAAGCAACAGTCTTTTTTCCTTACTTTGCATTGAAACAAACACAAGTAAGAGAGGAAAGGAGATGGTAAAGGGTCTTTGGTTTAAACTAGTCTTCACAAGGACTATAACAGGTATGCATACAAGCAAGATTTGGCATTACAACTCATACTTTACTAATGTATAAACACACATGTATGTAACCTTTGACTGTCTTTCTTGCTGTCTATATAAAAAGCTGATTACACATATGTGTCTGTCTGTCTGTCTGTCTGGTCTGTCTGTCAACTAAAACTCTGTGATACTCAATTTCCTCCACTTCTTTTCTTGCATATCTATCTATTTGCCTGTCAGCATGGGTATTTACAACAGACTGTTGCCAGAACTGACTTTACTACCAAACTTTTTTGTTTTGTTTCTTTAACATGCCTTAAATATGTGTTAGACATGGGATGTAAAATTGATATCCTAACTAAAACAACTTGTAGTCAAAACAATGCTCAAAATGGAACTAGGGATAACCCCCCCTAAGTTTTCGGACCAGATACCATAAAAAAAAACCTTCTCCCCTTCCACAACCAACACTGAAAAATTAACCCGTACACTACAACAAGCAGCATTTAATAATAATAATTAAAAAATGGAATTTATGTAGCGCAATATCTTGCACAAAGACAAAATCAAAGCGCTTGCACTCAACTCATTCTTACGCAGTCACGCAACCAATAACAATTCATAGTTCTAACAAGTCCAAAATGTGCACATGCACGCGCACTCACATGCACACACACACAGTTTCTCTGTATTCATGATTTACTTCCGAGCAATTTATTACAGTTTATTTGTGTCTACAAGCCTTCTTGGGCTTCTAAGGCAATAAAGAATGTTCTTGTTCTTGTTCACACACACACACATGCAATACAATACACACACACAAAACATACACACACACAACACAACACACACACATACAAACACACACACACACGCACGCACATACACACACACTCAAAAAATACACACACAAACATGCACGGATGTATACATGCTCTCATACACCACACACACACACGCAAGCACACACTTAACCATCTGATACCACTTTTTTTGGTAGTGGAAGGACGTTAAACTGAAGAACACACACACCACACACACACTCAAAAATACACACACAAACATGCACGGATGTATACACGCTCTCATACACACACACACACACACACACACCACACCACACCACACCACACCACACCACACCACACGACACAACACAACACAAAACCACAACAACAAAACACAAAATTAGCCACGTACATCCAGAAACTGCTTGTTGGACTTGAGCTGCCTCTCCGTGTTGTCCAACTGGAGCCGCACGTCCTCCACCTGCCTCCGCAGCTCCTCCGTCTGCCGCTGGTGCTCCTTCTCCATCTCCTCCACCTGTGCCTCCCGCTCTTGCAGCCGCTCTTCCGCCTGCGTCAGGCGATGCTGCAGCTGCAGCGACTGTTCGCGCGTCTGCTGCTTCACTGTGTCCATCTCCTTCAGCAGGGCTGCACATGTCAACCCCCCACACCATCATCATCATTGCCCGGGGTTAGCTGCCGAGGTCAGGGAGTGCCCGTGATGAGCTTGTTGGTGGTGGTGGTGGTGGTTTTTGCGCGTTTGGTTTTTGTTTAATTAACGCTGTGGTCTGTATTTTTTTGTTTTGTTTTTTGGCAAAGAGAACTTTGCTTTTATATGTTACATACCTATTCCATGTTGCCTATTAATGTTTCCTCCTTTTTTTTTTTTTTTCACTGTTGGACTGTCTACTATCCTTCCTGCTCTACCTACCTACCTACCTCCCCCCCCCCCCCCCCTTTCCCGTACCACCAAACTTCAAACTTATATATCTTAAAATTCTAAATATTTCCTTGCACTATCCTCCCATCTATCACCGACTTGATTCATACCTGCAGCAAACCTTATTTTTATGGTTATTACTCCCATTTTGATCAGTGACAAATGGCAAAAAAAAAAAAAGCCTGTATTTTGGGTGGAAAAAATCATTTTAACAAAAGGCAAGTTTTTAATAAAAAAAAAAAAAGGGAAAGGGGGATGGTGTTATAACAAATAAAAACTCACTTCAACTCAACCTGTGAGTTTTTGTGCATCAAAACTTTAGTAAGTGAACAAACATTTTAGCTGTGCACACATCTATCTAAAAGAACAAACAACAGGGTGTAAAAACTCACTAGTCTGTAGTTAAAAAAGTAACCAAACGTTGACAAATAAAACCAACCAAAATTTAGCCAACTCAATTCACACACTTACACACTTCAAACAGGCACAAAAAACCTTGACATATTATCATAGAACAAACAGCAAACTCACAATAATTACTGTTAGCCAAACAGGAACAAATTTACCAAAGAAAAAAGACTTTAAAACTTCCCCCAAAGGTTCTCTGTCTAAGTTAACTTAAACAGAATCCACAGCTCATCTGGCAATCAGAAAAAAACAAACTGGAAAATGTAGAGGAGAAGGAAAAGGGAAAGGAAAGTGCCGACAGTGATCTAAAAAAAAAAAAATAACTGCAATACCAGTCTGTGTCCAAAAGGAGGAGAAGGAGGAGGAGGGAGGGTGCTGGCAGAATCATGCTGAAAACAAGTTCAACATGCACGCACACACACACACACTGTGTATGGCAGAAAGAAAAAAAAAACGACCACATTTTGGGATCTGTGTGTCCCCTGATGAGTGTGCTGTGTACCTTCTGCACACATTTTGGGATCCGTGTGTCCCCTGATGAGTGTGCTGTGTACCTTCTGCACACATTTTGGGATCCGTGTGTCCCCTGATGAGTGTGCTGTGTGTACCTTCTGCACACATTTTGGGATCTGTGTGTCCTCCTGAGTGTGCTGTGTGTACCTTCTGCACACATTTTGGGATCTGTGTGTCCCCTGATGAGTGTGCTGTGTACCTTCTGCACACATTTTGGGATCTGTGTGTCCCCTCCTGATGAGTGTGCTGTGTACCTTCTGCACACATTTTGGGATCTGCGTGTCCTCCTGAGTGTGCTGTGTACCTTCTGCACACATTTTGGGATCTGTGTGTCCCCTGATGAGTGTGCTGTGTGTACCTTCTGCACACATTTTGGGATCTGTGTGTCCCCTCCTGATGAGTGTGCTGTGTACCTTCTGCACACATTTTGGGATCTGTGTGTCCCCTCCTGATGAGTGTGCTGTGTACCTTCTGCACACATTTTGGGATCTGTGTGTCCCCTGATGAGTGTGCTGTGTGTACCTTCTGCACACATTTTGGGATCTGTGTGTCCTCCTGAGTGTGCTGTGTACCTTCTGCCCACCTCACCTCATCCAGTGTGTGTCATACCACACCTCCACAGTGAACAAGAGTGTGGGTATGTAGGTAGGCATATGCTATAAAGCTGGATCTGTTATTTAGCAAATAAAGTCTAATCAACTATGATTTTTTAAAAATCACCACCTGTTGTATTATGCAAATCTAAAAATAGAAACTAGATCTTCTTCACCACATTAGTGATATAAATATTTATATATATATATGTAATTAAAGCCAATGCACAAAAGCAAAAGTTTTAAAGCGAGCACTTGTACAAATGCTGGCAATGCACCAAGTTCTAAATGAAAAGACTCGCTTGTTCTCTTAAAAACGATAAAGAGCTTTGAAAACTATATTCAGATAAAAGCAAAAAAACTAGGAATTCACTGCAATGATCAATGATCAGCTATAGAATGATAGGAGTAAATCATTATCTGAAGAGTAACCACAAATTAAAGTTGTTTTTTTTTGTGGTTTCTTTTTAGGGGGGATGGATGGGCGGGGGTGCAGGTGGGAGGCGGGAGATGGATCTGTGATGGAGGGGGATAGGAGTTTGGGGAAAAGGGGGGGGAAGGGGGGGAAGGGGGGTGAGGATTGAGAGAAAGACACATTAGACAGTTTCGTGAAAAATATGCATACGATACACAAATGCACAGCACGATACAGACCAGGCAAAGCTTCATAACCAACAAACAACGGAACCATCCATAAATCTGTCCACATTCTTGCAGAGAAGCACAAACAAGGAGGAGGAGGGAGGGGAGGGTGGGGCAGGGTGGAAGGAGTACTGAGTTAAGAATCTGTGGTTGGGGGGGTGGTGGGGTGGGGGTTGGGGGGTGGAGGGCAGCAAACGTATGCGGACACACCAACCTTTTTGCTCCGACACAGTGGCATCTCCGCCTGCCATAGCTGACTCTGTGTGCATACAAAGGCCAGAAGTCAAGATCATGCTGAAGAAGAAGACATGTGACAGGAGAGATCTCTCACAACACGCACCATGTCTGACGGGACGAAACGAAACGGCATGCCACAATGCAGTCACGTAGTAACAATGCCAAATCACAGACAACATGATGCAACATGAGGAATTCACAACGCAACGATGCATGGTGTCAAGGCATCGACAATAGTGAGACGATACGGTCGTGGGATTGTATGCGGTAGTCTAAAGGATGAGAAGGAAGAATGTGTGTGTGCGTGTGTGTGTTGTGTGTGTGTATGTGTGTTTTGTGTATGTGTGTGCGTGTTGTGTGTGTGTTGTTTGTTTTTTGTGTGTGTGAGTGTGTGTTGTGTGTGTATTTTGTGTGTGTGTGTTTTAAAGTGCGAGAGTGTGTGTGTGTGTGTGTTAAAGTGCATGTGTGCTGTGCATATGTCTGTGTGAGAGTGTGTATGCATGTGAATGCAAGAATAGCGTATGAACAATTATTTTTAAATGTTCCCTAATGACAATATGACACTAAGATGAAAACCTATAGGATGTTAGTAGATTTGTAGCAAACATCTTTGTGGCAACTGACTGCATTCAAGAGTACTGAATGGTCTACACAGCATGACTATGTCTCTACAGAACTTTGCAACGATATCTAACTTTTTTGTTTGTTTGTTTGTTGTCTTCACTGTTGAAACTACCATTCTAATATATGACAACTGCTTCTTCATAGGCCTCTTGTCACAATTTTTGATTCTAGATAAAAAGCACCACATACAGAATGGAGCAGATTGCTCAAATATTATTTGCAAAGATAGTGGTGTTGATACTATATAAGCAAAACTTCAAAAACAAGACCATCTTTCAATTATTTGTTGATAACAACCTAAACTGTGAAGCAAGCAGAATGCTGTCATATATTCAGATGTCTACTACTCCTTGTGTTTTGATAAGATTGGTGTTATGTCTGTTTTTCTGCTGCATTATGACAGAACTTGATGGGAAGTGACAGTCTGTTGCAGTTATCAGAGTCAAATCAAGAGTAACATGAATGTCAAATCGTGTAAGTATGTATGTGCATGTGTGAGTATGTGTGTGTGTGCGCACATGCATGCATGTGTATATATGGTGTGTGAGTGGGTGTATGCCCATGCAAGTGCGTGTGTGTGTGTATTTGCATGCGTGTGTGTATATGTGCATGCTTGTGTGTGCACGTTCATGTGTGTGTGTGTTTATGCATGCACATGTGCTAGTGTGTGTGTGTTTACATGCACCAGTAAGTCTTCTTTATGTGTGTGATCAAATCTGAATATGTGTTGTGTTTCACGGTTAAATATATGACAATCAATGTCTTGTGAGACAAAATGAATATATCAAACATTTATAACACATATGGATCAATAATACACACCAAAACATTCATGAAAAGAATATGCAGCAGATTGAACAAAACAAGCAGACAGCAGAGAGTAACCAAGCTGTAAGAACAGAAATCATAGCAAAAAAACCCTGAAAATCAACACAGACCTGTGCAACCGACAAACATCAAAAGTGCAGAAGATACTCAAAACAGAAAAAGAAAGCAGCATTAATAGTAGTGAAGGTATCTTCACGTCCATAGTCTTACTGAAGTATTAATTACCTATGATTGGTAAATAATTTGTCAGAGTGAAGATTCTCAAACCTTGGTTTGATGGTGTAATTTTGAGGCACACAAGATAGATACTTCAGAGAGGTGTTACACAAGAGTTAGTGAAGTCAGTAACAAGCCGTGCAGTGCAGAGCAAAGTATCAAAGTTAGCAGCGCTCAGGGTGGGTCTGTTAGTAGCAACGCATCCCTTTATGATACTGTAACAGCAGATATTGGCATCCCACTTCCTACCACAATTTAAATTTGCTATACAAATCCCAAAGTTTCTAGTATCAACAACCAAAAGCTCCTTGTATGATAAAGATAAGAAGATACAGTGTAAACGGAATCTTCAAGCTGGTTAATTAAAGAAATATCTTGTGAATACATTTCACACATGCATGTTTCAATGTGTGCTAATACAAACATTTGTCAAAATCCAAAAGCATGGTATGTGCTTTTCGATTTTCACTTTTAATGGATATTGTAACTACAAATACTTATCATCTAAATAACAAAACAAAACCAAAAAATTAAAAAGCATGATTATATATCAGAAAGAATACATCTGGTTATGTTAAATCCATGCATGCTCAGTATAATGTACTTTATGGATAAACAGTGCACACTCTCTATATGCCTGTGTGTACATGTGCATGTCAAATGCAAAGTTGTTGCAAGTGTTCTGTTTTAAACTATAAGACCCAGGCTTTTATATACATTACACTATGACTTTGTGACATTAATCAGAGCCTTTACACTGTTGAAAAGAACATAACAACCTCACACAAATACTAGGTTGATCCTAAAGTAATCTTATACATTTGTAGTTTATAAATAGCAGAAAACAAAACCAAAAAACCCAAACCCTCCAAAAATGCAACCTTCAAAGTAGAAAGAAAATTCTACAAATCAGAATCAAACCCACTTCATGTCGCTCATACCCATTTACAACCAGCAAAGAAAACTAAAACCTCAGAAAGAAGTTGCGCCTACTGTGTAATGAATGGGAGGCGCTCACAAAGATATGTGGGAGGATAACTGTACAAAACACGAGGGCAACCAAAAAAAAAAGGGATGTAAACTGTCGAAAACTGGCATGCACAAAAATACCCAGAGCCTCACATGAATACAAAATACCCAAAAGAAAGCAACCCACAAACTCTCTCGTCCCAGCAACCTGAACAGACAAACCCCTTTCTGTTCACTGGCTTAGCAGCCCCTCTCCTTTCTGGTTAAAAAAAGTAATGACAAAAGCGTGTGGAAGCAATGGAACCCCATAGCTCTGGTAAGGGAAGGAAGGAAGGAAGGAAGGAATCAAGGATGTATACACATACAAAGGCCCCCAAGGAGTACTGAGCGCTCTTACCTAGTATACAAACACAGCAACAGTCTGCCTCCCAACCTTTGAAAGCAATTTTGGCTGCAAATAGCTCAAGATACTGGTGGTTAGTAATCCGCAACACGAAAAAAAAAAAAAAGGGGAAAAAAGAAGAAATTGCTGTTGTACCGTGTTTGCCATATCTTAGGATTGCTATTGAGACTTAAGGGTTAGATTCATGTTTTTTTGTGTGTGGTGCACGTGTTTGAAACATTGAACAATTAGTTCTTAACCCCCCCCACAAAAAACAAACAAAAGATCTGCATAACCTTGATAGCTGTTTCTGAAAATGTGTGAGCCTGAATGTTTTTTCTGGCCTCTGTGGTGTGTGTGTGTGGTGTGTTTTCAATTTGACATCTTTCCACTTTAGTGATATTAGACAATAGGAGAAAGAGGGAAGAGTGAGCATGTGAGCAGTTGAATGTATGAGAGAGAGTGAGAGTGAGAGAGCGTGAGTGATATTACTTGAAAATCTATTAGAAAATGTATGTTTCATATCAGATATCTGAAATGCCCAGTACCATAATGAAGACCTAGAATCTAACACTACTGTGTTATAAACTGGTTTTAGCATGCTGTGCTTGAAGCCATATGATATCACATATTCTACTTGGGATTACCTGAAATGCGGTGTCTGTGGTGTGTGGTCACAAATCATAAGGAGTATTTTCACAGCATGGACTAGGTGCTCACTCGCACGCTCTCCTTCCCTCCCTCCCTCTCCCTCTCATTCCAATACATAAACTCATTCTCACATGGACACAACTTCTCCATTCACCAACCTTCCACTCACATCTTATGCTTCCCAATATCTTTTATTCCCGTCATGTACAACCACCCTGATCTCAAAATCAATAGTTCTCTGACTGTCAACTTCCAGAAACAAGTTGAATTTCTGCCAGACAAAGTCTCTGTGTGAAATAAATTTGTAAAGGCTCTGAAAAAAAGTCACAATACTGGTCAATTTTTTTCCCAGGTTGTCATTTGGGAGATTTTTGATAAAATAGAAAATTTCCTTTCAATTACCTCTTTTTCAAGTCATCATGTGAGTTTTCAAAAACAAAAAATCTACTTTTAGCTCTTCTTTTTTATGCTGTCAAGTAAGCTTTTGAAACAAAAAAAACCCTAAGATGTTCAGAACACTTTTCACCATATGAAAGAAAGTAACCTCTATCTACGATTCCTCACATTACTAAAAGCCTGGGTCTGATGCCGGAATATATATATGCATATTCATGATGTGTTACCTGATCTCTTAGCAAGCAATTATTTCACCATGCCTCCTATGACCAAACGGACACAAACCCCACTTACCATTTTGAAATGCAATATTCCCATTCCAACAGAACGCATGTCCTTTTTTCAACAAGTGATCATCCCGGAACCATTGTGATCTTTACCTCACATGCAGCTAAACTCCAGTTATACATGACCATGTTTGATTTCTTTCTTTTTTGTGAGACCTCATCACCAATTTTTTCTCAACTTTTTTTATGCATTTTACATCAAACATCACAACCAGAAATAGTTTGAAAAATGAAAGTCGATTAATTTGGAATAATGCCGTGTTTCGATGCACTCTATGCAGTAATGCACATCATAGCAATCCACAGCCTTTCATGCATTTACTTCATGCTCTGCTATTTATGCATGATTTCAGCAGATTTCTAAAATAAGGTGGCATTATCAGAATGCATTAAAGCCACAAAAATAAAGAAAAGGAAACAAAGCTGAAGGCATGCAGCCTAAGCTCTTTACCTGAAAAACTGTTACTCAGAAAGCGGAACCTGCTACTTAGTTTTCAAAGACTTTAGATATCAAGATAAACAACAACAACAACAACAGTGACAACAATAACAACTAAAAGAAAAAACGAACACTTTCGTTTTGACGCTTCAGCAAGCAAAAACATTGCAGGGGCCTATCGCTCTTGCCGCTACCCATCTCGCTGCATCCACTGACGGAAGAGATAGGCCCCGACAAACACACCAAGCGGCACGATAAGGAAAGAATAGCTAGGGGGGCCAGTGTTAGGCAGGCCGGAGGGGGACACGAGATCTGAACCTTGAGTCTCCTGGCCGGCGTGCTCCTGCAGAAGGGACTGCTGTCGCTCCACGTCCAGACGCCGGGCCTCCAGTTCCCCCGTGGCCTCCTGGAAGTCGCGCAGACGACTGCGCGTGGTTTCCAGCTCGCTGGCTAGACCCTCTTTCTGCTCCTCCAGGGACTGCAGCTGTTCTTCCAGCGCCTCACGCTCACTGCTGTAGCCACCGATCAGACCTACGGGCAGCAAAGGGTAACCCCCCAGCATGGTTTACCTCTCCTTCATTAACACCAAACACTGAAATGGATAATAATAAGAAGAAGAAGAAGAAGAAGCTATGGACTTTATATAGCGCTAAATCTTGTAAAACAAACAAATCAAAGCGCTTGGATTGGATGTCATTCAATCAGAGAACAGTTCATGTCGCAAGTTAACTGACTGAAAGGAAAAATAAGTGACCTGAAATTGACTTGCCACGTTTTGTCTATAATATATGCGGTCCTTGCAATATCTTCCAAGCAGTCATTCAAAGTTAAAAGTAGTGACGCATTGGTACAAATTAAACAAGCGTTTTATTTTGAATTTGGTTTCTGCTTTTACTACTTTGATACATAGCGTTTTAACAAACTGATATGAATATGAATGATATGCTATTTCACTAACAGATCAATTGGGTCAATCTGGCACTTTCCTGTGGATTAATTAATACAAAACCTTGCATTACCAATAGTAGTAAAAAGTGTCAACATTTTTGCAAGACTATCATACATTTTTTTGGGGGCAGAGCAAAACTCAGTGGGTGTACCCATGTTTTAAGTCATCCTGTACTGAACTGTACCATACTGCATTATCAGTTGAGTTGTTTATGGAACTGTACCTACTTATTTCCTAGAATCATTCACAGACACATTTGATTGTTTAAAAAAAAAAAAGCAAAAAAAAGCAAGCCAAAGCAAAATGAACCAGAAGACAAATGTGTGAAGAAACACAGTCACAAATACAAGAATTCTCTTCTGGACAGTCACAAAGCTGTCTTCATATCTTAACATAATTTTTATTGTTGTTTAAATCCAAACCCATAACCCTTTTCGTGATAACAATCAAAGTTAACACACAAATGTGTTGTACAATTAGTACTGAAGGTTAAATCACAGTCAAGATATGTCGGAGAGTATCATACATCCCGACAGTCAGGGAAAAAACAACAACCCACCTTGACATACATCTGTGGTCATCAGTGACTGTCTCTAAAAGGTGCCAACAAATTTGGGGGTTTTAAAAATGGCAATCTTGGGAACTGCAATTATGTCATGCCATGAGCAGCACAAACTAAGCTCCAGTGTGTGGACACATACACTGACAATCTTGAAGCATGTTAACATCCACTCCCACCTTTTTGAAAAAAAGCATTTATACCATCACGTGCCAGTAGGAATGGACATATATATCTATATATATATATAAAACACCTGCACCACACCAGTGTTATGTAGACATCATCCCTGAAAGGGACAAAATTTGGTGACCGTACTGATTGGCAAATGGTCACACATGCCCAAATCTCATCAATGGTCAATCAAACATTCTAGTAAACACACAAAAATCCTGAATAATTTTTAAAAAAATTCTAGCAAAGAAACAGACAAAAAAACCCCAAACAATAAAGAATACAGCTAAGAACAATGAAGTATGGAAAAAAAAAAAAACCCACCAAAAAAGCCCCTGCACCATACATCTTCCAAACCAAATCAATCACTACCAAACAAAAACTCCACTATCCACCAACACGGTTCAAACCTGACCACTAACTGACCTTCCGCCTTGTGGAGCTCCAGCCCCAGGTACTCCTTGGCCGACACCTCCTGCCGCACCTGCTCCTCCAGGTCTCGCAGGCGGGTGGCCAGGTCTTCCTTCTCCCTTGACCGGGTGGTCAGGGTGTCCAGTAGGTCGGCCTGCGTGGCCTTGGCCTCCACCAGCTGCTGCATGGTGCGCTCTATCATCTCCAGCAGTCTGGACACCGCTGTCTGCAGCCTGCTGCGGGCATCTGACAGCCCCACACACACACACAAAACACACTACCCTCAACTTTTCTGAATCTGTCTGTTTTTAGTGCAGGACATTGGTTGAAATGTGGGTGTGTAGTGTGATTTATGGCGGGAGTGAGGATGTAAGGAAAAGGTGCCTGGTGACGATGAAAGTGAATATACTGATATATGACAAGAGTGAGGATGCAAGGAAAAGGATCTTGGTGATGAAAGTGAGTATGCTGACATGAGGATACAAGGAAAAGGTGCTTGGTGATGAAAGTGAATTTACTGACATATGACAAGAGTGAGGATGCAAGGAAAAGGTACTTGGTGATGAAAATGAGTATACTGACTTATGACAAGAGTGAGGATGCAAGGAAAAGGTACTTGGTGATGAAAGTGAATATACTGACATATGACAAGAGTGAGGATGTAAGGAAAAGGTACTTGGTGATGAAAGTGAATATACTGACATATGACAAGAGCGAGGATGCAAGGAAAAGGAACTTGGTGATGAAAGTGAATATGCTGACATGAGGATACAAGGAAAAGGTGCTTGGTGATGAAAGTGAATATACTGACATGTGACAAGAGTGAGGATGTAAGGAAAAGGTACTTGGTGATGAAAGTGAATAAACTGACATATGACAAGAGTGAGGATACAAGGAAAATGTACTTGTTAATGAAAATGAGTATACTGACTTATGACAAGAGTGAGGATATAAAAAAGGCACTTGTTAATGAAAATGAGTATACTGACTTATGACAAGAGTGAGGATATAAAAAAGGCACTTGTTAATGAAAACGAGTATACTGGCTTATGACAATGAAAATGAGTATACTGACTTATGACAATGAAAATGAGTATACTGACTTATGACAAGAGTGAGGACACACAAAAAAGGTACTTGGTAATGAAAATGAGTATACTGACTTATGACAATGAAAATGAGTATACCGACTTATGACAATGAAAATGAATATACTGGCTTATGACAGTGAGTATACTGACTTATGACAATGGAAATGAGTATACTGACTTATGACAATGAGTATACTGACTTATGACAATAAGTCAATGGAAATGAGTATACTGACTTATGAAAATGAGTATACTGACTTATGACAAGAGTGAGGATATACAAAAGGCACTTGTTAATGAAAATGAGTATACTGACATATGTATGACAAGAGTGAGGATATACAAAAGGCACTTGTTAATGAAAATGAGTATACTGACATATGACAAAAGTGAGGATATTAGAAAATAGGTACTTGTTAATGAAAATGAGTATACCAACTTATGACAAGAGTGAGGATA
Source organism: Rapana venosa (assembly GCA_028751875.1). NCBI lineage: Eukaryota > Metazoa > Mollusca > Gastropoda > Neogastropoda > Muricidae > Rapana > Rapana venosa. Next base: position 78,326,463 of record CM054136.1, on the reverse strand, counting down.
TAAGAAAACAGGTACTTGGTAATGAAAATGAGTATACTGACTTATGACAATGAAAATGAGTATGCTGACTTATGACAATGAAAATGAGTATACTGACTTATGACAATGAAAATGAGTATACTGACTTATGACAATGAAAATGAGTATACTGACTTATGACAATGAAAATGAGTATACTGACTTTCGACGGAGTGAAGATACAAGAAAAAGCTACTTGAAAATGATAGCTGACATTTTCTATGAAGTTTAGCTGTAGCACCTTAATACAAAACTAACATACATACATATAAACAAAGAAAACAAATCGGTGGCTCTGTCTCAGAAGAGCAGCCTGAATTTCACGCAGAGAAATCTGCTATGACTTAAAATGCTACACAATACAATACAATACACTTGTGTATACACACATACCTATACCCACACAACTTACAAAAATAGAATCATGCAAATGAACTGTTACTTGAAAAAAAAAAAACACCCAGAAAATTACTTTTTAAAAACTTGACACACTTTCAAATGGAAAATAAAACTCTCGAAAGTTTGCAAACAAACATATACCTGAGGTTCATACACAACCAACTAAAAAACAAGTTCAGATTTATGATTTTTTTTTTCAAAAAAGAAAAAGTACACCTGCCACACCTTACCTGAATTAATTTCAAAAATATTTGCAGTTCTTGACAAACAAGACCCTGAACAAACAGAAACATCAATAGACGTAAACAAACAAATGAATATGTGCAGAAATAGGGTAAAGATTCACACAGCTTCGAACATAAAATTAGAAATCTTTAATTTCCCTTTTGATAAAAGTTTGCACAACAACAACAACCCAAACAAACTACAGGAACTTCAGAAAATAACGACAAACTTAAAAACATAAAAACACATTGTGAACTTACGAGTTCCAAACAATTAAAAACAACAACAGAAAACAACGAAACCCTAAGGGGCTGAATGGACACAAGAGCAAAAGAGTACCTGAGACGATCTCCTCTCCCTCGGCGTCGATGTCAGGCCCGACAAAGATGGATTCGGTCAGTCGCTGTGAAATGTCCAGCCCTTCGTCAGTGGCGCTGGACAGGATGGACGTCTCCTCCAGGGTAGGGCTGCTGTTGTCTGCATCGCCTGCCACGACACACACAGTCACCTGCTGGTCACTGACTTGGCCATCAAAGTCTCACACAGTTCAAAACAAAAACAACCAAACAAAACCAACAACCCTCCCCTCCCCCCCACCCCTTCCAAAATGGTGCATATTCCATAAACATAATTTTCATATACTGAGGTTGAACCTTGTGAAGTTGGGTACACTGCCTGTAGAATATTTCATACAAGTTATGTACACAAATCTACAGCATCATGAAAAGTGAGTGAGAGTAAGTATCTCGCTGTGGTGAAGAATTGTGTATTGGCAAGTAAGCCTACATAATAAATGTATGCCTGCACAAGGAGGTAGTGGATGAGAGTAAGTATCTGTGTGTGTGAAAAATTGTGTATTAGCAAAGAAGTCAGCCCAATAAATGTAAACATGCCTATGCATTGGCTGTTACTGCATGGAATGTATGCATGAACATAAAAATGTTATGTAGTTTCTTGAATATAAGACAATAATGAATACAGGTATTTCCCAAAACAAAAATATTTTTAAAGCTAACATTATGAAAATAATCCAATCAGAGCTTTATCAACTTCATGATTAAGTACACACATCCTGCGTATAGAGTAACAACAGCTGCTTTATCATACCAGTACCGTCTACTGTCAACTCACAAGAACAAACACATACACAATCACCAAAACAAAGAACGAAACCCAGGAACAACTCACGATGTCTCCAACTGCGATCGCTCTGCGGCGAAGACACCACCCCAGCAGCGCCCCTGTCCCCGGCGCTCCCGATAAAGGAGGACAACCCAGCTCCTCGCGGGGTGACCAGGTCTCCATGGAACTCAGGACGTGGGGGGTGGGTAGGGGTGTGTGGGCGCTGGGCAGAGGCAGAGGCAGAGGCAGTGACCACAGTGTGCAGGCGACGGTTGATGGTGTCCTCCACCTCCACGTAGGTGTGCACCGAGTCTGACAGCAGCTGCAGCAGGCGATTGTTGGTCTGCTGGATGGTGTCCCTAGGAAGGACAAGCGTTTGTGTGAACTGGAGGAAATTTGTGTGTCGTGCATAGTACTGCTACGGTCATTTTTTGTTTTTGTTTTTGTTGATAGCCACTGACTCCTATCTCAGAGTCTTCCATCTTTTTCTTTGTTTTTTTGTGTTTTCATCTCTTTTTCTGAAGCCTCATTTCCACAACTGTCGACAAAACACAGCATGATGCCAGTCAGCCACCCCCTTACCATGCACCCACAAGTCTCCCTCACAGCAAGCCCCCCTTACCTTTCAGCGGAGAGGCGATCCAGGTCTGACTGCAGCATGTGGATCAGGTTGGGCTCTCCGCCGTCACCCGGGGTAGGTCGCGGGGTGAGGTCTTGGGGTGGGGAGCCAGTGATGGTGGAGGGGGTGTGTATGGAGGAGGGAGGAGAGGCCAGGGGCATGGACAAGCTGACGGTCATGCTGTCCTGCTGCTGTGCCAGCTGCTGGGTCAGCCGCTCCACCTGAGCCTCCAGCTGTCGCGACACAGCCAAACAGCAATGTAGAACGACAGGATGACACACAAACACATCATTCACACACAAATGACAGACATCCAATCACTATTCAGTCATAAGGGCGCACAGCTGTCAGTTTCCCCCACTTTCAGCTGCTATATTCATTCCATCCAATCCCAGCCCAGCTGGTGCTAATTATAGCAAGGAATGACCGCACTTGGGACTTGATAAAAAAAAAAAAGGAAAGGGTGCACAAATTTTAGCACTATGCCCTGCACCCTGGACTGTGTTCACTGGATTTGCCCACTGTGAGTGGTTACCTTAGGAAGGGTTATTACAACTGGGAACAAGTTTTCCTTGTCAGTCAAAGAATTTTATTTTTAACACACACACACCTACCTTTCCACTATTATTTTATGACAATTCAGATGCATGACAGAGTTGCACTCAATCTTATCTATCATATCCTACTGTTGACCATTTCCAAAGAAATCAGATACACGCCATATCAATCAAGCACAATTTGTGAACATTCTCTCCAATGCCCATCCACAGAGTGGACAGATATGTGGCTGGCAGACTTTGCTGACACACCACACCACACCGAGTTTCAAGCAGAAGAAGACCAGACCCCAAAAGATCTCACACCATAACGCAACTACTCCTGTATGGTTCGAAGCCTTACCACACCTAGTGACTATCACGCTAACAGACACCCCCAAGGTACCTGGTCTGTCAATCCCACCTCACCTGTTTCACTCTGTGGTCTTGGGCAGGTGAGGAGGGTCGGCCGCTCTTCACCACTTCAGCGAAGGTGTGGGGTCTGCCAGTTGGGGAAGAGGGGCTGTGAACGCTGCCCTCCTCATCCGTCTCCTCGTACTCCAGGCTACTGCTCACCTCCGGGGAGTTGAAGTCATCCCTGCTGCTGCCTCGCATGGTGCCCTGTGCGCAGGAATAAAACCCATCCCCTTGTGATGATGTCTTGCTAATAATGATGAACAGCAATCTGTCTGCATTCTCCACAGAAAAGGTGACAGTGTCACTGAAAAATCTTTTACCTCAGGTTAAGAGAAAAATCGCTAATAGAATAGAAAGAATCATGAAAAACAAAGATTAGAAGGCTATTCAGTTAACAGAATAGAAAGAATCATGAAAACCAAAAGCTTAGGAGGCTATTCAGCAAGTACATCATCACACTGCTTAACATATCAACATCATAAAAGTGAGAAAATGTGAGATAAACAGAAGTGAACGACAAACGGTTGATTCAAAATAACAGATACTGTGAGAAGTAGGCAAGCACCAAACTTAAGCTTCATGAATCTAAAAAAACATATTGGCTGTACAACAAAAATGCTTCATATCAGTATTAACAACAGTGACAACAATGAACTTTAGTTTTCTCTCTTGTAAAAAAAAATTAATTTAAAAAATCACATTTAACAATCATGTCACAAAAACACAGCAAAATATAAATAAGGAAGGAAATATACAAAAATATCATAATACAGTGCAATATATAATCCTACTTAAAAGGTGATTTCATAAACAGGTAAAAGATGTTTGAAGCAACTCAATACATGACAAGTCACTAAGTGACAGAAAGAATGAATGAACAAAAAATAAAACTAATAAAAAAGAAGAGAATGAGTGAATGGAACATACATGTACTTAAACTGCACAATAATGTTCACGCAGAAAGGAAGAGTGTTATCTAAAGCGACATTTTTTGTCTTTATCAAATCAAGGAACAGTAGTTTAGTTTGAGACAAACATTCTCTGTTTTGAAAATCTCTTCTACGTATCTTGAAAAGGACCTTAAAAGAATCTTTACAATGCTTTATAAAAAAATTAATAAAAGCAAATGTTGTGAAACTGACTCCACGGCAATCTTCAGCTTAAAAGCATTTCTCCTGCTGCTTTGAAGAAGGAACTTCAACTTCCATGGAATACATAAATAGAACAAGACGCTAAATACCCCTGAATTTTAGCTCCCAATAAATGAACACAGCCAAATAAAATCTTCTTCTACCTCAAAACCGTAACCTCACCAAGTAAAATCTTCAGCATATGACATGACACATGAAGACTTTTCAACTGTACCAGATCTCTTGAACCTTTCTTGTGGACAATATGATAATGGTATCTGTTGGATTAGTTTTATTCCATTATAGGTCAAAAAGGGCAGTCAGTACCAATGCCCCTATCACTGTGCTTCACTTTATGACAGTAATTTCTTAACAATTGCTCCTTTATTATTAGAGATAAGCTGGCTTGTTAGTAAAGGGTTATCACTGAACTCTGACAAGACAGGCAAAGACATGAACAAATCGGTTTTCATCCTGGTTGCTCTAACATACCTTAGACCTGAGCAATAAAAATACAAGCAGTCTCTATCAATGAAACTGATCTTTTTCTGTACTTTTTTAAAATTAAAAAAAAAATCCTTAAGACCATGCCTTGGCAAACAGAGAAGGGACAGAACACTTACACCAGACTTCAATCACTGCTGTTGTTGTCAAACTGCCAGCATTGTCTTAGCACTCAGTAAAATATGCATATATCATATCCTCTTAGATTTGTTAAACAGGATAATCCATGCTTAAAAGGAAAAACTCCTAGATGTAGTAAGGTACTTGCAATGTTAAAAAAAAAGTTACCAACAAGTAGATATCCCATTTCTTTTCTTGGCTAACTGAAATAATGAATTCACACACCGACAGCAGAAATGGTATGTTTGATTCCCTACTCTTCTGCCTTTTTCTTTCCTATCCCATGGTACATTTTACAAGGCTGATCATCAGTAGGTTCACTCACGCTGATGCTTTTGGTTTTATCTGGTTACCTCTTTGTGCTATACTGTATGCACGGCTCACACCCAATATTCTCTTATTCCTTATTGTTTACTTCTTTATGCTATACTGCACACATGGGCCACACCCAACATCTCTAACTGACCAGTGTTTACTTCTTCATGCTCTACCTGATCCACACACAACATTCTATTATGAATCATCTGTGTTGCACAGAACACACCACCATTTACTCTCACGCACTTTAACCACACATTTTTGAGTAATGTTACAACCTGTGCAATAATACCCAACTAGCAGGCTACATCGAAACAACAGAAGCAGCACCATCAATGGCCAGGGGAGAAAGTCTTACGCACTTTCTAAACTGACTGACAAAAAAACAGACAGCAGGAGGAAATCTGACCTTCAGGAAAGGCTGGTGCAGACTCAAAGTGATTTCAGACACAGCATGCATGGCCTCTGGACCAGGTTTATAGCACTCACCAGCCGTCTGCCTCGCATGCTGTCAGGAGGGTTAGGCAGGCACACCACACACACACAAGGAACAGTGAAATAAAATGGAAAAACATAGGAAAGAATAAAGTAAGTACACCATGCATACATAAAAGTGATGCAAAGCCATACAAAGAAATGAAGTGTAAATTAGTTTGGAAAAGCACAGTCAAATAAAATGTTGAAATTAAAGTAAAGTTTAACATAATTATGACATGACTGAGTGATAACACAGCAAAAGCAAAATCAAGTTAGTTGTCAGCCATATCAAATCAGGTTTTTAAAGCATAACCACACACAAATGAAAACAATAAATCAGAATATTATTAACGTCTCCTGCCATGTAAAAATTAAAAATATGTAAAGCAAAAGCCTCTTCTTGGTATTAATAAAAAAACCCAACATGTTAAAACTAAAAATGTTTTCACATACATACTAGTAAGATTTTACTTTGTGCATGTATTCACAGTTATCTTAGAAAGAAAAAAGTTGAAAATAATGTTCATTTACAAAGGGTAACAAAGAAAGATGGGGTTAAAAAGAAGGAAATACAATTTGAAACTACTTAAAAATGCAGACTTTAATGTTCAAAAATTCAAAATTGTATATAAACTTAATTTCTTGCAGAAGACCTTTTAAAAAATAAATAATAAAGGCAATATATTATTTTTCCTACTTAACACATAAATTTACCAAAACTGCACATACTATGCAGCCTTCTCTCAGATTATGAGTCTACAATAAGCCTCACATCAAATAAGATTTTCACTGATTAAAACAATCCTCCGATACATCAACACCAGCTGAAAATGAGGAACTGTTCATTGATTGTTCTTAAACCATTCAGCATATCTTTGAAAATGCATTATTTGGAGATAAGCACATGCGCACATCCATAAATAGACCAGCCAGAGTTAAAGCTTGGTCCAATCTTCTGTACACAAGTGCAGCAGAAATTAGGCACTTTAAACTGTTCTAAAACATTTTGCATACATATTCTAGTAAATGTGCATGCACTCACACACACACACACACACACAAAAGAGGCAGAAATAAAACCAAACAGCTCAAGTCGGGGAAGAAAAAAGAAAAGAAAAGACAAAGACAACCCAGAAACCTTTTCCTCCTTACCCTCAAAGCAGCAGCCACTTCTTTGGTGACAATCTGGGACTGAAGCTGCTGTGAGGTCCCCTGTTGTGGGAGACCCTGCGCTGCTGCCTTGAGCTGTTCCTTCAGCTGCTGCACCTCTGTCTGATGGGCCTGCTCCAGCTCCGACTTGACCACGTCCGTGTCCAGGTTCACAGCCTCCATCTCCTCTTGGTGACTCTGCTTCAGCTCTGGTGAAAAAAAAAAGCCATCAAGACTTGTTTTTTCTTTTCTCAATCTCACCGTCTCCTCTCAAAACCAACAGAAGACAGAAATATATATACTGAACTCGCTAAGACTGGGCAATACTTTCTTTTCACAAGATTCACATTTCTTTGTGATTTCGCCTTGAAAGGCAATCGAATCACAGGCAAATGTGATTGAACAAAAAAAAAATGTCTGTGCAAAAGTATGGATGGATGGTCTCTTGCAGAGTTTGTTACAGTATTTTTCTCTAGTTTTCATCTTCTATCTATGAACCCGACTTCCAGCTGGTTTTGAAAAACAAGAGAGACTATTCTCCCATCATGGCCATAAGTAACTTTTTATTTACTTCTTTTTTTTATGTATATATACATTTATAAATAAGAAATGTAATAACTTCATGGCATATTCAGGTTTTTTTAAATTTCCTGTATGGGACGTCGGGGGAAAAAATCCAGAAACAACTTCAGCATTGCTTAGCAGTGACATATTTTTCCAAGACTTGTACTCTTCCTGAATCAGACTACAGAGCCATTCCTCCAACATGTAAGTAACTACCCTAAATAACTGGGGAAACTATGCTTTTGGGGCCAGAAAAAACATGTCTTTTAAAAATCAGCACAAGAATGAATAAATTAAAAATCAAACTAAAAAACACACACACACACACTTTCTCTCTCTCTCACACACCCCTGTACCCCCCCCCCCCCCCCCCCCCCCCCCCCAACCATCCACACACACACATACAAAGACCAACACTTCAAAACTTAACCCCTTACCTGAAATCTTCCTCTCATGCTCCTTCTGGAGCGAGGCCAAAGCCTCGGCATGCTCAGCTCGAAGCTTGTCCAGCTGTTCACGAGCATCCTGCAGGTCCTTCAGGGCAGCTGCAGCCTCTGCCTGCTCCGCCAGAGTCCTGTCCAGCTGCTCCTTCACAGAAGCCAAGGCCTCTGCGTGGTCCGACTGCAACGTCTCCACTCTCTGCTTCTCTTCTTCGAGCTCGGTCCTCAACCGAGTCAACTCCGTGTCTGCGGAAGGCACGTGGTCCTCGTTCTCAGTCTGGTCGGAATCGGAGGTCTGTTGGGGCTGAAGTTGGGCTTGAAGCTGGGCGATCTCGGCGCGGAGGTCTTTCAGCTCCTGTTCGTGCTGTTCTTTGATCTCCGCTGCTTCAGACTCACGGTCGGTCATGAAATCGTCCATCAGGGTTCGATGACGTTCGACAAACCTTTTCTGTTTAGACAAAAAAAAAAAAAAAAAGATAAGCATTCTGTCTTAAACTGTTTATATAATAAGATGAAAGTTTAGATTCCTACAGAATCTATGTATCTTGATCCCTTTCACCACAGATTATTTCAATCTCTTGCCAGCTGAAAGCAAGAGGGAAGAAAACTTAAGTTGTTTTTTTTTAATCTGGAATGTTTGTTTACAAGTTTTATTCACTTGCTTGGTCTTTCTTCAAAGTTTTAAATTTCAAAAATATATATACGTGTATACAGAGGATCTGGAGAAGGTAGAGTAACATAGCAAGCTACTGTAACCTGACTACCCTCTGTTCAGTTTCTTCACTGAAGTTTCAGCCCAATGCATCAATCAAATGTTCAATAGCATCTACAGCATTTTCACTTTGCGCAAGTATACAACACACAAACACTAACACACACACAACAAACACACACAAACACTCACACACCACAATAAACCAGTGTTATTCTTTATTTGTTACTCTGTGTATGTGTGTTATCATCAGAACATCTTGCGCACACGTTAAATCCTGTTCCGCTTTTCGGAAGAGTAGGCCATTGTGAGCCGGTGGGAACAGATGACAGAATTAACAAATCCGCATACATGCGGGGGACTGGATGTAAAAAAACCCACACAAGCGCTTATTCCATTACCCTCGATATAAAAGAATAAATAAAATAAATAAATAAAATAAAATAAATAAATAAAACAAAAACAAGCACACAAATAACACACACACCACACAAATAACACACACACACACACACCACACAAATAACACACACACACACACCACACTTATAACAAACACACACCAAACACACACACCCCAACAAACACACACACACACTCACTCACCCTCTCAGCCTGCAGGGTGTCATCAAACTCTTGCTGCATGAGGTTCTTGGCCAGCTCCAGCTCCATGTCATACCGGTCCTTCACCAACGTCTCCACCGCCGCTCCCTCACTCTCCTCCACATCTGAACACAGCCAACACCACCCTCACCAATGACACATGGACCCTCCTTTCTTTTCTTCTTTCATGGGTTTTTTCTTCTTCTTCTCTTCTTCTTTGTTGAACGCTCAGACAGCAATGACTGTTGTCCGTCTCTTATGAACGAAAATGTGTTACGCTGCCGTTAAGCGCCTGACAAGTCAGGCCCAGCGCATCCCCAACTTTGGCATAAAAGAGAACGGTTTAAATCTTTAAAGTCTTTCTGGGGGGAAAAAAAAAAAGGCAGGAGAATGGACCACGAAAGCAGAAAACAGACAAGGAGGTGGTGACAGGAAGAGGAGAAACAAGGCAGAAACAAGAGAGTGATAGAAAAGAGGAAATTTCTAGCACAAAATTTCAAGGTGGGAATGCTATTTATACTGACAAGCCCCACAGGGGGAGGGGGGTGGGGGGGTGGTCATGGTTTTTAAGGAAATACATTCCTCATTAAAATTGGCTTCAGAGATCTGAGCAGACAGTCATCTTTCTAGCTTGATCTTTCTACCTTTCCCCTGCTTTTTTTTTTTACACTTTCATCTCTCTTCTTGCCTACTCCTTTCCCCCTTTATGTCTGTATTGTTTGTCTGCCTGACTTACTCATACTCTCTCTCTTTTACACACATACACACACAACACACACCTGCTCTCTTTCTCACACACAAACATATGTGCATGATACAGACATACAGTACATGCAAATTTTAAAAAAAGCTTTATAAAAAAGAGCAAAACAATAGGTGGAAATAACTGATCATATTTTAAGCACTATATCACACATACGCCCCCTCACACAAGAGTAAATTGCATATGCAAAGGGCATTCTTTTCACAATTAACTAAACATTTCCATTAAAAGATGACTTTAAAAAAACAATCCAAACTTTGGACCTTAGGCAGTAAGGAGAAAGAAAAAAAAGATATGAAAAAAAACAAAAACAACCAATATAACCCCCCGAATCAAGCATTTTTAAAGCCACAAGCTGCCACAAACAGTTTCATAAAAAACAACAACAAAAAAGGCGATGGGATGGAAGGAGGGTGCCTCACTCACCTTCTTTCAGTCTGTTGTACTTGTCCTCAGCATCCCTCAGCAGCGCCTCCAGCTCCTTCACACGCTGCTGATGCTCCAGAACAAGCTGGGACTTTTCGGCCTGGAACTGCTGGGACAGCTCCAACAGCCGGGCCTCTGCAGCAGAGCCCTCCCTGTCCTCCCCATGACCATTAGCACCACTTGAAGGAGAACAGGCAGAGCCGCCCGGGGCTGCAGTCTGAGCAGGAGGGGGGGAACCTTCTGCATGGACACTTCCGTTTATCACAGCTTCTTGGTGGCCGCCACCGCCACCACCACCACCACCGTTGACGCTCATCGGCGAGGACATGTTCCTTGTGGCGGTCAGCGCGGCCTGAACGCGTCGTTCTTCATGAGGCACGTCAGGGGCGCACAACACATCGGCGTTGTCGTCGTCGAGCGTCCGACCTGGAATGTTGGCGTTCTTGGCGACCGGTTGGGCGAACCGCTTCTGCAGTTCTGCAGCCTGGCGCTTGAGCTCCACGTCCAGCTGCACCTGGAACTCCGACTGCAGGGTCTCCCGCTCCATCTGCGCCTCGTGCTCCAGCTCCTGGCGAAGTTCCTCCAGGGCGTCGGCGATGCTGGTGCTCTACCTCGGACAGCCGCTCACGGAGTTGCGTCTCCCTGGCCTCGACTTCTCGTAGGTAGGTGGTGGTCTCTTCCAGAGACGCTCTCAGCTGCTTCAGCTCGTCCTCCACGGTCGGGGTGCTGGTCAGCAGGGCATCATCCAGTTCCTGACAGAGCAGGTCCCGGGTCAGTGTGTATGTACATAAAAGTAACCAAGTCTTATCTTATAAAGATTTTTTGTTCTTCTTCTATTTTTATACAACAAATCCATAGATTCCTGATACTGCTAATTTCAAGAAGTAAAAATGGGATTATTCTGTGTCTACTAGCACTTTGGCATTTGCACTCACCACTGACTCCCCCCTCAAGCTTTTTATTTAAAGACTTTACCATGGCACTAGTACCAAGTAAAAAGGACAAAAGTACACTGGAACCTGTGATATCACTTGCCTCCCTATAGGTCTAAGACGAAAATAAAAATGGAGATTGTGAAGAATCACATCAACCTTTATTTCTCATGACCACATTCAAATCAATATCAAGCACAAAAAGAAATCTAAAATATACTGATTTCTTAGTTGTATACACTGATTGGCTCAGAACACCCGTGAGACTGAAATATATCTTACTTTTGAAGACCCACATAAAGCACCATGTAATCAAATGAGAGCACCACAAAGAAAGTTACGAAAAGCAAAACCTCATAATGCACGACAATATTTGTAGAAGTTTCTTTACTTCATTTCATACTAATGCTATTACCTACTTTAATTTTGCTGAAGTATTGCTTGTGGACTGTCTTCTCAAACTAAAGGCTCCAAAAAATGTTCAGTAGAAAAAAACCCAACAACAACAAACCCCCCTTCCCAACAGACTCTTGCAGTCAGTCTCATTTCTTTCATTTGCATAATGTCTATTCAACCCACACATAAGGAAACTACACAGGGTGCAAATCCAGCATAGCTCGGTCAAGTCCTTCGGATGAGACTATAAACCGAGGTCCCGTGTGCGAACACACGCAGAGCACCTTGTGCACACGTCAAATCCTGTTCCGCTTTTCGGAAGAGTAGGCCACTGTGTGCCGGTGAGAAAAGATGAGCGCTTTGATTTGTTGCTTTACAAGATTCAGCGCTATATAAATTCCATACATTATTATTATTATTATTATGACAGAAATTACAAAACCACATACACACGGGGACTGGATGTAAAAAAGCACATGGGTGCTTATTCCATTATCCTCAAAATAAAAGAAAAAAACAATAAATAAAAGGTCCAGTGCTAAAATTACTGCGCCCCTTCCTTTTACCCCCATGCCCCTCCCTTTTCTTCACCCTCCCAGTTTTCTACACCGTTACACGCAGAAAGGTGTGAAAGCTGCCAAAGTCCAAGTCTGGTCAGTTCCTGCTATAGTTAGCACCAGCTGGGATGGGATGGAATGAATAGCAGCTGACATGACAGTGGGGGAAACTGACAGCCATGAATGTGACAAGAGAAGTGAGGCAGCATTAACCAACACATGATAAGGAAATAGTAAGTGAGTCAACAGTTAGAATACTGTATGAAAGCAGACAGGCAAGTCAGATGTGACTTGACAGTTACAGTGTGAGAGTGTGTCCTCACATGACCCATGCCTTATCAGCTATGTCCTAACAGGCACATAATTATGACAAAACATACAGCTATACTAACAAAAACTGAAGGTCCAAAACTAAAACAATCTTTAAATCCATTTGACAAAACTCGCCTGCTCTGGAACTCTTCCACTCTCTACCTCTTTAAATGAATTAGATCAACTTTTTCCTGCCTTGAACACAGACCGATTATTGACGGCAGGCCAATTTTGTTGCCTTAGAAGTTAAATGCATGTTAAAATATGACCTTTACAAAGTGCACCCCCTCCCCCCCCCAAAAAAAAATCTGAAATCAACAATCAGGAATGCTGTAAGCTAACACAAAGCAAAATTTTACATAAAATTACAAATATGACTCGGCAACAAAATTTCACTATCACTGACAGCCCCATGCCCTCCTCCAACAAATACCAACCACAAAATAGTAACAAAGAAACATGACAAAAAGGAAGAAGAAAAGAAGAAGAAGAAGAGAAAATAGTAACAAAAAAACATGACAAAAAGGAAGAAGAAAAAATAGTAACAAAGAAACATGACAAAAAAGGAAGAAGAAGAAGAAGAAGAAAATAGTAACAAAGAAACATGACAAAAAAGGAAGAAGAAGAAGAAGAAAATAGTAACAAAGAAACATGACAAAAAAAGGAAGAAAAAGAACAAGAAGAAGAAGAAGAAGAAGGAGAAGTAGAAAGAAGAAGAAGAAGAAGGAGAAGTAGAAAGAAGAAGAAGAAGAAGAAGAAAACAGCAACAAAAGTGTCGACACAAGGCACAAAAAAATCAAAGAGTCCTTCAAACTCGCCTTCAAGCACTTGAGCTCCTCCGCCAGGTTGTCCTTCTCCTTCTCCAGCCAGGTCTCCTTCTCCAGAAGCTCCAGCCGCAGCTTCTCGCTCTCCGCCTTGTCCTGCAGGGCCTGCTGCAGGTGGCCCTCCCTCTCCTCCAGAGCCTCCTGCAGCCTCTCCCCCAGACGCCGCTGCTCCTCCAGCTGGCCCGACAGGTCCCCCAGCCTGAGGGAGGCCGCGTCCAGCTGGCCGACCAGCTCCTCCATCCTCGCCCCTTCCTGCTCCAGGCGCTGCTCCAGCTCCAGCACGCGCGCCGACCTCTCCTCCACCGCGCTCTGCAGCCGCTGCAGTCTGGAGGTCGGGGAGGAGAGTCCCGAATCCGTGCGCGCGCGGGGAGAATCGACCGTGTCGCTGTCTGCGTCGGATATAGCCGTCAGCGTGGCCGTCCGGTGGACATAGTCCCGCTCCTGTTCCAACTTCTCGATTCCGTCGTTTCTTCTTCTTCTTCCTCCACCACCCCTGCTGCTGTTCCAGAATCCCCGGCGTCGTTCATGTCCAGGGGTTTGTGACGGGAGCCGGGAGGAGGCAAGGACAGAGCCGCGGCCTGCTGGAGGGAAGCCAGCTGCTTGGAGAACGACTCTTGCATGTCGGAGATGCGCTGCTCGTACTGGGCCTTCATCTCTTCCAGGGCGTCGGCGTGTTTCTGCTGCTCGGCGTGCCGCTGCTGTTCTTCTTCTGTTAACAGAGAGTGTAATGTTGTTTTTTTTTAGTTTTAGAAAGTACCGACAGAAAATTGATTTTAAAATCCCAATAGCGTGTGTGTGTGTGTGTGTGTCAGAAAATTGATTTTAAAAACCCAATAGTGTGTGTATGTGTGTGTTTGTGTGTGTGTGTGTGTTTGTGTGTGAGTGTATGTGCGTGTACATGCGTGCGTGCGCATGGATTTGAAATCTGTTGTTCATTATGTTTAAGGAGAGTTGCATGCATGTAAATGATTTGAGTGCAAGCGCTTTGATTTGTTTGCTGTTTTTTTACAAGATTCAGCGCTATATAAATTCCATATATTATTATTATTATTAAACATAATGATAGATACCCCAGTGGGATAAAGTTCCTTCAGTATGCACTGTTAGTATGAAAATATTTCTTTCAGTAGGCACTATTAGCATGCAATTATGTCTTAAATTTTTTATTTTTAATAAACATGTATAAGTATGCTAACCATCCTCGCCTACTGTTTCAAATGTGGAAAGCCTCGGTATGAAAAGCACTGGGGAGGTTTTGTGCTGCTTTATGTATTACCTCTATTATCTACAACAAAGGCTGTTTGTTCCACACTAAACAAGCCTCAGTATCAAAAGCACTGGGGAGGTTTTGTGCTGCTTTATGTATTACCTCTATTATCTACAACAAAGGCTGTTTGTTCCACACTAAACAAGCCTCAGTATCAAAAGCATTGTAGGGGGGTTAGCACTTATCTATCACTTCTGGATCTACAACAAAGTGTGTTTGTTCCACACTAAACAATGAAACAAGGGGTCACCACTTACTATCACTCCGATCCTACAACCAATCACACATAACAAGCAACACCCACACCACCAACACATTCACTCACGCACACACACACACACACGGGAGACAGGATAGCCTAGTGGTCAGAACATTGCGCTCGCAATCTGACGACCCGGGTTCGATTCCCGTTCAAGGGGATATTTTCCCCTGGAGTTATCAGTGCAGACTCCACTCTCCCCAGAAGTCCTTTGGATGAGACTATAAACCGAGGCCCCATGCGCGAACACACGCAGAACATCTTACGCACACGTTAAATCCTGTTCCGCTTTTCATATGAGTAGGCCATTGTGTGCCGGTGGGAACAGATGACAGAATTGACAAAACCACAAACACACGGGGACTGGATGTAAAAAAAGCACATATGCGCTTATTCCATTATCCTCGATATAGAAGAATAAAATAAAATAAAACACCCATACCCACACCGGTGGATCAGTAGTCTAGAGGAAACGCGCCTTTCTAGAATGTGAAAAGTCCGGGTCGGGTGTGTGCGTGTTCGTACCCCGTTTGGGCCTGACATTTTTCCCCATCCATTAGACCATGAGTGGTGGTCTGGGCGCTGGTCTTTCGGATGAGACGATAAACCGAGGTCCCGTGTGTTATACAAATTTTTCAGCGCACGTAAAAGAACCCACGGCAACAAGAGAGTTGTCCCTGGCAAAATTCTTAGAAAAAAGCCACTATCATAGGAAAACAAATACAGTTGCACACCAAAAGAAAAAAAGAAAAAAAAAAGGGTGGTG
Source organism: Rapana venosa (assembly GCA_028751875.1). Taxonomy (NCBI): domain Eukaryota; kingdom Metazoa; phylum Mollusca; class Gastropoda; order Neogastropoda; family Muricidae; genus Rapana; species Rapana venosa. The sequence goes on along the minus strand of CM054136.1, from coordinate 78,310,608 downwards.
CTGCTCTTGTGGCGACGCGCTCTCCCCAGGGAGAGCAGCCCGAATATCACGCAGAGAAATCTCGTGACTTAAAGTGGTATAAAATAAAATAATAAAATAAAATAAAAAACCCCAACCTACCCACACCCACACCCATCCACCCACACCACATACCGTTATACTGACTGATGCGGGCCTGGAACTCTGCAATCTGCTGCTCATACTGGGACTGCAGCTCGGCCATCTGATCCTGCAGATGCTGCACGTCTTGTGTCTGCTGTGACACTCCCTCGGTGCGTTGCTGCAGCACCCCTTCATACTCCTGCAGCATCCTGCTGCGCAGCGACAACACTTCCTCCTGCTGTGCCTGCAGCGTCTGTTGGATAGCTGTGCGGGAAGAAATAAAAATGTCATTAGATGTGATGCAAGGTGGTTTTTTTCCCCCTTCACTTTTTACCAACAACTGAAATGTTATTTCTCTTTCTGTCAGTTACACACACATATACAAGTTAAAAGATTTTCTTACTTTGAGGGATCTCTTTAGGAGCAAGAATGATTTCAGAAAACGAAGAAGACAGCAAGATAATTTTAGATATAAGAAAATTCCCAGAAGTCAGGCTGAAGCTGCCTACATATTGGGTAAAAATGGTTGCATTTTTATAAATATGCAAAAGCTCACCATTACTTAACTACTTAGTTCTCTGACTTGCTTTCACCAGCCCAATTTTGATTCCATGCACACACACACACACACACACTGCACACACACACACACACACACTCACACACACACTCTCTCTCTCAAACACACACACACACACACAGAGAACACCACCACATACACAAGAGTAGGCCATTGTGTGCCGGTGGGAACAGATGACATAATTTACAAAACCGCATACACACGGGGACTGGATGTAAAAAAAAGCACATGAGTGCTTATTCCATTATCCTCGACATAAAAGAATAAATGAATCAATAAATGAATGAACAGAACACTGTCACTGCTTCCAACGTTATATCAAAGTTGTTTTTCGGTATTGGTACTGAGATACATGTACTGACCTTCCACTTGGCCTTTGATAACAGTGCTTGGGGACATGGCGTTGGTCTGGCTGTCATCGGAAGAAGAAACGCCATCGGCAGTGGCTTTTTCAGTACCACCATCCTGACCTTTCTCATCCCCATCCAGACGACTCAGTACCTCCTTCTCCAAACTGTGGCTGATTCTCTGCAAGACATATCCAGAAAGATTTCGGTACGCCCCCCATCAAAAAGATTCAGTGCTTTCAAGTCAAGTCAGAATACTTTAATCATCTCATGAAGGGCAATTACAGCTTTAAAAAAAAAGATTCTTATGAATATATTTAGTGCATCTTTCATGTGAAAAAAAGTATAGGGCAAATAAAACACAAACACACATGTGACACAAAGTTTTTAAAATTTCACTATTGTTTCTTTTTTATTTGTCTAATACCATAATGAATGAAGTGACGATAAATTGAAAAAAGAACACACACACACGCACGCATGCGCGTGCATGCACACACACATACCTACCTATACTCACATATATGCATCCACACGCACACACACACACACACACACACTTCCATTTATAAACCAAAACACATATCATGAACACACACACAAACACACCTGTACAAGGTTTTGATATTGCTGCATCAGCTGTTCATTTGCATCAAGTGGAGAAACACCACCCTCTGCGAAACAACCAAACACATGATTCAGTCAATACAATACAAATGACTTTCAGGACAGATTCATTCTGAATATACCATGAAATTATACAAGATAAAATTCAAATATATAACAATCCTGAACAGCATTCTGATTTTAAAAAATCATGGCTAACATCAAGCATCTTGCAATAATACCTTTACTTCAGAACACTGGATTCTACTTTCTAGATTCCCTGTCAGATCCACATCTGACATGCACGCAGGAAGAAGGAATACAACCCATGTTCACGGGAGTCTTGTGTTCCAAACAGATGTTCTATCCTTGCATACAGGGTTTTAGTCAGATGCTTAGTGCTGTCGTTGCTTCCACTACGTTTGAGAGAGTTTCTGGTTTGGATCTCTCGCTACTGATGATGGATCTCAGATAGATGGTCTGATGACCAGCTTGTAGCTTGTCCGACATTTCTGCGGTTGTGCTGTCATAGTGGAGCTGTGACTGCTGGCCATCAACTTGGCCTTCTCTGCACTGATCCCCACGCCATCATTGCTTATAGTTCATCCAATCTGCTTCTTGTAGCTAATGTTGTTATTGTTCCTCAACTAAAAGCAGTCTTTTGACAAGCCTAGATCGTTATTGACCACTGCCTATCAGGCCATCAACTAAGCCGACACGACCTTCAAGTGCACCCATCCTAACATGAGATAATTACTAAGCCAGAAAGCACAGGAAACCACCTTACACCCCTCTCTCACAAAATCCAATCCAACAACTCCCCCCCCCCCCCCCCCACCCACCTCCCTGTTCATATCCTGTACGTAAAGAAGGTGGCAGGATAGTTAAGATGTTCGCCTGCCAACAAGTAAACCTTGAGGTTGTGGGTTCGATTCCCAGCCTCGCCCTTTCTTCCCAGTTTGACCAAAAAAATCAAACTGAATGTCAAAGTCCTTCGGATGAGACTATAAACTGAGGCCCCGTGTTCGAACGCATGCAGAACATCTTGCGCACATGTTAAATCCTGTTCCGCTTTTCGGAAGAGTAGGCCATTGTGTGCCGGTGGAAACAGATGACAAAATTTACAAAACCGCATACACACGGGGACAGGATGTAAAAAAAAGCACATGAGTGCTTATTCCATTATCCTCCTTGATATAAAAGAATAAATAAATAAATAAATAAAATAATATGTGGCTGACCTGGTGAAGAAGAGGAGGAGGAGGAGGAGACGGAGGCCTTCAAAGCATTGACCTCCTCCTTGTGCTGCTTGTGCAGCTGCTGCACAGCGCTGTGGTGCTTCTCCTCCAGCAGCTTCAGGCGGCTCTGCTGCACCTGCTCCACTGTCACCCGCATCGCTGTCACCTGCAGCGCCGTGTCATGCTGCAGACAGACAGGTAGGTAGGTAGGTAGGTAAGAGGATAGAAGATAGACTCAGGAGGGTTTTTTTTTTTCTTTTCTTCTTCGTCGATCATCTCAGGCAGCAACTATTGTTGTCCGTTATACGAGTTAAAATGCTTTATGCTGCCGGTAAGCGCCTAGACAAGTCAGGCCCAGCGCAACGGACTTCAGCATAAGAGAGGATTGGTATCATTTAAGCCTTTCTAAAAAAGAGGCAGGAGAATGGACCAAGAAGGCAGAAAATAGACAAGAAGGAGGTGACAGGAAGAAAAGGAACAAGGTAGGAAAAAAAGAGAGTGATAAAAAAAAAGAAGAAATTTCTAGCTCAGAATTTCCAGATGGTGGGGATGCTATTTATACTGACAGACCCCCGGCATCCCCATGGGAGATGGGGTTGGGTGGGTGGGGGTTTCTTTTCTTGAAGCTTAGATTACTCACTCCTCTGCTGGGTTAAAGTTCTGCCTCAAACTTTTGATTGCTGACGGAATGTAAACTAACTTACAATCACGACTATGACACAGTTCAAAGAATCAATTAAGATGCTGCTCACGGTGGGGGGGGAAATGGATATGTAACTACAGGACTATCTTTTCAACAACAAAAAACCCAAACAGACACCCACCCACCCACCAACCAACCAACCAACCAACCAACAGCCACCACCAACCAACAAGCACCACCATCTTACTACATTTTTTTTCATTGATAACAAATGCAAGTTTTATCATCTGATATTCACACTGAATTTTGCATGAGATTTCTCTTGCACACACTTTATAACCGGCTTTTTTCCCCTTTCTGTTCCTAAGCCAGAGCTCCGAGGTTCCCCCATGGTGACATTAAGCATACGCCACCGTTTTTGGCCCACCATGGAGGCAGCCACATTCTGAGTTCAGGGACCTATAGATCATAGATACTACTTCTCAGCAGTGATGCTGCATTTTGCATGTGTTGGACAGAATTCTCTGCTGCTGATACAGCCTGAGTGTCAGTCTCACCAGTCCGCCACTGATAATGCAACAATGATGTCAGCTGCCTTTTGTCCCGTCACTTATGTCAATAATGGAGTAAGTAAGAAGTAAAGTCTCTGACTGATTGGAGTTTACATCCATGGAAAAGCAGACAAATGGGTATATTGGTTAATTGGTTGTTTGGCAGCAAGGATATGGTTGATTTTTCGGGTGGTTAGTTTGTAATAGTTGCAAGCTGCTTACTTTGACCAAAACACACATACACTACCACAGAAAAGAAAACACCATCAGAGAAAAGAGCGTTTAGTTCAGGAATCTATAAAATATTCTACATACGGTGAAAGAGCAGAAAAAGTGATGTATACATAACTCGTACAAAAGAGAGGGAAAGCTGAGAACTAGGCATGCAGACACTGAGTGATAGCAATGCCAGCTAAGTGAGCTGAAAAAAGAATGCATTGCCATTAACAAGAAAAGGACAACTGAAAGCCCAAGGCATATGGCCACAGCAAGCAAACAACAACAACAACAACAACAAAAACAACAAAACAGCGATCAATAAGTTACTAATGAGAACTAAAAGCCAACACCAGTGAGGAGAAAAAGACATCCATAACGAAGTGAGAACAGACAGCTGAAGGAGTTAAAGCATGTGGCCAGTGACCACAATGTGAGCAGGAAATTTGATACAACTATTGGGGGACGGGATAGCCTGGGGATTACAGTGATGTTTTCGTGATCTGTTGACCCGGGTTCGATTCCCGTTCAAGAGAATTTTTCCTCTGGAGTTAACATCAGTACAGATTCCACTCTCCCCAAAAGTCCTTCAGATGAGACTATAAACCGAGGCCCTGTGTGCAAACGCATGGAGAACATCTTGCGCAAACGTTAAAACCCGTTCCGCTTTTCGGAAGAGTAAGCTAGTGTGTACCAGTGGGAACGGATGACAAAATTGACAAAACTGCATACACACAGGGACTGGATGGAAAAAAACACATGAGTGCTTATTCCATTATCCTCGAAATAAAAGAATAAATAAACAATAGAGTGAACTGAAGGAGGGCAAGAAAATGACAAATTAAACCCCAAGGCATCTGGCCACAGCAGAAAAAAGAAGAAGAAGAAGAAGAAATCATTAACTAATGAGAACAAAAGGCAAATGGCAGCTGGAGTCAATAAGGAGCAGAAGAAATTCATAACTAAAATAACAACAGAAAACTTATCAAGGCATGTGGCCGCTGACCACAAAATGAGCAGGGAAAAAAAGATCCCGTTTTGGACCCGAAACTTTCCCCCTATCCATTAGACCATGAGTGGTGGTCTGGGCACTAGTCTTTCGGATGAGACGATAAACCGAGGTCCCGTGTGTTACACATAATTATTTAGCGCACGTAAAAGAACCCACGGCAACAAGAGAGTTGTCCCTGGCAAAATTCTGTAGAAAAAAGCCACTCATGATAGGGAAACAAATACAGTTGCAGACAGGAAAAAGAAAAAAAAAAAGGGTGGTGCTGCTCTTGTGGCGACACGCTCTACCCGGGGAGAGCAGCCCGAATTTCACGGAGAGAAATCTGCCGTGACTTAAAGTGGTATGAAATGAAAATGAAATGACAGAGCAAACTGAAGGAGAGCCAATGCATGTAGCCAATAACCAGATAATGCTGGCTGAGTGAGCAGAAGAAGAAGAAGGGTTTTTTGCTGTTGTTGTTTTTTTAAAACTAAGAGTCTTGTAAGACAGTGAAAAATGAAAAGCCAAGGTGTGTGGTCACAGATCTACGTTTTTTTCCTCCATATTTTCTTTGCTGGCTGAATGATGAGAAAAAGAGACGTATTTATAACTGAGACAGTGAGAGGTGAAGGGAAGCCAAGGCATGTGGCCACTGACCAGGTAGTTCTGGTTGAACGATCAGAAAAAGAGATTTATTTATCTATAAATGAGACAGTGAGAACTGAAGGAACCCAAGGCAACAAGTGTCCACTGACCAGGTAATTCTGGCTGAAAGATCAGACAAAGAGGTGCATAGACAGTGAGAGGAGAAGGGAAGCCAAGGCATGCAGCCACTAACCAGGCAGTACTCGTTGAAAGGTAAGAGAAAGAGGTGCTAAGACAGAGGTGAAGAAAGCCAAGGTATGAAGCCACTAACCAGGCAGTACTCGCTGAAAGGTAAGAGAAAGAGGTGCTAAGACAGAGGTGAAGAAAGCCAAGGTATGAAGCCACTAACCAGGCAGTACTCGCTGAAAGGTAAGAGAAAGAGGTGCTAAGACAGAGGTGAAGAAAGCCAAGGTATGAAGCCACTAACCAGGCAGTACTCGCTGAAAGGTAAGAGAAAGAGGTGCTAAGACAGAGGTGAAGGAAGCCAAGGTATGAAGCCACTAACCAGGCAGTACTCGCTGAAGGGTAAGAGAAAGGTGTATAGACAGTGAGAGGTGAAGGAAGCCAAGGTATGAAGCCACTGACCAGGTAGTTCTGGCTGAAAGATCAGACAAAGAGGTGTATATAGACAGTGAGAGGTGAAGGAAGCCAAGGTATGAAGCCACTAACCAGGCAGTACTCGCTGAAAGATCAGACAAAGAAGTGTATAGACAGTGAGAGGTGAAAGGAAGCCAAGGCAACAATAGTCCACTGACCAGGCAGTACTCGCTGAAAGGTAAGAGAAAGAGGTGCTAAGACAGAGGTGAAGGGAAGCCAAGGTATGAAGCCACGAACCAGGCAGTACTCGCTGAAAGGTAAGAGAAAGAGGTGCTAAGACAGAGGTGAAGGGAAGCCAAGGTATGAAGCCACGAACCAGGCAGTACTCGCTGAAAGGTAAGAGAAAGAGGTGCTAAGACAGAGGTGAAGGGAAGCCAAGGTATGAAGCCACTGACCAGGTAGGTCTCGTTGAAAGATCAGACAAAGAAGTGTATAGACAGTGAGAGGTGAAGGAAGCCAAGGCAACAAGCGGCCACTGACCAGGTAGTTCTGGCTGAAAGATCAGACAAAGAGGTGTATAGACAGTGAGAACTGAAGGAAGCCAAGGCATATGGCCACTGACCAGGTAGTACTGGTTGAAAGATCAGACAAAGAAGTGTATAGACAGTGAGAGGTGAAGGAAGCCAAGGCATGCAGCCATTGACCAGGTAGTTCTGGCTGAAAGGTCAGACAAAGAGGTGTATAGACAGTGAGAGAAGAAGGGAAGCCAAGATATGAAGCCACTAACCTGGCAGAACTCATTGAAAGGTAAGAGAAAGAGGTACTAAGACAGAGGTGTAGGAAGCCAAGGCAACAAGTGTCCACTGACCAGGCAGATCTGGCTGAAAGATCAGACAAAGAGGTGTATAGACAGTGAGAGGAGAAGGGAAGCCAAGGCAACAAGCATCCACTGACCAGGTAGTTCTGGCTGAGCTGTTGGAGCTGTCTCTGATGGAGCTCCTGCAGCTGTCCCACCACGGCATCCAGCTCCTTCTGCCGCTCACTGTCTTCCAGTGCCTCCCGCAGGCTGCGCACAGCCTACAACACACATTTCACACATATGTATGTCATTTAAGTCCATACACAAGCATGCGTGGGTGTGTACACTAGCAGTTGCATGCACACACATGTACGCATGCAAACACACACACTCGCACACAAACACACTCGCAGCAAAGGGATATTTTCTTTTCGGTTTTGTTGCTGTTGTTGTTTACTAGAGATCATATATTATAATGTTCTGGCTGATCAGCTGGTCGTCTGGTCTGGTTTGGTCTGGTCTAGTCTGGTCTGGTCTGGTCAAGTCTCCTGCTGGTCAGGCGTTACAGCACGTACACAGTCTACTGTTTCATCAGCTTTTAGCAGTATCCTTGCTACAGCTGAAGGTTTGTTCATGAACCAATTCCAGTACAGCTCATAATTATAACCCCAAGAACACAGTAGAAAACAAATGTCTTGTCAGTATCCTATACTGTCATCAAGCCAAGATACCTCACAAATGGCTCAGGTTTTTATTTCACTGATGTTTCTGATACTATTCAAAAAGCATTTTCTGATCTTGTTAAGAAATTGTTGTGATCAAATGTTTATCTACTTATCAGTCCTGTGTTGTGTAAAAAAAAAAATTGCACACAGGCCTACACTTTGACATCAAAGCAACACCCCCCAAAAAAAAAGCGGAAAGAAAACACACACACACAAAACGGATGGCAAAATTTATAAAACTGCATATACACGGGAACTAGATTTTTAAAAAAGCACATGAGTGCTTATTCCATTATCCTTGAAATAAAAGAATAAGCAAAATAAATAAACACACACACATAAGCGCACGTGCACATACACACACAAGCAGACAAACACACACACACACACACAAAATGGCATAAATACATGTACGCATACCCTATACCCACACATACACGCGAACGCACACTCATACACGCGCGCGTGTGCACACCACACACATTTAACTACAAGAAGATGCGCACGGCACACATGTGCTTGAGATAACTAACAACTTGAAACTGACACACAGCCAGGAAGCACCTGGCACATGTAGGTGCTGTGGCCGATCACACAAACACACACACACACGTTCACACATGCATACACAGGCACATACGCATACACGCACCACACACGTGTGCGCGAACACACACCACGCGCAAACGCACGTGCGCGACCACGCACGCATGCACACTCACATCCCCACACACACACACAATAACACACACACACACATGCATGCAGGGACGCACACACACACACGTACTCGCACAAAGTAGATCTCTCCCCCCCCCCCCTCTCTCTCTCCTCCCCCCCCCCCCCCCCCTCTCTCTCTCTCTCTCTCTCTCTCTCTCTTATTCAGTCTCCTATTTTAGGGTTGTCTGAAGACTTACTTACTTACTTACACACACACACACACACACACACGTTCAAACATGCATACACAGGCACATACGCATACACGCACCACACACAAATTTACAAAACCGCATACACACGGGGACTGGATGTAAAAAAGCACATGAGTGCTTATTCCATTATCCTCGATATAAAATAATAAATAAAAAAATTAAATAAATAAAAGTCTGTCTGTCTGTCTCTCCCTCTCTCTCTCAAACACACAACACACACAACACACACACATACACAACACAACACAACACACACGCATGGGAAGTCTTGAAGGGCATAGGGGACACTGAAACTTTTTTTTTTCAAAACAGACTATGTGCTAAAGAGGAAATCAACCATACAACACACACACAACACATGCAACCATGCACACGCACGCACACACACATACACTTTGATCGAGTGAGTGATTGAGTGAGTGTGTGTGTGTATGTGCATGCGTGTGAGCATGCATGTGTGTGAATGTGCATGTGTGTGTGCGTGCATGCTTGCATCATACATACATACATGCATGTGCTCCCCTAACGAAAAGATAAAACCTTCTGACAGAGAAACAGAACTGATATTATATCCACATACACCAAAACACAGGTATTCCAGCAGATGCCTACAAAGGACAATGCTTACACCAGCCACCATGGCGCAGTGGTTAGCACCTTGGGTTACGGACTGGAAGGTCGCAGGTTCGATTCCCATAAGAGTCATAGGGATTTTTCGGACTCCGGCCCGCTCCTACCCAGAGTGAGAGAGCTGTGGGCTCAGTAGGAAGACTGGGACCACACAGTCGAGCTTCATCCACTTCACGGATGCGAGTTTGAGAGTGTTGCTCAAATTACCTGACCAACACTGTAGGTGTCTGTATCTCTCGGGCCCGGTTGATGCCGGGATATATTATGATAGTAAGCGTAGAGTACAACCCTGTCAAGTACTAGCAGTCTCAAAGCATATGCACTTCCACAGCAGCAGCAATACGTCATCCTCATTGTCAATGATCATCATGCAATAAAAAACAAAAAATGCCTCCGATTCGGTGGTCCAAGTTGCTCTGGTCTCATGGTGACCTCAGATTTGGTTTGCCCATACACTTCTGTGCCTGTGGTGAGTTTGTGTCAAAGCCTTTGGGGTTGGAGGTTCGCAGGGGACAGTCAAAGGGCATTGTGGTGGTTGCCACCTCGGGTGGGTAACTCACTCAGTCTGGCTCCGCGACTAAGCTAATACTGACGTTAGTATGGAACTTAGTAGGTGGTGTCCTGCATATGTTAGCTCAGAACAGGCACCAAACACCACCAAAGTGACCCTGCAGCAGTGCAGGACCCCTCTGGCTGGTGGCCCCACGGCGGCCTGATGGTGATGGGCTCCCTGTGGACTTCCGACCCCGAGGATGAGACATAACAAATCTGGGTATGGCTGTGGCGGGGAGATTGGAATGAGCGGCGTGGGAACAGCAGGACGGGGGACGTCACAGAAGATGAGGCAGCAACAAGAAGAAAAAAAAAATTATTTAAAAAACAAAAAAAAGTACAATGCTTACAGCGCAGTACAGGCAGAGAGAACTACAGAACGCGTGAGTGAGTGACTGACCTGCAGAAACTGGGAGTGAAGCTGCTGGTCCACATGGTCGCTGTGATCTCGGCGCTCCTCCAGCTGCTGACGTAGGGCCTCCATCTCTGCCTCATACTGTCGCTTCACACTCTCCAGCTGAAACACCACACAATACAATAATAATAATAATAATAATAATAATAAATGGAACTTGTATAGTGCTATATCTTGCAAAGACAAATCAAAGCGCATACATTCAACCTAATCTTACACAGTCATACAACCAATGACAAATAATCAATAGTTCAAACAGATATTACAAACATGGTATGCTGCAGACCAAATCTATGAAATAAAATTGCAATAGTCAAATGTTTTTCAAAAGCACACACACACACACACACAGGTCATATACTTTAGCAGGGTGATAGTACATGGGTTAGTGAAAGGTGGGATAGTTCTGATATGAAACAGGAGGGGGGAAATCTTAGGTTTGAAATAAATGTCTTGAGGCTGGATTTAAAAGTGTCATAACTAGGCTTCTGGCGAAGAGAGAGAGGGAGCTCATTCCAGGTCGATGGACCCAAAATAGAGAAAGAGCGGCGGCCAACGGTGGATTGGTTGAATCTAGGTATTTGTAGGCACAAGCTGACAAGGTATCTGCAGCAGAGCGGAGGGAATGTGAAGCAGTGTACAGGTTAACCCTCTTGTCCCCGATCCGGCCGCAGCCGACAGTAATGGAGGCTGCCGCTAGATTCCAATACGACCGCAGCCGACAGTTGGTGCTGCCCACGTGGGCAGTACTTTTCCATCACACACAGATCTCGTGGTTTTCACACTATGTGTCTGAAAATTGGTGGGGCGATGCAGGGAGGGTGTCAGAGGATGCCAGTGATAAATTTAGACCACTAACATGTAGTGGGGAGGGAAGGAAGAAATAACAGCCAGCGACCGGAACGCTTTTCAATGGTGCAGCGTGGCGGAAAAAAATGGCGTTTTCTTTCGTAGCAGCCGATTCATCTGATTAGCGAGACGATAAATTGAATGTTATTGTCTTGGAAGTAGAAACATTTGAACGAGAATTGTTAAGTTAGTCCGATATTAAACGATTAGGAGGAAGAGGAGGAAGGAAATGCTGCAGTTGGGGAGAAGAGTGAGCCAGAAAATAACGTGCTACACAGCACATTCCTGACCTGTGCTACACACACCGACTGTGGAGAAATTTGACCTCCCGGCCGGTCCGCGGCATAGACGCCTGAAAGCGTGATGCCTTTTGACTGTTTTCTCATTATTACCACCCTTTTGCTTTGAAACTGCAATGGCAGAAACAAACAGATATGCTGATAATGAAAATAGCAAGAAGGAAAATAAAATAGGTCTCCGTCTGCCAAGGTTCGACAGGTGAGAGCAATGGGTACACCCCCACCCCCCCTCCACACACACACATCCATAATTTGTGCTTTTTGTGATGTGATGTGACCCTGTGCCACCACTATGACTACTTTAGAGACTACCAACATTAAAATTTTGTAGAGTTACAGAAGTTCTGTGTTGTTTCGAATTTGTCACACCTGTGCTGTGACAATGGTGACAGTATGACAGTCATGTACAATAATACACTTCTGTACACTTAACAAACATGTGGTAGCACACACAGATATGAACTGCAGTATAAAGGTCACATGTCGATTGAATATGACTTGTTTTCAAAAGAAAAAATAGTTAAACAAAACTTCTGTCTCCTCGAGACATACCATAAAACAACAGATGCTATGGGGACATTGTGTGACACATCCTTGAAGTACTATTGCACATAACTATTGGTAAACACATCAGCCGGGTATCACTTCCTTATTCGACACTTATATGCTTGAACTATTGTCAAATCCATGCAGGATTTGCTGTTTTATCATATATACCATATTTTTACCTGTGATTGGTGACAAATAAGGTGACAATGACAAGACATCTGGTGACCAGACACATTAACTTGCACCTAAATGCAAGTACAAAGACATGCCTAGCTTGTGACAAAATTTCAGCTTGATATCTTATCATGCACACACACAATTGCCTTAGGAGTAAAGTAAGTCAGATGGAGGTAGAAAACCTGCAAAGAATTCAAAATCTACAGGCAGTTTAGCTCTGTAGAATCCAACAACAAGAGGGTTAAGACAAGGTAGGAGGGTGCAGTTTTGTTGAGACATTTGTAACAGAGGGTACTGATCTTATAATCTACTCTCTGTGACACAGGCAGCCAGTGGAGAGATCGCAAGAAGGGGGTAATGTGCTCTGATTTTTTCTTTCTGAGAACTAGTTGAGCTGCGGAGTTTTGCATACGTTGAAGGGAGTGGATAGATGATGCTGGCAGACCAGACAAAACAGAATTTTAATATGGTCACTCTTTCACCCACCCACAAAACACCTCGGCATTCAATCCCATATTGTTTATAGCCCTACCGCCCATGAAAGCCATATCAAGGCTGTCTCCTGGTAGCCTGGTGGTTAGAGTGAAGTGCTTGTGATCTGCTGACCAGGGTTCAAATCTCATTCAAGAAGATTTTAACATCAGTGCCGACTTTACTATCTGCAAAAGTCCATTTTGCGCACACGTTAAAATCTGTTCCACCTTTTTGGATGAGTAGCCCATTGTGTGCCAATGGGAACGGATGACAAAATTTACAAAACTACATACACACAAGGACTGGATTTTTTAAAAAAGCACGAGTGCTTATTCCATCATCCTTGAAATAAAAGAATAAGATAAATTCAGTTTCAGTGCCTCCATGAGTACCTTAGGGCTGTTTATTATGTAGAGCTTCGATTTTAAGCGCTTCGATTTGTTTGTTTTACAAGATTCAGCGCTATATAAATTCCATATATTATTATTATTAGAGCAAATTTAAGCTGTATAATGCCACACATCATCTTTACTACTCTCTGATTCACAAAGTATCTGTTCATTATAGTCAGGTTTGGGGAGGGGGGGGGGGGGGGGGGTGTGGTACTGTGCTAGACTTTAGTAGCTGTACTGTATGGCATTACAGTTGTTAGTTGTTACAGATTAGGGGTAGAGAGGTGGGGACGTTTTACCTTCCCAATTTTGTTCTCTGTATGTGCATCTTTAGGTACATACTGATACTCAGATACTGTAAACACCTTGCATCTTCCAAAAGAGATTTTCAATACTCACTAAACCCCCCCAACCCCCAACAACCCTGTTTCACCTACTACCTCTGGAAAATTAACACCCCTTCCTCCTGTTTCACCCCTTCTTCCCTGACAAGGAGATTGCACCTAAATCTCACATGGGTGGCCCTTGGATCTCGGCTTGTTTGCAATCCTCCTCAATCCACCTTTGCTTCATGAATATTCTAGTTTTGAGTGACCTGTGTAGGATGCTAATCACAACACAACTGAGAGAAAAGTAGGGTTGTTTTTTGTGTGTGTGTTGGTTTTTTTTGTTGTTGTTGTTTTTTTTTGGGGGGGGGGTGTAAAAAGATAGTTTTCAATGAAGTGTGGTGTCATTACTCACATCAGTACTTCCATTTCCCTGTACTATGAAACTACACAACAGATAAAACTGCCCTTAGCATTACAAACATAGGGGGGGAAAACCCCAACAAAAACATGGGTCAACAGATAACTGACATAAGGACACAACAAAGGGATAAAACTAGTTGACCGGTACACATCATCAAAGTGAACACCATTTATAAAATCAAGAACACTTCACATTAAGAATGGGAACATGTACAGAAGCTACAGGAACAATTGTGAGGAGTTAGCTTTTACAGAACAATCAACTGCACAAAAACAAAACAAAACACATGAAAAGGAAGCAACAAAGATAGACATCAAAAGGAAGAATTTAACACAGAAAGACAGAAAGAAAGAAAGAAAAACAGAAAGGAAGGAAGGAAGGAAAAAAGAAAGAGAGGAAAAAAAAGGAAGGAACAAAGTCTAAAGAAAGCTCTGCAAAAGAGTTAGAAAGCTGGTGGAACAGGTAATGTATCACCCACAGGAGTCAGGAACCTCTGCTAGTTACAGACTGCATGCTGATAATCACCGTCTGTCTGGATTATTCACAGATTCAGCTGATTAGAGCCCCTTTAAAATCAGATTGAACCATGGTTACTCACACAGACACACAGACACACACTCTCTCTCTCTCACTCTTTCTCTCTCTCTTTCATGTGGAGGCAGAGGAAGGGAAGACAGACAAAAACAGGGGAGACAGGGAGTGGTTACTGTCACGCCGATTCACTTCAACACCTCATTGAAAGAATAATTAAGTTAACTGACAACATCTGGACCTGACTAGATATGCTTTTTGTTGTTTATTTTTTAGCGATATTTTTTGTTGTTGTTGGATTTTGTTTTGTTTAAGTTAGTTTGTGGATGTGTCTGTATTTTTTGTTGGTTTTGTTTGTGGATTTGTGGGGGTGGAGGTGAAGGAGTTGGGGGGAGGGGGGGGGGGGGGGGGGGGGAGTTACTTCCTGTTATATTTCAAGTTTATGTGTTGCTGAATGCAATGTGCCATCCCCTTGCACAGAATTTGGAGGAGATCTTTCCCTGTGTGTGTGTGTGTGTGTGTGTGTGTGTGTGTGTGTGTGTGTGTGTGTGTGTGTGTGTGTGTGTGTGTGTGTGTGTGTTTGTGTGTGTGTGTGTGAGTGAGTGTGTGTGTGTGTGAGTGTGTGTGTGATATGTGTGAGTGTATACATTGTGTGAGTGAGCGAGTGAGTGAGTGAGAGGGAGAGAGAGTGTGTTTGTGTGTGTGTGCACATGCACATGTATCGAAGAATGAAAGAGGTGTGCTGATGATGGAAAAGAAACAGCTAGCATACAAAACTCAAAAGGGTTTGTGAGTGGATGAGGTAAAGGCTTGCACTTTTAATCCTGAATGGGGGGGGGGGAAGGGGGGGGGTAAGGATGGAGATAAAGTACAGGGATCAGAGTAAACTTCTCTCCTCTTTCTCAAGTTTCTTTCACTGCTCAAAACAACAATCCAAAAACAAAAACACAGATTCATACCAGTACTGCACAGCTCACTATACTACCATACATCATCAAATAATTATGCACATTCAATATTTCACGTTTGTGTTCCAGATATCTTTCCCCAACAGCGTTTGCGACGCTGAGCTAGCTAGGTAGGTAGCTAGCAAGCCTGTTGTGTCTGCTGTCCATCAATCCTCACATAAGGTGATCAGGGAGCGGAAGTCATCAGGAAAAGGAAGATCACCTTCGTGCACGCTGCAAGCCGGGCTATAATGAAATCTATATCCAATGATGGATGTTTTCTATCCGTCCTTCCTTCCCTAACGGCTAATCACACCGCCTCATGCATACTTCATACTGTCATGCAATCAGGCGATTCAATACAGAATTCGAGTACTAGGTATACTACATCCGATTCTGCATTTGTTTACGGTACTACTTCATTGAATGCTCAGACACTGAGACAGCAACTCTTTGTTGTCTGTCATCTGAGTGAAAATGCATTGTGCTGCCGCTAAGCGCCTGACAAGTCAGGCCCAGCGCATCTGACTTCGGCATGGGAGAGAACTGAACTATCTTTCAAGTCTTCCTGGGGAAAAAAGGCAGGAGAATGGACCAAGAAGGCAGAAAAATAGACAAGGAGGAGGTGACAGGAAGAAAAGGAACAAGACAAAACAGAACAGAAATGAGGGAATTCCTAGCACAAAATTTCCAGAAGGTGGGGATGCTACTTATACTGACAGGCCCCCAGCATCCACAGGGTGAGAGTGGGGGGAGGGGGGGTGTTACAGTACAAGATGTGATAAAAATTATGTAAGAGTTTGGTTACAGGTTTCTTCTTTTACTTCTTCCTGGATAAAAACTGCTTATCTTAGCAATAATCATGAGCAATTAGTATGTGACATAATTTTGCCCTGTATGACTATATTATGTTTAAAAAAATTTCATTATCTAGCATGGGCAACTGTTAATCTATTCTACACCTTGGCTGAAATAAAACACAAGAAAAAGTTTCAAGGGATTTTTTTTTTTAATCTAATCTGATCAGGAAACTCCTCATACTTGCTCAGTCAAGTCAACACACAAACAACTGTCTCTAGGCTATATTATTAATAGTAAATAATACATAATCATGCTGATCCCCCCCTCCCCCCCCCCCCAATTTTTTTTTTTACATCACAAAAACCTGTAACTGGTGAAATCCAATTTAAAGTTTCACCAAAACATGAGAAAAAACAACAACCAACCTCTCCCACAATACCCTGCCGGTCTCACTCTCTAAAACTCAAAAACAAAATAAAAATAAAAACCAAACCCCCAAAATCAATTCTGTCTGTAGCATGATGTCAGTTTTTCTTTAAAAACAAAAACAAAAAACTAGCAGTAGAGTGGTGAAATATCCTGCTAAAGAGACAAGTTTGTAACCAGTGACAGCAGGCCATAATTTCAAGGGAAAAAAAAAACCCAAAAGAGGAGGGGGGTAGGGGAAAGGAAGGGGAAGGAAAATGAAATGCCTCCCTGCACAAGCTGAGAGACAGCAGTGAGGACAACACAGATCCCTGACACAACAGACCCTCTGTATTCATCCTCCAATACACAACTTTCCCTCTTGTCAGTCTGTGTCGGTGCCTTAGTCACACACAACACACACACACACAACACACAAACAACGGGCAAAACATGGTTTATGTCCCTGCACTCTTGTTGTTGCGTGGGTGTGCCTTTTGTGCTGCAGTATGATCTGTGTGTGTGTGTGCGCGTTGTGTGTGTGTATGTGTGTCTGTGTGTGGTGTGTGTGTGGTGTGTGTTAAGTGTGTGTGTGTGTTGTAGAGTGTGGCTCACAAAAGTGTGTGTGTGTGCTCACAAATAGTGTGTGTGTTGTTGTTGTGTACATGTATTGTGCTCACAAAGTGTGTGTGTGTATGTGCGTGTACATGTATGTGTGTGTGTGCTCACAAAAGTGTGTGTGTTGTATGTGTGTGTACATGTATGTGTTGTGTGCTCACAAAAGTGTGTGTGTTGTAGTGTGTGTACATGTATGTGAGCTCACAAAAGTGTGTGTGTGTTGTATGTGTTGTGTACATGAATGTGTGTGTGCTCACAAAAGTGTGTGTGTGTTGTATGTGTGTGTACATGTATGTGTGGCTCACAAAAGTGTGTGTGTGTTGTATGTGTGTGTACATGTATGTGTGTGTGCTCATAAAAGTGTGTGTGTGTTGTATGTGTGTGTACATGTATGTGTGTGTGCTCACAAAAGTGTGCAAGCAGCATACAAGATGAATGTTGATACTCATTACAAGATGAATGTTGATACTCATAAGTGTATGGGCACATGAAGTGCCCATATGTATGCTATGTGTATATTGCGTGTTGTGTGTAGTGTGTGTGCATTATGAATGTGTGTGTGAGAGTGTGTGTGTGAGTGTGTGTGATGAGTGTGTGTTGTGTGTGTGTGTGTGATGTGTGTGTGTTTGTGTGTGTGTGTTGTGGTGTGTGTGTGTGTGTTTGTGTGTGTGTGTGTGTACCTGCGTGTGTGCATGTGACCTTGGTATCTATATATATATCTCTGTGTTTGTGTGCACATCTGTATCATGCAAGTCATACTGACATGAAAATAAGCGCGTGTAAACACAACTACCTGTTCAGAGGAGCTGGGCTAGGCTCCAACACTGTGAACCAAGAACAGTGGACAGCATTACATTACTACTGCAGGTGACCCGGCCTGTAGCGGCCAAGGAATGGATACGATTCATTCCAATGCCAACACACAGCCAAAGGGTATATATATATACATGTATGTACACTAAATCCCCCCCCAAAGAATCCACAACCTCCAGCCATTCAAACCCAGCAATAGGGACATATTATAGATGAGTAATTCATAATCATACATGTACATTTCAGCTTTTTTCAGGCTTCTTTTGCATTCGTTGAATGGAATTCTTATGGCCATCTTAGTATCTACTTTGTAAGTGCTCAGGCAAATGATTTTTATATTATATACAAATATTCTTGGACCACTATTTAAACAGAATTTAGGCAACTTCAGTCATTTTCAAACATGGTTTATGATATCTTCAACGGGTTAGTTATTACCTAACAAATACATGTATAAATGTTGGTGTGATTCTGTTTACTCGTAATATACATTACTGTAGCCATACTCCATTATGTATGCTTCCTGTTTCAACTGATTTAGTGTGATTACTGAATAAATCTATTTAGATAAGCAGACAATTATCCATGGGGCACTAATAACTAAAGGATATGGAGAACGATCTTGTACATGTATGAAAGTCTCCACATCCTTAGTTGACATCAAAACAAGAATGTGAGATGTGTATCATATATAGTATAACAGCCTTTTCCACCTAAAAACCATCAACCACTGCAAAACTTCTGATCACAATTCTCACAGAATCCATGTATTTTATGTTCTGATACTCAACAACAGTAGATGTATCAAGGATACAAAGTAAACAAAACATAACAAAGCTGGCTGAAGAAAAGCAAACAAGTGGATTGACAAATCATAACAAATTCTGCAGGAGACTGGGTTCTTTTGGTTAGATAAATTCACATTATAATATACAAGCATCAGACAATTTTTTTAAAAACTTACTTTTAAGTTTTCTGATCATTTCAGAGTGAGTATCGTCGTACCCATTCTCAGAAACAAACCTCACAGATTATTTATTCTTAACGGTTATACTCCAGTCAACCACCCAAGGCATCACAGGGCTCAACAGTCGCCCTTTTTTTCCACAACAAAAGATATATATCGGGGGAAGTATGGGAGAGGTATTAGTATCAGCCGTGCCAAGACCCAACCTTGTTTTGTTCCTTAGCCTCAACAGCTCCTTCTGCCAAGTAGTATAGGTCAGCAGCTTAAAAAGAATATGAGATCAAAACGGTTCATTTTTTCATAGCGTATTGTTTGGCTGGAACCTTGCCGAAAAAGCCACTACGGCATTTTTGATTCTGTATCAGCTTACATACAGGAGCTCTCACAGAGGTTTGGATACTGATTTCAATAAAAAAAAAAAAAAAAGAAAGAACAAAATAAAAACAAAAACATGATAGGATATACTGTGGTATTCACCAGCAGTGTGTGCGTGTGCATGTGTGTGTATACTGTATGTCACTATGTGTGTGTGTGTTTTAAAAAACTTGATTCTTTTATTTCGAGGAAGATGGAATAAGCACTCACGTGCTTTCTTTCATCCAGTCCCCATGTGTATGCAGTTTTGTAAATTTTGTCATCCGTTCCCACCGGCACACAATGGCCTACTCTTCCGACAAGCAGGACAGGTTTTAATGTGTGCACAAGATAATCTGTGTGCGTTTGCACACGAGACCTCAGTTTATAGTCTCATCCATAGGACTTTTGGGGAGAGTGAAGTCAGCACTGATGGGAAAAATCCTCTTGAGAGAATCAAACCTGTGTGTGTGTGTGGGTGAGTGTGAGTGTGTGTATGCATGTGTGTATGCGTGTGTGTGTGTGTGCACGTGTATGTGCGCATGTGTGTGCATGCATGCATGCGTGTGTGTAGTGTGCATGCATGTGTGCATGCATGTGTCTGCCTCTGTGCGTGTGTGTGCCTGCCTCTGTGTGCCTGTGTGTGTGTACGTGTGCATCTGCATAATAATATAGAATGGGGGAGGGTTGTAGCCGGGAACCTGTGAGTGCGAGCAAGCAAGCATACAATGCATTGGGCATGGGCATGATGATACTGCACAAACTCGTCTTCTCAACATTAGGCAAAAAAAACCTTTTTCAACAACAGCCACAGGTCCAGAGGAGAAAAAAAAACCCAACAAAACCCTGACCAAGTACAGTTCTACTTATTGTATCAAGTTACAAAATGCATCGGAAACACCACAGAGCTCAAATAACCACTCCAGCAAAACATGTCTAGACTTACATGATACTAGCATTGATCCTAAAGCCAATACCCCCATGGACATACATACTTACAATGCCACACACCCTCTCCCTACTACCACCTCTCCCACTTTTTTCCTGTGCTGTCTCCCCCCTCCCCCCCCCCTCCCCAACCTCCTTCCAAACCTAATTCTCTTAATAATCCCTGGCCTGTACCAGGGCCAGTGCCTGTAATGTTTCCCCAGTTCCATATTTACACCTGCTCTTATTCCTTGTGCCGTTACTGATCGGTCCTCTGACCTGTACAAACATCTGTCTATCTCACCCATGACACATTTACTCATTCTGCTCTATAGATGTATGTTGATCTCTCTCACACACACAAGAGTCACACAAACACACACACACACAGTCACACACACACAGTCACACACACACTGTGTTCACACAAACAAAGACAAGAAACTCATCCCCATGTGCAAGCATGCATACTATACGATGAAAATTAAAGCTGGAAAAAAGCAGCCTCATCTGAAGAAACTTCAGAAGGCAGTTACCGGAAAGAGGTTCTTTATGTTTGTAGTGTATTCATGAATGAAAAATCTCATTTTCAGCCTCATAAACAGTGTAGAGCCCTCTAACTTCTAACCCTGTGTGTCCTTTCAACCTTACTTCTGAGGTTGTTGACAAGCGTGAATTCAATGGGCAAAACTAATGTTCTGGAACAGAGTACCGCCATCTACCCAAACAATCCTGACTTCGCTTATTGAGGCCATAAACACACACAAAACCTGACTTGGATGTGTTAGCCCCCCCTCCCTCCATTGCTTTTATCATTATTATTGTGCTTGATTTATTATCATTGTTTTGTTATTGCTGCTGCTGCTTTCAGCCAACTTAAACATAAAGCCAAAATCTGGCGACCAAAAACAAAACAAAAAGACCAAAACAAAGTGAGACAAAAACTAAAGGATAAAAAAAAAAAAGCAAGCAATTAAAAAAAACACCACATACATTATTCTAGCACAGAGCAGGTGGGAATATTGTTTACATTTGAAGGGCCTGTGGCATCCCCTCCAAGAACATAGTTTATTAACCATTGCAGGTTTTTTAAATCACAGATCTACACAAGTAAGCAGAAGTAGTGTAAACCATTTTACATGTGTTGTTTGATTTCAAACTAGGCAAGATTTTATAACTTAGGCTCTGGTGCACTCAGTGGCAAAACTATCAATTCCATCAAATGTTACTAGTGCCCTCTCACCCATTTCAAAGGCACAGTCATACACACTCAGCCCTGATGACTCACACACTGGCAGTGTTTTAAGTACTCAGTAAACACCACCACCACAATTCAATACATATTCTGCTTGTCTAGCATCTGCTAGGATTTTGACATCTTCAATGCTACAACACTAATGGGGTTTAAAAAATAATGTTTAGCCATTATTAAAACAAATGAAATACCATTCTCTTTGTTTCAGTCTTTGCCTTAACAGAACTTCTAAACACACCCCATGCCTTTCTTTCCCTTCCTTTGTGTGAGCAGCAAAACAAAACAAAACCAGTGTGCCATAAACACGTGCCTCCCTCCAAACAGCAGCAATGCACACTTGGCCGCTGGCGCAACTGCCCCAGCGAACAGACCGTCTGACTCAGCAGGCCTTTGTCTGCAAGCGCTAGGCACTTTCGCTTTTGCTACATACACAGGAAGGGCATCAATCATGCAACTGAACTCCCTTCTGTGCGAAATAAGGGGGCAACGGAAGAGTGAAAAGTGATCCATCCATTCCTTCGAGAGAAGCGTTTGGAGGTTGGGCAGAAAAGTAAAAAGCGGACGTTTTATTTTTACGTAAAAAGCAGAGTAGGGTAGGGCTAAAACCAGTGCCCCGTAAAGCTAGTTATGCCACAGAGCCCCCCCCCCCCCCCCCCCCTTTTTTTTTTTTTTGAAACGCTATTTGTAAAAAGCCATTCCTCGCCAGCTGACTTTTACTGAAACTAAAACCCCACTTCATCCGGTCTATTTCATAATCATCTAAGTAACCCCGATCATGCCGCTGTCTCTTCCTTAATGCTATCAACATAGCAAGAATTCAGACTGACATCCATCAACCAATGAACTTCGTATGAGAACCTGTGAATGGACACCAACATGTATCGTACTTGGGCCTAGTGACAATACACTACCGTGAAATGTAAAGAGTACAGAGCATATAAAAAAAAAGTTTTCACGGTGTTTCCATCCTCTTTTTAAACGAAGGCTTCGCACAATACACATTCCTAGCCGACGAATACAACCATCTTTCCAACAAAAAGTTTTAATTTACAAAAAAAAGGTCAGGTAAATCAAATGCCAAACTGACAAATTATCTGCAAAACTTCTTTCATACTTAATGCTAACTTGCTTCCACAGCAGAGTGTGGTCTATGTTCGACCTCCACAGCAAACTACGCAAACCCACTTTCCGATAGTTGAAGCTGATGACAGTCGAGAAAAACAAAAGTAGACCAGCTGTTCAAAACACACACACACATGGCACATGCTAGCCTACATATGTATTATACATTGGTATACATAGAATCAAACCCTCACATCCGCACCCAGTATGAATGAAAGTCCAGTATTTTTGTGTACCTTCTGCTGGGCCAGTTCCAGGCTCAACCCCTCGGGCCGCCAGGAGATAAGGAGTCCCTCCTCCGTAGACAGCCCTATGACTTCCATGTCTCCTAGCTTAGCCATCGCTGCCACTGCCGCCGACCAACTTGCTTCTCTCCACAACTCCTACACACCCACGGCACCACACTCTGCGAGCTCTCTTTTCACTGCCACCGATAGACACCACGTATCTTCATTGCTCATCCGAATCATCTTGCTCGCCCAGTGCAGAGAAAATAAACAGGATGGCTTCATATCAACCAACCCGTCTGCCACTTTTTTTAACTGTCGTCTGCTTCACTCATATTCAAGCCCCTCAACTTCCTTTTCAGAACTGCCGGCGAAACAGGAGTTCGGCCACACAAATTCAAAATATGATGCCGTAGCCTAGGCCTATCCAATCAGCATACTGGCTGGCATGTGGATGCTGGTTGTGGCATTTAGGCTGTCTGTGACATTTCGATGACACAGCCCATTTAGACACATTCTTCCCCTACATTCACACTGGTCGTAGGCCTAGCCTATGTATGTGCTTGCTGTATGTAGTCCTATAAGGACTAATTGGGCTAGCTATATCTGACTGAAGTGCACATCATTTCCTCACAGGAACTGTTGCTGGGCCCACTATGTCTCACACAAGCTACACACAAACGCACACACCAGCGTTGATAAACTTCCTTGCTGAGTTACTCACAACGAAAGACACAGTTGCTAGGCCTACAATTACAAATCCCAAAAACTTTCTCTGCGTCAAACCAGATGAAATAAACAAAAAAAGTGTACAGGGTTCTGGTTACGTAACTGGTGGGAAATTTGTCTTCCGAAACCCAGCTGTTGCTACATACGCCTGCCGTGTACTAGGCTATGCCATATAGGCCTAGCCTAATGCCAGACTGCCGTTTTTCAGGCCGGGAGTGTCAACTTCAAGCTGTGCTATCGCCATCAGCAGCACGGCAGAAGCAGAGACCACGAAATCGGAGAGCACCACACTGCTCTCCCCCTCTTCTTTCCACTGGCTGATAAAACTCGGTTCGAAAGACAAAGCCACAGTTGTCTGTGTACAAGAGGAGTGTTTCCCAGACTGCACAGTGAGCAGAGCAGAGCAGAGCACTTGTTCCTGACTCACACAACCTGTAAGTACAGGACTGGGATCAAGTGAAGTGGGGAGGGGTCAGGTCTCAGTGCGGACTAGGCCTAGGCCTAATGGAAGGGAGGGTAAACATGAGAATGTAGGGAGGGGTGACAGTGCCAGTTGTTACTGACACCATGCAGCATGGCTCAATCACCATAGCAGGATACACTTCACTGCTCCCTACCCTACTGCCACTTCCAGACAGTGAAAGTAAGCTGAGAAAGGCTGAAAGAAATGGGGATTGTGCGGACTGCTTTTTATGTTCCTGTCACTTTCCTAACACTTCACACCTCTATGCCTGGAGACACCAGTAGCTCTGAATGGCATGTTCCTCTTCAAGTAAGTTTTTATGTTATGTTTTGGGTACTGCAATTTTGGACATTACTTTGCTACCTATTCTCTCCCAAGTGTGGGGTGTTTTTTTCACGCATGAGTAACTATAACAAGAAATTTTGTTTTACTCAGGTATTCAGAGTACCTACAACAACAAAGAAATATGTACTATATGTAATAATTTTTGTCTTTGACTGGTTCCCTAAAATCCGATGACCATTTGAGATGGGAGAGATTCAAGAATGCCTACACACTTTTTTTTTTTTTAAAGAAAGGCTGCCAAAGTTTGGCTTCTAACTTTTTATAACTATGTGTTTGGTTTTTTGTTTCAAGGTTTTTTTTGGGGGGTTTTGTTTTTTTGTTTTTGGTGGTCTTTTCAAAAGACTTAAAACTTTTGCACTTTTAATTTCAGTGCAGTTTCTTGTTTGATTGTTTGTATGAGATGCTTACTGATAAATCATTACGGTATTACAGACATGGCTTTGTGGCACAAATTTATTTGTTAGTAAATAATTATTTACTGATACACAATTTGCTGTTACAGGCCAAATGAAACAAAAGTAGTTTTTGTGAAAAGACTAACTGATCAATTTCCTTAATAATTAAGCATCCTATCTGTACAGTACAAAACAAGCAAAGTAATGTTATAATCAGTTTTGCCATGCCTTGTTCAAGGAAAAAAACAAACAAAAAAACCACCACAAGAATTGGCTTTTCAGTACTCAAGTAGATCAGAAAGGAGCTGTAGAGGTGTACAAACTTTCTGAATTAGAACACTTAGCACTAACCAATAATAATGCAACATCCTTCATGCTACTCAGCTCCATTCAGTTTTTCTCCTTCTAGTGTACTGTCTCACTTTTTGCACAGCATTAAATTAGAAAATACAACTTATCTTTTATTGGACAGTCTGCCCCTTAAATTAAGATTTTATACACCAGAGAGAAATCTTGATGTTTGAGACCGACTACTTTTTTTTATTTAAAAAGGTGTAAACTCTGTATGGGCTATTGTTGTCTTTTTAATTTTGTCTATTATTTGAGACTTGAACAGGCCCTTCTTTTTCTCGCTCTATTTTTTAAACTTGAAAGTTCTTTATCATCAAATTTTAGGAATTTTTTTTTAAAGCAACATAAATATGAAAATGAGCATGATTTGAATCCCTGACCAGTCCTTTCTCTTAACATTTGTTTTTGAACACCCTTTTATTCCTAAGAAGACTGCGACACTGGGGGTGGGGGTGGAGAAAGATCCAATAATTTTAAATATATGCTGATGTGAGCACTTCTGCAAAAGATCCACAACTAAGTTTCATACATAACAGCACCAAAAAGTCTTTTTCCCCCCAAGGGTAAAGCTGGGAGGAAAATAACAGTCCACGAATTGCCATTAGCATATAATTATGATGTACTGCCCCAATGGTACAAATCTTCATGGCAGCATTAACACCGTTTATATTACTTTTTAAAAAAATTATTAGATGACCTACTCAACAAAAGAAAAGAAAAAACCCACAGAAAGAGAAAAAAGAAACTTCTCTAGAAACAAGCACACACTAAGTAATCCATATCCTTTTTCGAAGCATTCCTTGCAGGCCAAATCAAAATTAGCTCTCCACGAACTGACAGTTTCGACAGTCAACAAACAAGACGACGATGACAAGATCGATTGCTGTGCATGTGATCTGCAGAGCGCATCTGCGATGTCTGCTTTCTTGCATGTCCCACCAGTCCAAGGAACTCACTGGCTCCCCCCACCCTCATCCAATATTGAACACGCTTGCCTAGGTCTACGATAATTAGAAGACTGAGGAAGCAGCCCCACTGATACGGTGTATACTGTTCATGCTCTGACTGCTGAGCCAATCGAAGATGAACTCGGCACACGAAAGTCGTCCATCAGAAAACTTGCCCTCCTCATACACCAGTGGTAATGAATTTGTTTTACTTTACAGTAGAAGAGCTGCGATGGAGAAAATGAAAGGATCAACCCAGATGGCTTATGTCCACAGACTAGCAAGATATGTCGTTCAATGTTCAATACTTTCACTTCTGAGAAAGTATCCACTTATACATCAAGAGGGGGTGAACACCTTCCAATATGATCTTGTTTGTACATGTATGGTCCTGTCACACATGAGTTAAAATAAATGCAATGACAAGTGCATTAATGGATTAAAAAATATTACAGCCCTTAACAACTTGAGCTATGCATGCGTTCAAGCTGTCAAACTATACGCATGATCAGGCAAAACAATTAACACGGTTGATGTCATACACTGAATACATGTCTATTTCAGTATATTATAATTATAGAAATGAGACTGAAAAGTGACAGGGTATGGGGAGAGGCAGAAACAGGAGGACACACACACGCACACACACACACTCTGTCACACACTCACTGACACACACACACACAGACACACACAAACATTGAAACACACACACACAGCCATCCAGAACTGCTTTGCATAAATTCATTTCATGCCTCAGTTGAAACAATTCTATAGCGGTCACAGTCCTGAACTAGGCCAACAACACGAACCAGTCATTCCCTACTGATCAAACATTCAACGTTTTCTTTCAAAGATACACACACAGCAATACGTACTTCCAAGTTCCACCGTTTTTCCTGATCCGACAGATCAGTGCCCCTGAATACATTTGCCGATCTTTCCACATGCAGAGAATTTAGCGACAGCCACATTGTGAATGAGCCACATACTGAATGCCCCTGTTAAAGAAACTTAGAAAGCGAGCTACACTTTACTACACTGCACCAACTTTTCAGAGCCCACCAATCACCCACGCTTTATCAAAGTTGTTGTGCTCACAGGTATATATACAATACACACCAGGACTGCCAAAGATCGACTGTCAGTGTCATACTCAGTCAGTCACTGAGTCAGAGTTCTAGAGAAAGTGAAAGTCAGACTACACAGGAACGATTTCAAACAGGTATAAACAGGACTTTCTCCATGAAAGGGCTAGAGAGAACGTAAGAGACAGGGACAATTTCAAACAGGTAATACACACACATTCCAAGTCTTTCTTTCTTGCTGAAAGTGCTCGGGCGAGTCACACAGACAGAGAAGATTTCTAACACGTATACATTCAAAGAGCCTTTTTTTTTTGTTTTCTCGTGGTAGGTAAAGGAACTGATGACAGACAGCTGAGTGGCAGTAAAGACAGGAGGACTGGGGGAGGGAAGTTTATTCAAATAGTTCATGGCTTTTTTTTTCTTCTTTTTTTTTGTAATCTGTATAGGAATTCTCTCGGCAGGTGGCTGTTCTTCGCTTACTCTGCCAACTCCTTTTTTGTGCCAGTACAATGGTAGTCACAGGAATGGGTGAAGTTTTCAGGACAAAAGTTATGAAACACGAAAAGTAGTAGTGGTGGTGGTGGTGGTGGTGAGTGGGGGTGGGGTTACATTTTCTGAAAGAAAACAAGTGGGGTAGATCATTTATTACATGTGCAACCCCCCCTGCCCCCCCCCCCCCCCCCCCCCCCCCTTCATGTGACTGTGTATGACTATGAGTTTTTGTGTGGTTTTTTTTTTTCAATTTTATTCTTTTATATCGAGGATGATGGAATAAGCACATATGTGCTTTTTTACATCCAGTCCCCATGTGTATGCGGTTTTGTAAATTCTGTCATCTGTTCCCACTGGCACACAATGGCCTACTCTTACAAACAGCGGAACAGGATTTAACGTGTGTGCAAGACGTTCTGTGTGTGTTCGCACACGGGGCCTCGGTTTATAGTCTCATCCGAAGGAAGTGAGTGAGTATGTGTGTGTGTGTGTGTCTATACACAGGTAGTAAGGTGCTTAATATGTTTCAGTATTTAAATCTAACCCAATCCTGTTGTTTACAGTATTTAAGTAAATGTGTACATGTATAAATGAGGAACACACACACAAAAAAGTCCCTTATCTCAACAATCCTTTAAATTACAAAATTAATCAAGATTCAAACACTTTTTCTTTTTTAAGCAAAAAACCCACATAAGAATCAAGCCGACAAAGAAACCCTTCTGATAAGCTTTTCTTTTCCCCCATTCTCCCCCTTTGCCCCTTTTTATCAACTCTCCTATCCCCTGCCAATTCATTGTCCACTTTCATCCACACACACACACACACACACACACACACACACACACACACACACACTATTCAGTCTATTGTCGTATTGACTCTCCATGATCCACAGTTCGCTTCAGGAATCCATTTTCAGCTGTTCGCCCCTATCCTACTGATCACCAGTTGACAAAAAGTTTGGCTGAAGGCCCACACACACACAAAAAAAGCTGCCCTGAACGGAAAGATTATGGCAGTATTACAGAACAAAAAACCCCATGAAGTAATTTTTTTTGTTTATGGTGACAGTTAGGACTTCCTACCACAGCCAACATTTCTATTAATAGATTCATATTGTTTTGGACACAATGTGACATTTTCATTTTATAAATGTTTTCATGGATAAATGCTTTGCATGTGCATGCTTGGGTACATTATGTACACACACACACACACACCACACACACACACACACACACACACTCTCTCTCTCTCTCTCTCTCTCTCTCTCTCTCTCTCTCACACACACACACATGACATGTACACACACACAATGTGACACATTCTCTCTCTCTCTCTCTCTCTCTCTCTCTCTCTCTCTCTCCACACACACACACACACAAACACACAGAGTGAGCAGCAGAGAAACGCTCAAACAGAGAACAACAGAGAGACAGAAAGAGAGAAAGAAACACAAGAAACTGCAGATCTAAAACAGCTCACAAGAGTTCACTAGTGTCAACAGCTCTCCACTATCAAGCTCTCTAGTAGTTCAGTAGCTGACTGTATCAAAGAGGGCCTAGGCCACTAACTTAGCATTATAGACTACTATCAGAATATCACATGGCATGAATCAGAAACATCCAACATCCCATAGAGTAAACCAGAGAGCAGAACAGAGTCGAGGATTACTAGTAACACAGAAAATATCACACACTAAGTTAAGTAGGACACAGAACCAACCAATACTGGAAGCCCCAGACATGGCAGCAGACCTGGAAGGACACAGCAGGGAGCAATTAGCTTGATAAAGAGATGAGATAAAGCATCAAAAGGCAGTTCAGAACTGGGAGGTAATTGAAGAGACAGAAAGACTGCCCAGATATGTGTGAGAAGAGGGGGATGGGAGGGGAACAGAGACTGAGACAGACTTAGAGAAAGAGAGGGAGACATAAGTTAAGAGATACCTGTAGATAGATAGATCCAGTGAGAAAGAGAGAGAGAGAGGGAGAGAGAGACAGTCAGACAGATAGAGACAGACAGACAGAGAGCCCCAAAGTGAGAATACTTAATGTTTACAATAAATGTAATTTACCGTTGTCCAGCACTATTATTATAAATCATAATCATAAGTGAATGTTCTGCACTTAACTCTGGGCTACTTTCCCCACCTGAGAGCATAAACTTTTACTTTTTTGGATGTGAGTGTATGTTTGTTTAGATGCAATCCTTACTTATATATATATATATATATATATATATATATATATATATATATATATATATATATATATATATGCATTAATATGTTTTGTACACACACACGCACGCATGCATAAGCGTGCGTGCGTATGTGTGTGTGTGTGTGCACGCGTGCATAAGCGTGCATGCGTGTGTGCGTGTTTGTGTGCTCGCGTGTGTGTTTATTATCACATTCAAAAGACTCTCACTGGAGGTCTTGTTGAATGTGGGACCCTGGCTCTGAATGGGACTCAAACACTGAACTCCTCACTTCTAAGGTGAGAGGGGTGGTTACCCATGAGCAGACATTCCATGGAAATCAAACACAGCTGAACACACAAGGATTTGAACTGATCCTATGTTGTGCACAACTTTGTGTGTGTGTGTGTGTGATATGTACAGTTAGGCTGTCCTATTTTTTACAAATTCTTTCAATGCCGCAAGTTAAGGCACCTCAATTTATATAAAAAAAATGTTTTTATTCACTTCACTAAGCGCTTTGCAAAATCAGCATTCAAACATCTTCAGCTCGCTGCTCAGTCAAGTGACATTATAATCGGAGTTTACATGTATTGACATGACTAGGCAGTTAATCATTCATAGCCTGATAAAGACCCTTTTTTGATTGGAGAAAGCTCTCTCCCTCCCTCTTTCCCCCCCCCTCCCTTCTTTGAGTGTGTGTGTGTGTGTGCACGCACATGCGCATGTGTGTGTGTGCACCATGTGTTATACATTTTAGGAAGATATGATTAACTTTTAAGTGTATGTACTGCAAGCACATCTGCCTGCAAGTGTATGCACAGGAGTGTGTATACATGTATGTATCATTGTATGCAAATCAAATGTGTGCATAATATAACACACACACACATCCCATCCATATGAATAAATTTTCTCTACGCTAAGCATGCAGTCTTTCAATAAATCAATCAAAAACAGGTGAGTATGCATGCATCAGCAGTTTGATCTGCCGACACTGTGTGCGTTGTCTGATTCATCGAGTCATCCCTGTTTTTCAATATCAATCAATACCAACATTTCTGTACCTTGCACACAAGAATTAGTTAACAGCCTACTGCCTCCACAATAAAAAGTAAACTCCACCTGTTCCAAACTAGTATTAATTAGCTCATCCTGTCACCTGGGCTCTTTCCTGATAGTGATACAACATTATCCTATTCATAAGCAAGATTTTGATTGGCTGCAATGAGGGATGTGGGGGGGGGGGGGGGGGGGGGGGGGGGGGGGGGAGAGAGATCTTTAATGCTCTCTCCACCCCTCCCCCTCAACCCCTTTCATTACTCTTGCTCACACACCCCAATCCAGATTTTTTTGATTTTTTTTTTTTTTTGGGGGGGGGGGAGAAGGAAGGAAGGTTGTGTGTGTGTGTGTGTGTGTGTGTGTGTGTGTGTGTGTGTGTGTGTGTGTGTTGTGTGTGAGAGAGAGAAGGAAACTTGAAACTTGAAACTTGAAAATGGTTTAATGTGGTAGGCTTATGTGAGCCCATTCACATGGGGACAGTGGGGAGGGGACAGTGAAAAAAGAAAACATTTCAAAACATGACATATTCAAAACATTTGAAATAATCAGCATGGCATGGCATCCACATCATGGAACAAATTCATGTTTTACAATGTCTCAGTGCTTTCACTCACACTATGAATGACTGGGTGAGCAACAGAGCAGCTATGACACATCTTTAAAAGGAGTTCCACTCGAACAAGTTTTAGTAATGGCTACAATTTCTTTCAGCTCATGACTGACATGATCCATTTGTTTGTTTATGTTGTCATTAAACCGTTCAAAGCATTTCAAAACATTACTGTAAGTCAATTCTGATTTTGCACCTGTGTTTTCTGACTCAGTAACGTTCCTTGAATGTTCAGAATCCTTTTTACAATCTACATCACAGTCTTCATTAGAATGATTAACTACAAGGTCTGACACACTCCCACCCCCCTGCTCCCCATCGTCAGAACCCTCCCACTTGCACGACATTTCCTCATCAATGTCACAGACTGTTTCTATATCAGAACTGATTGTTACTGTCTGTTTATCCATGTCACATGAGGGTATGTTTATTTGTGATTTACCTTGCTGATTGTCACCTGACAGTGGCGCAGAGGAAGTGCATGGCACAAAAGGGGAAAAGTCAGTCACAGCAGGGGAAGGTGTCTTTTGGTCAGCAACATAACAAAGACTATGTGGCGTTGGCATGAAGAGTCCTGAAGGAGATGAAACACTTGCCTTCTTTTCACAGTCTGCTCTGTAAGCTTCAGCCCTCCTTCTGTCTCTGCTGACCTGCGATGGGCACTTTCATCGATACGTAACACTGCTGTCTGCTGTCTCAGGGTGATGAAACGAAGTGTTTGTAGTCAGTCGCAAAACGACCGTAGTTTGACTGCCTCTGCCGTCGATTTTGAAGGATGACACGGTATTGTCACGTAACACAGCATTCAAAAGACATTCTAGAGTGGTTGGGAATCCTTCAACTGGCATACTGACTCTAGTATACACGAGAAACAGTAATATTTACAGCAGCTGCTGAGTAATGCGTCTTGCTGGCAACCAAGCAAGGGAAGCTATCGAGAGAGAAGGAGGGAGAGAGAGAGAGAGAGAGAGAGAGAGAGAGAGAGAGAGAGGAGAGAGAGAGAGAGAGAGAGAGAGAGAGAGAGAAATAAGTAAACGATTGGAAATGCTAAATTACCAAGAATGTTCAATATATGATTTTTTTTTAAAAAGGCATAGGCTTATAATTTATAGCTTCCATGAACTTGTAATCTTCAACCATGAGTATGACTAAACAAGACAAAAAGCGGAGAAGGAGGGGGGGGGGGGGGGGGGGGGGGGGGGGGGGGGGGGGGGGGGGGGGGGGGGAGAGTCTAAGTACAGCATGAGCTTAGATTCAACAGAACATGGTGACTATGAAAGAGTGCCAATAAAAAAGAATGGAACCTTACAAAACCCAAACAATAAAACAGTCAAGGCAGAACTCTTAGTAGTAAGCAGCATTTAAGCATTGCTTCATTAATACAGCACAAACCAGTTCAACCTGTCAACCCATTCAATGATTCATACTATATCATTGTCAGATACAAATATATTATGTAAGAACATAAAGTGAGTGTGTGTGTGTGTGTGTGTGTGTGTGTGTGTGTGTGTGTGTGGTGTGTGTGTGTGTGTGTGTGTGTGTGTGTGTGTCACTGTGTGTGTGTGTGTGTGTGTGTGTGTGTGTGTGTGTGTGTGTGTGTGTGTGTGTGTGTACCAGATATCACCAAAACTGTCATTGCTGACTCTAAAAAAAAAAATCACACACACAGAGAAAAAATTCATAGGCATGTTACAACAATCAAATACTTTTGACTATGAGTATGACACACAATAGCCTACTCTTTTAAAAGGCAGACCAGGTTTTAACAAGTGCTCAAATTTTCCCCCATGCATTCACACACAAGCTGGGTGTGCATGGTGGTGTAACTAATGCAACTCCCCCCCCCCCCCCCAGATAAGATTAGAGGGAAAAGGGGGGGGGGGGGGGGGAGGGAGGTTGGGCATTTTAAATGCTAAAAGACAGATCATGTCCAAAAGTGATAATCAAATATTCAACATTTGCTTGCTTGCCTCTAATATTCCGGGCTAATTTGATGGATATGTCTAATCTTCAAGGGGCAGCGAGTGGGGATATCTTACCGAGCCATTTCAGGGGAAAACGTATGTCTTGACAGGTATACATACATACATACGTGCATGTATTCACAACACAAAAACTACTGTGTAAGCCTAGTGTGCACATTCAAGTCAAACGTGGCGCCAACAAAGGGAAGTAAACGCAAGAGGGGCAGCGAAAAGTGAGGACATTGTCAGCAGCACATTAGAAGCTAGTTTCGATTCGCCATCACGCCCAGTACAGAGGTAGCCTAGCGTGTGTAGTAGGGCCTAGACTACAGCCACTGTGCAACACACACACACACCAGCAACACACAGAGTAAACAACGCATGCCTTGTAAGCAAGCTCTGAAACGGCCTCAAGGCCATTCGGCCTTTCTACCAAGAAGAAGAAGAAAAAAAGCAGCCCCATGCAACGGCATGGGTTTGCGGAAACCTCATTAAATATTTGCCAAAGTTGCTGTTTTTCTTATACTGTATCGGCCTCGGCGGGCTCACGCTAGGAGGCTATGTAATTATTTCCTGGTACTACACGCTACGGTGATACCCGCCCAGACGCATAGATCTATCATCTATATTTTAGCGTTTTCTGAGAACGTCCTCTCCTTTCTTTAAAAATTCATGAGAGTGCCTACAACTATGGCATAGATAACGCACGTAAGTATAATAGGTACTGGTACTTTACCAGCCCTCTACGTGCTGTCCTGTTTCTTCCAAGAAGCCGTTGATAGGTCTACATGCCGTGCATTTTTGGTCAAGATTTTTTACTTTTTTTTTTTTTTAAATAGCAACTTGCCACTGACGTCATTCATACAGGTTTCTTCTCCTATAGACTGTCTTTTATCCACTCCCCTCCCTTCCCTTCACCCTCCCTCGCTCTCCTCTGAGGCTCTTTTGTGAATAGGTGAAGAAGGATCAAAACAGAAATATTTACATTATGCCTATTTAAACCAGAACCTTGACTTAACTAAAGAAAATAATACTAAAATGACTTCCATTACTCCCTTCTGTTCAGCCCCCCACCCCTTTTTGCTTTTGCTTCTTCTTTTTCCCCTACATTGAACCTTACTTTCTTTATCTCATACTAAACATAGGCATTTGTTCCCATTGACATACATGATAAACATAACTTGATAAACACACACACATTGTATACAGAATGCACTTATGCAAAGCACCAAATAGTGTGAACAAAATAAAATAGTTTCATTTAATCAAAGATATCATTTTGTTATGACCAGTCTTATTTCTGCAAAGCTTCAAGCGCCTGCTGCACTTTAGTGACAAACAATGTCTAAACAACTCTATGCACCAGACTCAAACAGTCCTTAGGATCAAATAGTTCCTGACTGACCACTAGGCAAAGGATGGGGTGAGGGCTATAAACTTGCTCTTGAAAGATGAACCAATTGTGAAGCTCTAAGTCTATGCCACAAAAACTGGCATTCCAGCAAGAACAATCAGGAAACCCATTTCCTGATGTATTCATGCAAAGCGCGATATACATAATATGCATTATGGTTTTCAACAAAAAAAATTACAAGTATAAAACAGTGACTGGTGCAAAAGTATTAAATGAATGAAGCAATTACAAAAAGCAAAGTATTTTTTGTTTGTTTGTTGTTGTTGGGGGGGAAGGTTGTTTAACAGAATGTACCAAATCATGTGCCATGAACTTGATTCAAATGCCTGGAACAAAAAGTTAGCTTTGAATGATCAAAAAATGTTTTGAAAATTGTCCTCTTAAACAGTCTGTCAAGCAACACGTCCCTCATGTCCCCCACTTACCACTTAGATCAACTGGACTGATGATGATGTTGACAAATTTTGTTCTATTTTATACTTTCTTTTATTTTGAGGACAATGGAATAAGCACCCATGAGCTTTTTTTCATCCAGTCCCCGTGTGAATGCAGTTTTGTCAATTTTGTCATCCGTTCCCACTGGCACACAATGGCCTACTCTTCCGAAAAGCGGAACAGGTTTTAACGTGCACGCAAGATGTTCTGCGTGCGTTCACACACGGGACCTCAGTTTATAGTCTCATCTGAAGAACTTTTTGACAGGACAAATTGATAGGCCTAGCTGCTTCATTTCATTTTTAAAAAAATTGACACATAGAGCAACTGCACAAAATTCACACTGGTTTATGGAACATATGATGCAAACAGTAGCTATTTCTTAAAAAGCACCAGCGAACAGGAAGATGTTATAAATACATGTTGGGATATTTTTGTCTTTGATATTTAACAAAAATATTGACGATTATTGTTCTAAGCTTTGGCCTTTGCATGATGTGCCACTGCATATAATCAAGAATTCTAACAAAGCCTTTTGTTTTTTTAATAATTCAGCTTCTTTTGTGCCTTTCAATTACTTAAAATTTTTTATAAATTAATTATCT
The DNA here is from genome assembly GCA_028751875.1 of Rapana venosa. NCBI lineage: Eukaryota > Metazoa > Mollusca > Gastropoda > Neogastropoda > Muricidae > Rapana > Rapana venosa. Next base: position 78,274,534 of record CM054136.1, on the reverse strand, counting down.
GGAAATCTCTGAAATGTCTACATAGTACTTGTAAAGTTCTACAACATGTCCCAACTTTGCATAATCATCAGTGACAGATGGTCTGGTTCATTATGGGCTAATTTATTCAGTGCAACTTATCAAACATTATATCACATTGGTACTTAGCGCTACAAGTTGCAAATGCACAAAAATACTCACACACACACTTTTTTTTCTCAACACATTTTTAAATATGGCCCATCTTCCCGTTCCTTCTGTTTTCCCTTGTCTGATAGTGATAATAGTGGTATTACTGAGATTGAGTTAACAGATGTAAAATAGAAGACAACACACATGACACACATACTATATCAGTATATGTAATCATGCATACTATTATCAGTTAACAGATGTAAAATAGAAGACAACAACAACACATATGACACACACACACTATATGTAAGTATGCATACTATTAGTATTACCAGTTAACAGATCTATATAGATGTAAAATAGAAGACAACAACACACGACACACACACTATATGATTCAGATTATATCAGTATATGCAAAACATTGCAAGTATGCACACTATTACTAACTTGAATGTGTACACATAATGTTAACATATATGTATCATGCACACACATGACTTGATAATGATACATTGACAAACTATAAACATACGCACAGAAACACACACAAACATACATAGTGACACACACGTTGTGTCTCTAGACTAACTCAGTACTGTGACACAATTTTATACAACTAAATCATTCTTTATTCATTTTTTCTTCTAGTGTTTAATCACTGTGAGTGAAGAGATGTTAGTTAAACTTGAGTTAAAATACACACGCAACCTAAAAATATCTGCTTTTAAAATCATAAAGAACTACTTCCCCTGGTAAAAATATTTTGACAGTCACACTGATTTTGAGACTGCTGCTGCACTTGTGTGCAGAAATGTATGTAAAAAAAACACACATTTATATGGCACATCTACTTTTTTTTCTCTCTTTTTGTGTGTGCTTTAAACATCTAATACTGGTACATCACTGACCTTTAATTTCAAAACGAAATCCGTGCGTTTCTTTGAAATATAGTGTCTGGCTACCTTTGCGCTTAGGTGAAACCGTTACATGAAGGAAGACACTCAACTGTCCTACATCAGTACATGCTACTTGCTAAGGCTGGTGATGATTAACAATCGACCGCGATATCTGTGCTGCTGTTTTGACGATCGCTCTTCGGCTACCATGGAGACGGGGCCTTGAGATATTCCCGGAAACACACAGGCACACACACAAACAGACACAAAGGCACTCACAATTTATATCCATCAATGATAACAAGCAAACCGCGGCTTACCTGCCATGGTCATGCCTCCTGTTTCAGTGTGAGCTTCATTGAACCTGCTCAGGCTCGCTTTGTGTTATCGCTCACACAAACTGAACTCCAACTAACAATTCCTGCGTCACAATGTTTCTGTTGTTTTCACTTCCGTTTGCTTTAACTAACCTGTTGGGTTAAAGCAAGTCGAGCATACATCTACTCTTCAAGTGAAGTGAACATGAGTAGGTCAGACATTTAAGCGCGAAGGGCTGTTGACACTGACGACATGAACAATTGTTTTTCGAGCGAGCTCAGTGACAAGGCACGTCGACCTAAGCTACCTTCATCGCGTGAGAGCTGGCTGGGTGCCGTACTCTTATCTCATTTTTGTGAGCTTTTCTGATTGACTGCTGTTCTACCAGCCAAATCAATCAACTGTCTAAATCATTTGGGGGCCGTATACAAAGCAAAACTTGTGCCTATCCTTGTGAAGACACTAATTTGAGACGATGTTCGACTTGTCATAAACGTATTTAAAATTGCGCGAATCGTGACTGAGCGTGTGGTGTGTGCACTATTTTAAGTTCTGATGAAACAAAACTTCAAGTCCGGCGCGCGAAAGCATGAGTGGGGGGGGGGGGGGGGGGGGGGGGGGGTGACTAACGTATACAACATACTCTAGTTCTGCTATAAGATACATTTTTGGTGGTTTCGTTTGTTTATTTTTTTCTTCCAAAAGAACTGTTCGTAGTATGAATTGCTCTAAACATTAACCTGATGAGGGAAGGGGGGGGGGGGGGGGGGGGGGGGGGGGGGGG
>CM054136.1:78194919-78269919 GCA_028751875.1 Rapana venosa | reverse complement strand
CGAATGTATTTACGGGGCTCTGGGAATATAATGTAAGCTTTCATTTCATCACTTGCAGAAACTGAGCATAAGCTTATGTCAAAAGGTCTCTCTCTCTCTCTCTCTCTCCTCTCTCTCTCTCTGCCCAAGGCTTGATACAGGTGAGTCTAACTTTCAAATGCTTCTGAGTTTGTTTATTTTATACTTGAATAGTAACTTTTCTATTATATTAAACAATGCACCAAGACTGTCACAGTCACCACAGCTGTCCGAACAATACCAAACAGGGGCGCGGCGTAGTACTACTAGCCTGGTAATGTCTGGTTTCCTCCTGCCCAACTAGCTTCTACAGCCGCTACATTCCGGACTTCAGAGCAGCTCACCTGAACCATATAATTATCTGAAAAATGCAAACAAGCATCAACAGTGGAGATCAAGCGAAACAAACACGAGGCCTCTCCTATAAAAAAAAAAAAAAAAAAAAAAGTATGGCGCCGACCTTCTTGAATTATTGCCAATCTATACATTCTTGATTGGGGCGGGGCCCCACTATTGGAGGGAGGGTCACCCCCTTTTCTTTCCCTACTGCCCTTTCCAGACACGAAAGGCTCCCGCCAAACTATAAAGTACAAGTAGTAGGAGTCTACCCGACACATTTGATTAGACACACAGAAAAGCTAAGAAATCGATAAAACGTTTGCACGCTATGACTTTTATTATTATATACGCCCATGCGAGTGAGTAGAGAGTGATTGGTGCTGTGTGAAATGCAGAGGACATATTAACACGACGAACTGTGCTAATCTTTTTCGGCATGATCTGTAATAGGCCAAGGTATAGCCTGTTAGTGGAAACAGAAAGTCAGGCTGTATGTAGGCCTGCATAATATCTAGGCTAACTTGACAAGTAACTGTCAAAGTAACTGTCAAACAACACACATGGGTTGTTTTTTCCCCTCTCTTTTGTGTGTGTGTGTGTGTGTGTGTGTTTATTCTTTTATATCGAGGATAGTGGAATAAGCACTAATGTGCTTTTTTACATCAAGTCCCCGTGTGTATGCAGTTTTGTAAATCCTGTCATCTGTTCCCACCTGCACCCAATGGCCTACTCTTACGAAAAGTGGAAAAGAATTTAACGTGTGCGCAAGATGTTCTGCGTGCGTTCGCACACGGGCCTCGGTTTATAGTCTCATCCGAAGGACTTTTGGGGACAGTGGAGTCGGCACTGATGTTATCTCCAGGGGCAAATATCCCCTTGAACGGGAATCGAACCCGGGTCGTCAGATTGCGAGCGCAATGTTCTAACCACTTGGCTATCCCGTGTTGGTTTCAATTGCTTGCTTGCTTCTGTAAACCTGGCATTAGCAAACTGAAATAATAATAAAAATTGTAACAAGCAAATGACTCTTATTCCACCTGTACTTAAGGACCCTCTCATTCCCCTGACCCAGCCCAGATGAGAGGTTTAAAAAAAAAAAAGGTAAATAATAAAAGGAAAAAGCCTCTCTGACATTAAAAGAAAGAAGTTAAAACTCCTCTAAGCCTTAGCGACTGGGATCAGTCAGCACCATAGCATAAGGACCTGCAAAAGGCAACAAAGTAGTAGTAGTAGCAGCAGCAGTAATGGAAGTAGTAGACGTAGTAGTAATAGCAACAGCAGCAGCAATAGCAGTAGTAGTAGTTAGTAGTAGCAGCAGCAGCAGCATCAGTAATGGGAAGTAGTAGCAGTAGATCTAGTAATAACTGTACAGTTCTAGTGAACTGGCTCAACCCTTTAATTAACCTAACATTTGGTATTGAAATGTTCCAGATCCTTGATATTCATTTTTTCTTCAAACGAATGGTCTGTATCATACACCGATGCTAAACGTTCCTTTGACCACCACTCATCAATTTTATTTTGCTTTAAGTTGGTTTTTTGTTTTTTCCCCCCTTTACAACTATATTTGACCATTTTCTCTGTTTGGCCAGACAAAGAAAAAAAGACTTACAAGACGCCACACGTTGCACCTGCTGTAACCCAACAGCCAGAAAGGAAGAAGGGCAGACTGAGACAGAAAAGAACCAAAAGAAGCCCAAGTGAACACACACCAACCGCCACGAGCTAAGTGGAGAGGATTGACCATTTGCTTATTCCCCAAATAGCAGGTGGGATGACTGACAGGGATCGGATAGGCTAGTGGAGGAGGAATCGCTGTCTAGAGCTGCTGCCCTCTTGCTTCTGTACTGTACTGTACTGTACTGTACTGCCACAACTCAGGGCGCTAATCCACACACTACCGACCCTTACCGGTGGATTGGTGGTCTAGAGGTAAGCTAAAGCACCTGCTAAGAATACGAAAAGTCCGGGTCAGAGTGATTGGTGGTTCAATCCCCCGTTTGGTCCCGAAACTCTCCCCCCCCCTTCCCCCGCCACCTACCCACCCCATCCCATCCCCTAGACCGTGAGTTGTGGTCTGGGTGCTAGTCTTTCGGATGAGACGATAAACCGAGGTCCCGTGCGTTGTACCCACACTAACGAGAGAGTTGTCCCAGGTAAAATTCTGTACGAAAAAAGCCACTCTGATAACGAAACAAATACAGTTGCAGACAGGAAAAGAAAAACAAATAATGGGTGGCGCTGCTCTTGTGGCGATGCGCTCTTCCGTGGGGCGAGCAGCCCAAATTTCACGCAGAGAAATCTTCCGTGACTGAAAGTGATATAAAAAAAAAACCCACAAATAAATAAATACCACCACTTCTACGGAATACATACAGTGTTGGTGCCTCCTGCTTTTACTGGTCCTAAGTTATTCATCACTTTCTTCTTCGTCGTCGTGGAACTAACTATTGTTGTCTGTCATATGAACGAAAATGAGCTGCGATGATGTTCTAAGCGCCTGACAAGTCAGGCCCAGCGTATCCGGCTTCGGAGCAGGATAAATTTGTTATCTTATAAGTCTACATTGGGGGGAAAGAAAAAAGGCAGGAGAATGGACCAAGAAGGCAGAAAACAGGCAAAGAAGGAGGTAACATGGAAAAAGAGTACAAGTCAGAAACAAAGAGAGGGATAGAAAAGATGGAATTCCTAGCACAGAATTTCAAGAAGGTGGGTCATTTTATAATGACAGACCCCCCCCCCCCCCCCCCCCCCCCCCCCCCCACCCCAAAAGGGAGAAATAAATGATTCATCCTTTCGACAGCTCTCTTTTTGAAAGAAATTTTCTCTTTTCATTCTGAAAAACGGTATATAATTTTACTCTCTTAATTATCACCATCATTCTTCATCGACATCCTCCTCCTCATAGTTATAGAAGTACGAGTTGATCTAGTAGTTGTAGTAGTGTTACTTATTCAGTGATAAATAAACTGCATACACACGGGGACTGCATGTAAAAAAAAAAAGCACAGGCGTGTTTAATCCATTTTCATCGAAAGAAAAGAATAAAATAAATAAATAAATAAATAAAATTATGGGCCCAAGTTCACTGACGAAACACAGAATGTTTAAGTAACGGTAGTGGCACACGCTTGCCTTTCTTCCCTCCCCTTCCCACATTTCCTTTGTTATTTTCTTTGAAAACATTGGGGGTGGGTGGGGGGGAAGCAAAGAAAAAAATGTTGGAACAGATTCAAAGTTTAGAAGTTTTTGAATGTCTTCAGTGTCTCTCGTTCGTGACGTGTTTTCGTCACTCCACCTCTCACTCTCTCTCTCTCGGGATAGCCTAGTGGTTAGAACATTGCGCTCGCAATCTGACGACCGGGGTTCGATTCCCGTTCAAGGGGATATTTTCCCCTGGTGTTAACATCAGTGCCGACTCCACTCTCCCCAAAAGTCCTTCGGATGACACTATAAACCGAAGTCCCGTCCCGTGTGCGAACGCACGCAGAACATCTTGCGCACACGTTAGAACCCCGTTCCGCTTTTCAAAAGAGTAGGCCATTGTGTGACGGTGGGAACGGATGACAAAATGCATACACACGGGGACTGGATGCCCCCCCCCCCCCCCCCCCCCAATGCTTATTCCATTATCCTCGAAATAAAAGAATAAAATAAATACAATCTTTTTTCTCTCTCTCTCTCTCTCTCTCTCTCTCTCTCTCTCTCTCGCCTTCTTCTCCAAGTTCCTTTAGTGTGGGGCTCTCAATTCTTAGGTAGTATTCATTACAGTGGTTTTTTGTTTGAAGCTGTGTATCATGTCACTCAATTCGTGACATACAGTCACTTCAAATCTTGCTTTCTCTTTAACTAACACACACACACACATACGCGTGCGCGCGTATGGGCACGTACGTACACAACTAACCACCCCCCACTCTTCACTTACTGCCCATGTGCTGCTCTTAGTAAATGTTAGTTCTCTCTCTCTCTCTCCCCTCTCTCTCTCTCACACACACACACACACGTGCGCGCGCGCGCACAACACACACCCACAGAAAACGAGTTTCTTTGTACGCACGCTCATACACACACTAAGCAGAAGAGTTTTTGCGCGAACACACACACACACACACACTCACACGCACACACACACACACTGAGAAGAAGAGTTTTCGCGCTGACACACACATGTTGGAAAAAAAAAGAGAAGCAAATACACATGCTTATTCAATGTACCATCTGAAAATAAAACTTTGACTTTGACACACACACTCGCACACATAGCGAAAATCGGGAACTGAACATGTTTACACTACAGTATATAGGCCTATAGGCTAGCCACCGTTTCCTTTCATTCAACTGGTGCAGGCAGCAAGCCGGTAGGCTAAATAAAGCATGTTCAGACACGAGCACGACCAGCGAGGGAATGTAACGGCCGATTCACCCGTGTGCAGTCTCTCCCCCCACACCCCACCCTCCGCCCCACTCCACCCCCAATCATTAATTCCTCCTCAGTATTGTTCATCGGCTAGCTGATTTCTGTATAGTCAATGGAACACTGCAACTTTTGAGTTTTATCTATTTTTTTCAGTTAACTGCAGTTTAGAAAGAGTTTATATAGTATAGTGGAAACAACAAGTTTCTTCACTGTAAAATTCAGACTATTCCTCACCTTCCCTTACCCACTTCTCATATCTACAAAATGTAATGCCTTTGCTGATGCAAGTTAGGTTGGTTTGTTTTATATCACAGATTTGTGACTGGGGGACAGATAGCTTCTTGATGTATGCTCTCTGTGTACCTTAAAGCATATCACACTCTTTTCCAATCCTATTTTCTCCCCACTCTGCTCCACTTTGTTACATATACTTGCTGGCAGTTTCAGTGGGGAGGGTGTGTGTGTGTGTGTGTGTGTGTGTGTGAATAAAGCAGTCATGTGTTCTGCATGCATCCAGTGTATGTCAACACACTCACTCAGAGCAAGATAAGGATATGGTTGCTCTCTGGCAAAAATGATCTTTTCTATGGGACTAGCAAGCCACACATCATTCAAAAGTCTTCTGTAAACAGGAGAGGAAAAAACCCACCCTGAAGTAGATTTGACCATGAAACTTCCATTCTTACACAGTGGCATTAACCGCTAGACCACCAAACTAAATCCTGATAGTCCACTGAGTTTTGGGGTCATGTCTTGGTGGCACATGGAAACTTAAAGGCTGCAGAAATGAATCAGTCTTCCAGGTAAGTGTATGTGCAGACCTGCAAATGCCTTCTTCATCACATCAGTAGTTGAGTTGTTGGCCCAGTGGTAAACACTAATCTTGGGTGGTGGTTCAAATCCCCTTTCTCCCCCTGTTCCTTTTAAATGTTGGCAGTGGTTTTGAGTTCTGATTTCTGACATTGATGAGACAAGAAAATGAAGAAAAAAAAGAGTAAGTCCTGTGTGAATATGTATTTGGCACATGGTAAAGCACCCCAGGCAAGAAAAAAAGCTGTCCTTGGCAAAAGTTCTTTAAAAAAAAAGCAAGAAAAAACAAAAGCCCTGATGCTACTTTTACTGCTGAGTAAAATAACATATGTATATGCACTGCTTTGCTAATGGTGTCTCCTGAGGAAGCAAGTACAACACTTTGGGGTGTGAAAAAACAACAAAAAACCTCCTCCTGAACAAAAACAAAGAGCAACCCCCCCCCTCCTCTACCCACCAAACAAACCCAAAACAAACACCTAGTTATGATGCCAAACAACACAACACAATATAATGCAACACAATAACGTCATATTGATATGATACAATTCCCATGCAGAAAACTGAACTGGTATATATCTAAAAAATCCCATCATCATTCATGTTAGGTCCAGTAGATTATTGAAGACACAGACACACCATGCATGCCCTCTCACTAGGGGGGAAAAAAAAGGACAACCCACTGTCCCTTCGCAAAGAAAATCTTTTCTTCTACTGTGTGACTGTATAGAATAAGAGAAACTGTGTAACTGATCCCAGATCTTTGCTTGAAGAATGAATTTTGAATTAAATAATAAATGCCACAGCTGTAGGGCCTATCTACCACACAATGCAGGTCCTCCAGTTGTTGTGGTATTATCAGTGAGGGAAAGGCTATTGGATAGAGATGGGACTGCTTTGCCATACCCTTCCTAATATGCATGTGTATGTATGTGCAAGCACCACCACCTCTTCCCCTAGAGATATCTTCACAAGCACACACCCAATGATTAATTGATGATAAATTATGATATACTGTTCACTGTAGAATTCTAAAACAAAATCTTTCACTTACAGTAGATTCTCCAAAAAAAATGCTTAGCAAGGGAACATACTTACTCCTGTATAATACAGTCACCCTACTGTTACTTCCCTTTCTTTTTGAAAACTGGTACCTACTCCTTACACAGAAAAAACAACAACCCCCTAACAAACTTTGCTGCTGATATTATATATTTTTATGTCTTTGAAAGCTCCTTCAAATTACAACCCTTGGAGACACTTTATAATATTTCCCAGTCCTGGCTTTTGTCTGTCAAAAACACAACCACACACTGTGTGCACATGAACATGTGTGCACACACACAATGTAACTTTTTCACTAATAAAATAATGAGAGAGAGAGAGAGAGAGAGAGAGAGAGAGAGAGAGAGAGAGTACATAATATATACTGGTAAACACTGTTTTAAAACTACATCAAAAACTTAATCAAAATTCCTCACCAACAACCTCTAAAGAATTCTCCTGGTCTCTTAGAATTACACTATTTTCAGCAAACAGTTGCTTTTTCAGTGCAGACAACATGAATTTGGACACCATCAAAAAAAAAACCAGAAAAGAAAAGAAAATGATCTGGACTGTCCACCACTGAACACTAAAAAAATAAAGTGCAAGGGTCGCAGACCGAACATGTGTGATGACGAATTTAAGAGCAGTGCTTGGGGCACATTTTAAAGTACCAAACATCCCTGAAACGGAATACGGCTACCTTCATGGTGGGCAAAAACGGTCGCATACGCAAAATCTCACCATTGGTGAACCTCGGAGCTCTAGCTGAGTGACATAATAACAACAAAAAAAGTACCAAACAGTCTGGCCAGGAACTTACAGGAAAGTTGATTCCTTGATTCAGAAATTATACTGTTCTCAAAGCTGACATGACATGGAAATTTAGGCAGTGGCACAGTCACAAAAATGCATACAAAGCAAAGCAAAAAAACCCAAAAACCCTCACCACCACCATAACTTAAAATGAGGGCAAGGCGATAACCTAAATTCTATAAACGGGATTCTGTTTTTAAGGTTGTGATAGGCCTTTTTACTTGTGTTTTTATCTGATCCAAGTTCTGTTTATGGCTGGAGATATTGATGGATTCCTTCTTCATCTGTGTACATACTCTTTCAACTTTTGCAAGTGTCCCAAATCTAATATACACCACTTAACAACAGATAGGCCTATATACAAACTGGGAAAGGATTTCTCACTACTGTACAGGTTTTTAAAAAAAAAATCAAAGTATAGGTTTACATTTAAAAAAAAAGAAGTTTGTCTTACCACAAAGGCAGCCACATACTGTATTCTAAGAGATTTACTGAGAAAATGTCTCTATAACTGCTGACATACTGACTGACTGACTGGAAGCTAGGGCAAGTGCACAACGACCCAACATAACATGAACTTTAACATGTGGTTATTGAATTTACACACACAAGTCTCTATCATAAGATTTTAGTTGAATGGATGTTGGACAAGTTGACAAGCACATGGACACATCTATGCGGCAATATCTAACCTCCATTCCCATTATCATACTACATTTTATTTTAATCACAGTTAAGCTTTGTTAAGCTACTACTGCCAATTCTGCTACCACCACTACCACACACATGCACACTATCCATTTCTTTGGGGAAAAAAAAGACAGTACTTATTCAGAAAATTTCTAAGCCTAAAATAAAATACCACTGACCACTATACAAATATATAAGCAGTTATCAAATAATCAGTCACGGATGACAGATAATATATGCATTACACCCCCCCCCCCCAAAAAAAAAAAAAAAAAAAAAAAAAAGGGAAAGGGAAAGGATCTATGTCGGTAATCTGCATAGTTCCGGGCTAGCCCATTACCAACATGGGAGGTGACTTAGCGATAAGTACAGCCACAAGTCTGGTCACGTCTAGTCTCTCTTACACAGGTGGTCCCCCCTCCCGGGCAGGGGGAGTTAAATGAGATTCCAAGTGCCCAACAGTTCCTTATAGTCTAAAAGGCTGTTCATTGCCTTCTAGCTTTTGCCTTGCCTTGGCTTGGCTTGCCTTGTCACCAAGTGTGAGATTAGGAGGGACTGGCTTGAAAGGTTGGTTGTATTGGAGGTAGAAGCCCATTAACTCTGGGTGGCTGACCTTTGACTTGACTTGCCTTGCTGGCTATTTAGCAACCTGCTGGGTTTCAGACATTGTTCTGGGTTGTTTATGGTTTTGGTGAGAGTGTGGGAATTTTGTGAATAAAGTTTGGGTAAAATTTTTTTTTTTTTTTAGAGTTTGTGTAGTTTTGTTATTGTTGTTGTTTTGGGTTTTGTTGTTGTCATCTTTGTATATGAATTGGTTTTGTTTGGATTATATTAAAAAAAAGTGTGTGCGTGTTGCGAGTGAGAGAGAAAGAGAGAATGAATGTGGTGTGGTGCGTGCGTGTGTGTGTCTGTGTGAGTGAGTGTGTGGGTGTGTGTGAGTGTATGTGCGCTTGCACATGTCTGTGAGCACATGTTAAAACTAAATAGTTTATGGAAATTAATAAAGTATGAAAACAAAGGCTGGTTTTTCAAAGTCTCCGTGTGCATGTGTATGTGAACCTTCTTGTATGCATGCCAGCATGTAAAATGTCTGTGTCAATGTATGCTGGCATGTTCATACCTGTGTACGAGTCAGTGTGCATTTACAGCTGCTACTTCAAAACTTGTACATATATCATCAAACATACTACAAGTCTTTTAATAATAATTAAGTATATATACATAAAAAACAACCAAACAACATCCAGACAAGTGCATACATGCATACAAATGCACGCATGTAAACCTGTACATGGGATAATACAGTATTCATATGAATTCGTAAGTGTGGTGTCTGTGTGTGCCAATATTATGTTGCTCAATGTATGTCACTGTGCGTAAAAGAATGATTGAAAAAGTTTCACGTTTTTGTAATTACTTTTAAGATTTATTACAGCAACTCACTGGTAGAATGATAGTGGGGTATTTCAAAGTCTATTTCGTTCATTGATGCTAAAAAAAAAAAAGCTAAACTTACTGCCATTGTATTTCTAATTTTAAGGCTATTTGAAACTTTTACATTAGATTGGAGACTGTACACTGAACACATAGCTAAAAAGCATTTTTTTTCAACAACTGTAACTACAAATTTTTTTTTTAATGTCTTTTATTTAAAAAAAAAAAGCTAAACTTATTTCCACTTTGGATGAAAACAATGAGATGTTTGACATTGTGTGCGTGTGCGAACGCAATGTGTGTATGCATGCGCGCATGTGTGCATGTATGATTTACACATGACATCTGACTAGCATGCAAGCGACACAACTGAACACACACACACACATTCCAAAAAAACCCAAACAACCATGACCTAGCAACACGTACGTGAACTAACTAACACCACCAACAAAGAAGACAGAGACCATCCATCGATACATGACCAAAAGCCACTTGAAAATTTAATTTAATACCATTTCCAGTTTCATGACATGACAACAGATGACACTGAACAGTTCACATTTCAAGTCTGAGCGACTATTCTTCTTGCAAACTTCCAATACATACAAACGCCATGCTTCAATAATAAACAGCAACAAAAAAGACACAAAAACTTCACATAATTATAATGATCTAAACCTTGACAAGATCTAGCTATTTTACACATTTTTATTTTGATTACTGATTGTTTTCCTTTTTTTTTGTGTGGAATTTTTATATATTTTTTTGTATGGCTGGATGAATCATATCTACAAAAAGTGCACGATGATTACTGTTGGCTTTGTTGTTGTTGATTTTTTTTTTACTGTACAGTACAACAGAAACAACCCAGGTTCTGTTTATTATTATGCAACACCTAAACAAGATACCAAAATCACTGAAATGTACTTTTCTGCAAATATCATTTTTACATTTTCAGATTTTTTAAACCAAAAAAAAAAAAGAAGAGAAAAATAAGACACAAAATGTGTGGTATTTGCGCATTATTGCAAAACAAACTGGTGGGGAAAAGGGAAGATGATTTAACACCAACTATGAAAAACTGCTTACAAGAAATATCACAGCCAAAAAGTCAATGCAAGTTTTTCCACTTTTCAAATCAAAATCAATTAAAAAAAAAAAAAGGCACCAGATTTCTGGTCAAGAACAACCCCCCCAAAAAACCACAACAAAATCTACAAAACTTTGATAATAGGTCATGGATGTGTGTGTGTGGGGTACAAGTCCCACCATAGAATAGACAATTTATACACGAAACCTCCCTGATATGCTCAATAATTATCATTACAAAAAAAAAAAAGGGACTAACTTGCTGCTAGTTCAGAATACATCAGCATGCAACCAAAAAAACCCCACCTGAAGATACACAAATTCCTATTTTGGGTGAAAACCAAACATGGATCTACAACACTAGAGAAACGGATTGACTGACACTATTTTGGATACCTGGGAAAAAGAACTCAGGATCACGACACAGGACTGTATGATCTACTTACTATACACACCACACACACACGTGCCAACCACCGAACCAGACAGACAGACAAACCACAAGCAGATCGAACAAAGGAAAGCTGCCTACAACATCAATAATACAGCCATGCACTGCCGTGAACATGCTTCTTCACAAACTACGAAGACAAAACTAAAAATAAACAAAACAAAAAGTACCACATTAAGGGGAAAAAAAGAGAAGACAATGGAGAACAAAAAAAAAAAACTAATGAAAAAAAAAGGAAAATGGGGACAGGGGAAGGTTAGCGGAAGAAAGGTTAAAAGCAGAGAGGTGCGATGAACACTTTGATAGAGAGATATAAGACAGCTAGACAACACAAGGTTGTTACAACAACCAACATATATATAACCATACATGCATGAAACTCTTAATGTTTTGTTTGTGATGTTAGGGAATGTGATGTTCAAACAATACTAGTTTACACAACTAGTTTGGACCAGAAAAAATTATGTTTATTGCACACATGCACACACAAAGCACTTCCACTCTACATCCAAACATCGGTTTACCTATCATACTGCGGTTGGTTAGTATACAGATGCAAAGTGCAAATTACATCATAGTGACAAATTTAAACAGACAGAATTATTTCCAAGAGTGTATATGTCAAACCCAATTCCATGATATTACTGAACATACTATGTTTATGAAAATGATACTTCACCACAGCAGCCAAACAACTAGGTGTGTGTAACACTGTGGAAGTGATAGATGTGGATTAAACGAGTGGTAACAAAGAAAAGTAAATAGAGTTACTACACAAAACCTGACGGCCAAACAGAACTGTACATCCCTTTCTTTTTTGGATGTACATCCCTTTCTTCTGGTTCTCTTGCCATCTTGCATCATGGAGAAACTTGAATGAAACCGAGTATTATGAATAACATTATGAAGTCTTTGGCTCCATTAACAAACCCCCCCCCCCCACACCATTAACTGGATTCACTTGCACACACACCCCCTCTCTCTCTCTCTCTCTCTCTCTCTCAATACACCAACTCACGCACACACACATTTTATTCATCTGAATCTGAGTGACCTTAGACTCAAAGTAGAGTCCAAAATCTTAGCCAGTTGCATCCACAAATCTCTCTCTCTCCCCCTTCCCTTTCTCTCTCCCCCCCCCCCCCCCCCCCACACACACACACACACACTCTTTTAACTCGACAAAGCTTAAACAGTTTAGACACCCCATTTCTTTCACGGACAGGTATTCAAAATCCAAGTCAAGAAAAAAACACCAAACTCAAGACAGTAATCTGACACAAGAAGTGACACACAGCAAAGTCATCATAATGTATGCATGTATATACACGTATAAACTTTTAACCCCAACCATAGGTCATTTACCAAACTAACTCTCGTTTCACATGACTGCTTCCATCTAAAAGTGATCTCTCCATTTTTTTTTTTTTGGCACACATGTATATAGAAGATAGAACACAAAATGTCCAATATGATGGGACAAAGATAGCAGTGAAAGCAGGAGTAAATGATGACTATATCAATAAGAGTAACAAATGATCCCACAAAGACAACTGGCTGAGGGCAATGAAAGGTACAGGTAAAGGTGTCCCATAACCTATGAGGTCGTAAGAGAGTGAGGCATCCGACCTCAGCTTCTCCATGGTCCAGCATTTTGAGGGTGGCGCCCAACTCCTCTCCCTCGCTGCTTTACCTTCCCTGACCCTAAAGAGGGCAGGTACCCATTTACAGCTGGGTGAACTGTACTGAAACCAAGGCATGCAAACGGTCACCCATCCAAGTGGTAACCACACTCGATGCTGCATAACGTTAGCTGGGGGAAAGCGAGTGCTCTGACCACTGAGCTATCCCGTCCCCTGCAGGCAATAAATAGTTATGAATCTGACTGTTTCTTGCCAGCAGTGTTTGCTTACAAGTGGGTCCACAGCTCTTGACATTATTAATTACTTCAGGCCCACTTGAGAGAGCAGCACCTGCCAGCCATACAGTTTCTTGACTCTTCACAAGCTCAAGAGTGTGTGTGTGTGTGTGTGTGTGTGTGTGTGTGTGTGTGTGTGTTGTGTGTGTGTGTGTGTGTGTTGTGTTGTGTTGTGTTGTATTTTGTGAGTGTGTGTGTGCAAGTGTGTGAATATGTATGCAAAGTGTACACATGTATGTGTACATGTATATTTTTTGCTGGTAAGTGTACATCTATACAATATATGCATTGATTAAACAGGTTTTCTGAGTTAATAAGAAGAGAGAGAGAGAGAGAGAGAGAGAGAGAGAGAGAGAGAGAGGAGAGAGAGAGAGAGAGAGAGAGAGAGAGAGATAGACAGACAGACAGACAGACGGCTTTTGCAACATATATATGCGAGTTACAACTAGGCTGCATCATACCACAGCTGTCATTCAAGTCAAATATTATTTTAAACAGATCACTTTGTGGTGACAGTTGATTAAAAAAAAGAAAAAGAAGGGTAGTTGGGGGGGGGGGGGGGGGGGGGGGGGGGAGGAACAGGTAACAGCTGAACATAATGAAAATAACACTATGGCTTCTGAACAGCTCTGAGAGGTGGCAATTACAACAAACAATAACAACAACCACAGTAACGTTTTTGAATCGAGGTTAGAAGGTGGCAATGATAGCTATAAACGCAGCAAGAACAATAGCACTGATTACGAACAAATCTGCACACTTGATAGGAACAATCAACAGTAAACTTCAACTAGAATGAATGAACACAAGGCGATATATGAAAAGGTCCCTTCGACAAAGAGAGAGCGAGATTCAAGTGCGGAATATGTTAGAAATATTTGAAAAGTCAACAAGAAACAGTAACTAGCCAACCTCCACCCCCCCCCCCCCCACCTCCTCCTCCCATCTTAACCGCACAGTCAGGGAGATTCAGCTTCGTTTCAAGCGACAGTCAGAAATATTAATGGCGCAAAACACTCTTTATGATATATTGTATACCATTTTGAAGTCACAAAAGAGTTCTCTGCATGATATTTGGGGCTGCTCTCCCCACAAAACAAAGCACGGTGTCAACAGTTTTGAGCTGTACAGAAACAGTAACGGAACAAAGTGCCATGTACAGCATGCTACATTTCTACTCAGACCAAAAAAAAAAAAAAATCAGAACGTGATAAAAGAATGTTACGAATTAGTACAAATTCAACTCATGGAACCAGTTACTTTATATCGTAAGCAGAAAACTGAGCTCATCACCAGTTACTTATAAAGAGAAAAACTGTGCTCATTCAGTAAAGTGTTCCATGTTCTTTATATGTGCACCCAGTGACCAAAATGTGTAAGCTCGTGCGTTTGTGAGAAAAACACTACAGAGACAGAAGAGGGGGTTAGATGAAAGCAAGAAAAGACCGCAACAAGAATAAAACATTTGGGCAAGACGAGAGTGAAAAACACAAAGAGAGAGAGAGAGAGAGGAGAGAGAGAGAGGACGAGAAGAGAGAGAGAGAGAGAGAAGAGAGAGAGAGAGAGAGAGAGAGATGGACAAACAGACAGACAGAGAGAGGAAGAGGTAGAGAGGTGTACAGAGAGAGAGAGGAGAAAGAGAGAGAGAGAAGAGAGAGAGAGAGAGAAAGACAGACACTCAGACAGACAAACAGACAGAAACAGACATGACTCCTGCCTTCACTATATGAGAAGTCATGGGGACATGCACCGCAGTGAACTTTTCAGGCTGTTTGTTGTGGGCAGGTCGGGCCTGGTAGTGAAGCCAATCAAAGAAACACGTACAGCAGAATACGACAGAAAGAGCGAGCAAGACCATACCTCTCTCTTCACAGTGGTATTTTGCCATCTTTCTCTCACCACCACAAATCGCGCTTGGATTTTTTCCCGCTTTACAACATTCAGCGCTATACAAATTCCATATATTATAAAATCCTGCTCTCTTCTTGTCTCCTTCCCCCAAAAACCTTAAAAAAAAAAAATCAACACAACATACAGATAATCTCAGACAAAAGTAGTAACATATTCATCAGCTTGTAATTCCTGCCCCCCTCGGAATTGGATCACATGAATAAAGGGTGGTGTTTCTTTCTTTCAACAGGAGAGCAGAGGGGAAAATCAGCCAGTAGTTACACAGTAGTAATCTCAATTGAAATTCATATCATATTTCTTCATGGACGGATTAATCAGCAGGATAGAGGTAACAACAATCAGCACCATGATCCCTCCTCTCCGCTTGTGATATAATAACGCCAACTGTTTAGATTTCATCTTCCAGCTGGAAGGTGTACATCTACTTAAAGAGTCAACTGGTTTTTACATATATATAGAAAAGAAAGTGAACAAGATCACAGCACGTACAGCAAAGTTTAACTGACAAGGTTTAATCATGTACGTTTTGATCAATACATTATGGTTTCTTGTCATTGGATGTCAAAGGATATTCAGACCACAAAATGACCCAAAGGAGGCAGATGAAATCAAACTGAACATAATTCTTAAAATGGAGGGTAGAACATCTTAGGCGCACAGCCTGTAGCAATAAACTATATAATATTGATTTGTTGTTTTTATACTTTTACTTTACTCACGACCTCTCCAATTTCTGGCTCACCAGAACTACAATTACTTACTTTTACATCTGCTCCAATAATTTTTGGACTGTCGATAAAATGAGTCTGAGATAAACGTAAACTTGTGACCAGTATACAATTTTGTTATTTCAGGTAGCTTCACACCACAAAAACAACATTCCAAACAGCTCCCAAAGACCTCTTCAACAAGGTACTGATCTATCAATGATTGAGGTGGACTTCACGTCCTTTGATTCACTAGTCCACTTCAAGGCCAACATCTTTGCACAAAAAAGTAAAAGTGACAAACAAAAGGCACACCCTCAACATGATTTTATCCAACGCAAAACGCCACACAGATTGATAAATCTGTCAAATCACCCATTTGTAGAATGAATCAAAAGTTGCCCTGCACCCGCCGTATCAACCAAGGCAACCATCCTTTGAAAGTGGTGAACATAACGAACAATACAAACAGGCACTGGATCTTAACAACAACAAAAACAAGGTATAGAGTTCAACCATGGTCATGGCAGAGAGAGACTGAAATAATGATGAGCGCTACCGTTTTGATTCTGCTTAAAACTGATAATAAATTCTGAGTACATATTTCCAGGATTAAAATATCACCTTAAAAGGCTCCAATTCAAATCATTACTGATTCACTTGAAACTGAAGCACTGATCAGTTCTATTTATTTATGTACTTATCTTTTTGTGGCATATTTCTTTGACTGAAACACTTCTGAACCTGCTTTTCTCATTATTCAACTACAAACCACTCCACTAGTTAGTGTATCATCCAAATCTGTTGACCTTTTTTGGGAGGGGTTGGCATATCAAAATCAAATCAAAACATAACAAAAACATCAACCCAAAATTCCATCACAGAAAAGAACCATGAGTACATACATACACACTTTGATATTAAACATGACACACAAAGATCATGACGAAAAATAAATAATCTTATCACTTTTGGAGACAACTGTCTGATGCTGTAATCTTTCAGATACAAAACAAATTATCAACATATAATGATAATAAATATTATACGGACTTCAACTTAATGTATGCATTATTTCCCAATAAATCCTAATGATAGCATTTCCAAAATATGCAATAAAAGCAGTAAAATAATTAAACTGAAGCTTTTGACAAGATTTTATGATGTTTTTTTTGTAAATTTCTACATACTGTGAATGCTAGAAGTCATGATATATATATGCTCTTTTAATCCAGTTAACAAGCCAACATTTTTATCTAAAGGTTTTGTTTTGTTTTTATAATTCCTAAGAGAACTGATAATTTTCACCACTCACCCCCAAAAATGCAAACAAAACACACAAAATCAATCAAACAAAAAACCAACAAAAAACTCTGACAGAAACAGAAAACAAAGGTAGGCCAACATCTCACCCACTCTTAAAAAACGAACAATACTCCAAACATAAAAATCAACAACAAATATCCTAGACCATACCTTAGCATATGTGATCAAAACTATATATGAAACCATTTGGTACAGAACATTTTCCTGAAGGCATGGATTATAATCTGTATAACAAAACTCATTAATTGACATAATCAGGCATTTCAAGAAATATTATCAAGTCTGTGGCAAAGCAGTAAATAACAACTACTTGGAGCCCTCACACGTCACAAAGCCACCATCACCACTACCACCACCTCAATGAACACAATGACCATCACATGCTTTTGATGAATTTGAAAAGGAGAAGATATCACACATTTCCTCTGAGACAGATTCTGACGAAGATCTCTGACAAAAGTTTTGAGGTCAGATACCTGTCTCCAGACTTTTGGTGCCGATTGTGACAATAAGTGATTATGATAATATACACATACACGCATTCTTTTTTCTATGATAATCACAACTTCATGTATAAACTGCATTAAAAAGATAACCACACAATCCATGCGGGAAATAAGGCATACTATTCCGCAGTGGCCGACAACCAGGAATTGAATTCATAACATCAACCGTTTTCCTGGTGGGTGGTGAGAGGAATGAATTCAGACCCACAGAGATAATAAATCATTCGTCAGTCAATATCTCATAGGTAACTGATAAGCAGCATTGTAAGACTGACTGAAAGGATTAAAATATCAGTAAACGGACCAGCAAAAGGAACCATGAAGCAGATATATAACAATCAACATTTTCCAAGCATCACTGAAAAGAAACCAGATGTGCTTTCGTTCATCATGTAATCTCTATTCTCTGATTCCAATAATATCAGTTACGTCAGAGCTAAAATTTATTTTTTAAAAAACCTGTAAGTCTTATCCTCTTTCTCACTATTGTTGTCTGCATGTGTCTAAGAATATCAGTACCCTATGAAGTGTATTTATTACAATATTTCACAACATGCTTTCATATTTTCATTGTTTAACACTTTGTGCCCCATGAATGTATCTCCACTACAGTATCTGTGAACCACTCCTTTAACAGCTGAATGCAGAATGTGAGCACTAGGTTATTATAGTAAAATCATAGTGTTTTATTTTGTTTAAAGCTCCAAATCCGTAAGCAATGTCCCGTCAATGTAGTGACTAAAGCCAACAAGGTCAAATGACCAAGTGAGATTACAGCTGAATAAGACTACGAGTAAGAGGGTGAAAGGGAAACTGCAGTGGTATGGAAAAATCTGTACCCCATCCATGGGAGAGGACAACTGGTGTGGTATGGATCATCAGTGCTTGGGTTACAAAGTGTTAAAGGGTCTTGAAACACTGATGATTTGTTTACTATGTACTATGTACAATAGCAGAATATCACAAGGAATTTCAAAACACATGATATATTTTCAACCTTAGATTCTGAGTCAGTGAGTGAATTATTCCAAACATACCATTTCCTTTATAGTAGGCCCATTTATCAATTCCTTAATTTCACTGATGTTGAAATAAACAGCAAACATTTTACAAATCAACTTATCAAGAATGCATATTCTGTACATTCTTCACAAGTCGCACTGCATACTTTAAAAATAAATTACTGGGCAAGACCTGCGGGAGAGAGACAGAGAGAAAAAAAAAGAGGGTTGGGTTTGGTCAGGTGTTTATATATACTATATATGCTGGGAAAAGGAGGGAGAGAGGTTGGTATATGAAGTTAAGATAAACAAGTCAGGAGTCTCACATCTCTGATCCAGTCACCAAAAGAAGACAACACTCGGTACAGATGGAAACTATGGGGGGTTGGCACAGAGGAAGTGCAGCCTGAACAGCAAAACAACTCTGACACAATCCACAAAGCAACATGCCTCAGAGACTGGGTAGGGGCTTGGACAGAACAAAAAGCAATGCAGGATGGAACTGACAATGACAATTCAACAGGAAACGAAAGACAATTCAACAGGGGAAAAAAGCACAAAAAAGACAGTCTGCAAGAGAGGGCGTGCAAGGGAAAAGATGTGACTGCATTCAACTATACCTTCTACCCATTACAATTTTCAATAGCTGTAAACCTAGCCTCTTCTCCCCTTTTTGTTTTGCTAGCACAAAAACTGCATCAGAAACTGACCAATGCAAACCGAGGCACATCATGAAGCATAAACCAAGCAAAATAATCGCCTGACTGGAATAACTTCTCATTTTCTGGCAAGGACACAAAAATGTGGCAACAAAATGTGCAGACAGCAGCAGACTATGCAGCAGACTATTATTACTAACAATAAACTCATATATAGAACCTTACTAGCTAAACCCAGTGTTAACATTGTTTACCACAAAAAAAAAAGAAAAAAAGAAGAAGAAAATAGTCATATTTAACCGCCACTGTTTCATGATTCTGATGCTTATGCTGTTACTGATTATTCCCAAACTGATACCAATACTGTGTCCTTATCAACAACAAAAAAGTACGAGCAGCCAGCTGTAGCCCCTTGGAACATCAGGAGCAATATTTTTCCTTCCTTCAAAAGAGGATGAAAAGTGACGACAGCTATTACTTGTATAGCAGGCTGTTGTCTAGCACTGCATAAGGCTGCAGAGGACAGAGGAATCACGGCTCAGTACTACTGTATCAGTATGCCATTACAGTTCATCACATGAGGTTCCACATCCCATCAGGGGAAATCTTCCCACATTCAAACTGCCTGGCTGACAATGTTGGGTGAAGTTGAAGCCCATTTTTAAAAAGCGTTGCGGATGATGGGACAGCTTTAATGCTGCTGTTGGCTGCCATGTCGCTGCCAGTAGTCAGCAATGGCTGAAGCCTGACCCTCTGTCAGCTGAGCCATCTCCTCCTCCATCTGTGACCTCAGCTTCTCTTTCAGGCGATCCACTGCTTCTCGGTGAAACTTGACCAACTCGTCAGGATCCTTGGGCAAAGGATTCATTGCAGGGGACAGCCTGCCAGATCCTGCTGTTCCTGTGCTATGCCTGCGACTGGGCAGTCGGCCCTCGGCTAACTGACGCACAGCTTTTTGCTTTGAGGACTCTTCTCCTGGGAAGGAGCTGGATGTGGGAGGAATGTTAGCTGGAATGGGATCTACAGCCGGCTCTTCCAGGAAAGACCCTCCATGGGCTCCGTCTTCTGACTTGTGGACCACAGACAGGTCCTGTTCCTGAGGACTCAGAGGCTGCAGAAAGTAGGCCTGAGTGGCCTGAAAAGTTTTGCTGACGCAGGGAGTGCTGGCGCCCTGAGGGCCTCCCATCAGCACCGATTGTGGCTTAGAGGAGCTCTGCTGGGGCTGGTTCATCTTTGAGGACTGGAGGTGGACGATGTGTTGTTCTTTTTCTCGCAGCTCTCTCAGAAGACGGGTTTTCTCTTCCACTAGCGTAGCCTCCTTGTCTTGCAGCTTGCTTTCAATGGTGGACAGCTCTTCCTCCAGGAGGCGTTTCTGCCTCATCAGCTGTCGTTCCGTCTCGTCTTTCAGCAGCAGTATCTGCTCTAGATGCCTTTTCTCTGCCTGGCAGTGAGCCAGTTCTGCCTGCCGTTGCTGCAAGAGCTGATGGCAGTGGTCCAGTTCCCCGATCTTCACCGTCAGGTCTTCCTGCTGCTGCTGAAGGGTGGCAGCCCCGACACCCTCCTTGCCTAGTTTCACCGACAGCAGCCCTACCCCACTGTCCCTGTCGCATATCAGATGTTGTAACTCATCTCTCTGTTTCTGCAGTAATAACAGCTGTCGTTCAAAGAGGGTCTGCCAGTCATCGGGGGGATCTTGGATGTTTTGCAGTTTCTCCTCCATCTCCACCACAAGGGCTTCCTGCTCTCGGATGCGAAGCTGCAGACGCAGATTTTCCGTAGTCAGGCACTTGTTCTCTTCCAGCAGTTTGACAACGATTTTCTTCAGCTGCTCCGAATCGTCAGGAATATCGTTTTGCGTCATCTCAGAAATGTCGATGGATAAACTGGGTGACCTGGAATCCCTTCGCCCAAAATGGGACATCGGTTCCCGGTCGAGAGCCTCCTGGAAAAGAGCGCTTTCATTGGCGTAGACCGCTTTGGTCTTTTTGATATCTTTCCTCAGTCGGCCCATTTCCTTCACGATATCCATGTCCTGTCCCGGACTGATGTCAGAGTCTGGGTCGCTGCTGATGGCCAGGCTGTCCATAGATTCAACAGACCTCGAGGACCGGGCGCCTGTCCTTCTGTCTGAACTGTCACCAGTGGAAGGCTGACACCGTCTCTCTTCCTGAGGAAGAGTTCGTTCCTGTCTGTCAGCGCTCTGCCCCGATCCCCTGCTGCCTGAGCTGTGTCTTTTGTTGGGCACGGCCGTGTCTTGCTGACTCAGCTGTAGAAGTTTGGACGTTTCTTTCAGTTCCTGGATCGTTTTTTCCTTTTCGAACAGAGCCTGATGGAGAATGCTGATTTCCTGTTCCAGGTCACTGTCCTCTTTCCTTTTCCTTTTCAGGTCTGCCAGGCTCTGTTTCAGGGAGTGGTGCTGCTCCTGCAGTTCCTCGATGATGCCGTCCTTGTCCACCACCTCTTCCCTCAGCTTCTGCACCTCCTGCTCCAATTCCCTGGCTGACTGGCGTAAAGCAGGGGGTGCACCTACCGCTGCCTGTTGCAGAGACAGGGCGGTCATCTGCTCCTTCAGTTCACTGATCAACTGGTCTTTCTCTCGGAGCATTTGTTCCAGCTTGAATTGTTTCTGCCTTGGTTCTGCTTCAACCTTGTGACGGAACGACTGGGTTTCCGCTTTCCAAACCGGATCTCCTTTGCTGTCACCTTGCCTCCTTGCAACACCCTCCGTTCCTTGGTCCGCTTGATCTTCCGAGTTTTCCTCCCTCATCTCGGAGATGACCTGTTCCAGAGTCATGCTCTGCTCGTGCAACTGCTCCCTCAAAGACTGCCCAGAATGCGTGGCTTCCATCAGTTCATCTTGCAGGGCTTGGCACTTTTCCTCCAGCAGCTTGCAGTCCGCCTGAAGGGAGCTGTCAGCTTCTTTCAGACAGGCCAGCTCATCCGACAGCAGCTTGTTCTCTTTCTCCAGCCTGGCGCACTTCTGCTTGGAGATGTCCAGGACTTGGACTTTGCCTCGCAGGGACTTGTTCTCTGTTTCGGCGGCCTGCAGTCTCTCTTTCACGCACTGCAGGTCGGTCTGAAGGATTTCGCACCTGCCGCTGTGAGTTTCTGCCTGATACTCCAGAAGCTTGTTCCGCACCTGCATGGTCTGGCTCTGATTCTGCAGCAGTTTGCTGTCTTCTTCCAAGATGTTGATTTTCTCCTGAAGGAATTTATTCTCCTCTTTCAAAGATTGTATTTTCTCTTGAAGGAGATGTATTTCGTTTTCTTTTTCCGAGAGGGTACTGTTGTCCCTTGATACATTAAGAGCTGGTCTAGCACTTTCACGGAAATCAGAAAAGTGCACCTGTACTGACTTTTGTACGTAGTGAACACTGTGTCGCTCCTTCTGCAAGTCGTTACATTTAACTTCCAGCGCTTTGTAATTATTTTCGATATCTTTCAGGTGCAACACTGTCAGTTTCAGCTTGCTCATATTTGTATTCAGCGCTAGATTTTCCTCTGAAAGTCCTTGATTTTCTTTGCGGAGGCTTGTGAGAGTTTTCTCACTGACATTTACCTGTGCTTCCAAGGAACCACAGACATCCTGCAGTTCACCTTTTTTCTGAACAAGTTCTTCATAGTCTCTCATCGTCTCCAGCTTCTGTGTCAAGAGGCCGCATTTTACGTCCAGTTCTCTCTTGGTGTCTTGCTGCCTCAGGATATCACTGTGCAACGACTTATTCTCCTCCGCTGCATTTTGGACTTGAGCACTGAGTATGGCACACTGTTCTTCCAGTCCTGCTATGGTTCCTTGATGGTGAGCATTCTCCTCTCTCAGGGACGCGTGAACGGCTTGAGCGCTAGATATCTGCTGCACCAGCTCTGCCTTCTCCTCTGCCCAACTGGGCGTTGTCTTTTCCTGACGGGTGTCAGGCGTTTCTTGAAAGCCGGGCGTTTTGTCCACCTGCAAACTGCTGTCTGCTGTTTGCACACCTGATTCTGCAGGCAAGTCCCCCGGGTCAATGGTTTTGTTCTCTGGTTCTTGCGGTCCATCAGCCTGCTGCAACAGCTTGTACTTCTGCCGTACATCCGCCAGCTGTTCTGACAGGGCCCTGTTGCTTTTCTCCAGGTCCTCACATCGGGCCTGGAGGTGCGAGCCTTTCTGCTGAAGTTCTTTGCGCTCCTGGCTGAAGAGTTGCTGGTGGCTGCTGATGCGCTGTTCCAAACTGATTTTTTCCGTTTCGGTGCTGAGCAAATGGGTCAGCAACTCTCTCTCTGTCACAGGGACCCTCTCCTTACCCTCCTGCCCAAGGTCTGAACTACAGAAATCTGCGCCCTGCAATAATCCTTCCATGGGGGTATTATCCCTGCCCCTGAAGATTTGATGCAGGAACTGGGAATCAAACTCTTCACTATCGCTAGCCACCCAGCCCTCTGCCTGCTCCTCCCCCTGCCCCGACTCTGGTACACTACCACCCCCCTGACTATCCCGACTACCCTCTGCCAAACGAGTGGGTGTGGTGGGGATCCTGCAGATCTTGGACAGCCAATGGAACAGGTTATTGTAGCGGTGCCTCACCTCCCTGCAGTCCTGCCGCAGACATCGGCCATCAAACACCTCCCACACGCTGCCAGACCCCGCCTGGTCCCGCTCGAAGATGCCCGCACCGCCGCTGCTCTCAGCGTGGGCCACGGCTGCTGTGGTCAGCTCCCACTCCAGGGGCAAGTCCTGACCCGACTGCTGCGACATCTCTTCCAGCTCTTCCAGGAAACGCTCCCGCACACAACTTCCCTCACTCCCGTCTTCGTCGTCGTCGTCGTCTTCATCGTCGCTGCCAGCCGTGGGTGTGGACTGCGTGGCAGAGTCATCGTCTTCAGGACTGTGGACGGCCCTCTCAGGACTCGCACCACCGACAGCTGGTTGGTTCACGGCCTGCACCTGGTCCTGAATCACAGGCACGATCTCTGCACTGTCCGCAGGCTGATCAGACGGCGGCTGCAGCACAGGCGATGAGGAGAGGCTGCTGTGCGGAGACAGCCTGTTGCCTCCTGCCACCACAGCCTGCAGTTCGTGCTGCATGGTCTGCCGCAGTCCCTGAGTCTGGGAGATGGCGATCTGCTGCAGCAGCACATCGCGCACCTCTGCAAGCTCCTGCAACCCATACGGGACGCACGCTTCAGTGACCCGCCCATTACTCGGCGCAGCTAGCACCGCAAGACATGAACTATGTCGAGCTTGTGGCTCTCCGGGCAGAACTTTCTTAACCAAAGTCTTGCTTTCGCAGGAAGTACTGTCACCGCTGTTAGAAAGTGTTCTAGTGTGCTTGTAAACTCTGTGATGCCATGTTTCCTATGTATTCCTTTTATGCTTGGATGTTTAATCTTTTGCTTTGTTACCTACATGAATTTCTCACTTTTGAGATGATAAAGTACTTGAATTTGAATTTCAAGCTGAAACAACTAAAACAAACCTATCGTGGACCAGGTCAAATACTTTTTTGTCAGTTACTGATGCAAGCAAAGTGTCAAAGCCGTGACTGAAATGCTATGCTTTGAAATGTTATGAGATTGTCTTCGTCTTTGATGTCTTCATCTTTGATAAACTCTAACATAACAATCTATACTCTCCATCAAAGGAGAAAAAAATCCTCTGAAGTCAGAGTATGGCTGCCTACACAGCAAGAGACCTGACACAGGCATACATGCAAAATTCTCATCAGGTGTGTGTGTGCTTTTTAAGGTGTCCCAGTAAATTAGCAGGTGTGATCAGTGAGAGTATATATATATAGTGCATATTCTGCGTGATCCTAAGAGAGCTGAGCTGCGGAACAATCAACAACAAAACAAACGCATCAAGAATATCCCCATCTCTATTCCAAATATTGCTCTACTTCAATCCTTTTCTCCAAAACAAAACAAATACATCAGGAATATATCTCTCTCCATTGCAAATATTATTGTTCTACTTAAATAATTTACTCCCAAGACTACCCCAAATTTAAAAAAACCAAAACCTACAAACTATAAAAGACACTGTGAATTAGTACAGCTGCATTCCTTTTCTTAAGGGTATCAACACATGCACACTCGCACACACACAAACAGTCACATGCATGCACAAACAGACGCCTGCATGCACGCAAGTACATGCACACTTACCTTGTGTCTTTGATTGCTTTTGTCCGATTTATTTAAGTATCAATATCATCTCACTGACTACATTCATTACTTTAATTATAAAGAAACGAAACAAACCAACCCCCAAAGTAGTCTCCTAAAGAATGTTTTATAGTCATAATAGACATTCCCACCAGCCCCCAACCCTAGTCTCTTACAGAGTGTTCTATCTATATACATTCATCTCCTGCAGTGTTCTATCTATAGACATTCCCACCAACCCTAGTCTCCTCCTGAGTGTTCTATCTATAGACATTCCCACCAACCCCCAACCCTAGTCTCCTGCAGTGTTCTATCTATAGACATTCCCACCAACCCCCAACCCTAGTCTCCTGCAGTGTTCTATCTATAGACATTCCCACCAACCCCAACCCTAGTCTCTTACAGAGTGTTCTATCTATAGACATTCCCACCAACCCCCAACCCTAGTCTCCTGCAGTGTTCTATCTATAGACATTCCCACCAACCCTAGTCTCCTGCAGTGTTTTATCTATAGACATTCCCATCAACGCCCAACCCTAGTCTCTTACAGAGTGCTCTATCTATAGACATTCCCACCAACCCCAACCCTAGTCTCTTACAGAGTGTTCTATCTATAGACATTCCCACAAACCCTAGTCTCTTACAGAGTGTTCTATCTATAGACATTCCCGCCAACCCCCAACCCTAGTCTCCTGCAGTGTTCTATCTATAGATATTCCCACCAACCCTAGTCTCCTGCAGTGTTCTATCTATAGACATTCCCACCAACCCCCAACCCTAGTCTCTTACAGAGTGTTCTATCTATAGACATTCCCACCAACCCCAACCCTAGTCTCCTGCAGTGTTCTATCTATAGACATTCCCACCAACCCCCAACCCTAGTCTCTTACAGAGTGTTCTATCTATCTATAGACATTCCCACCAACCCCAACCCTAGTGTCTTACAGAGTGTTCTATCTATAGACATTCCCACCAACCCCAACCCTAGTCTCCTGCAGTGTTCTATCTATAGACATTCCCACCAACCCCCCAACCCTAGTCTCTTACAGAGTGTTCTATCTATCTATAGACATTCCCACCAACCCCAACCCTAGTGTCTTACAGAGTGTTCTATCTATAGACATTCCCACCAACCCTAGTCTCTTACAGAGTGTTCTATCTATAGACATTCCCACCAACCCCAACCCTAGTCTCCTGCAGTGTTCTATCTATAGACATTCCCACCAACCCCAAACCTAGTCTCCTGCAGTGTTCTATCTATAGACATTCCCACCAACCCCCAACCCTAGTCTCTTACAGAGTGTTCTATCTATCTATAGACATTCCCACCAACCCCAACCCTAGTGTCTTACAGAGTGTTCTATCTATAGACATTCCCACCAACCCCAAACCTAGTCTCCTGCAGTGTTCTATCTATAGACATTCCCACCAACCCCCAACCCTAGTCTCTTACAGAGTGTTCTATCTATCTATAGACATTCCCACCAACCCCAACCCTAGTGTCTTACAGAGTGTTCTATCTATAGACATTCCCACCAACCCTAGTCTCTTACAGAGTATTCTATCTATAGACATTCCCATCAACCCCCAACCCTAGTCTCTTACAAGTGTTCTATCTATAGACATTTCCACCAACCCCAACCCTAGTCTCTTACAGAGTGTTCTGTGTTCTATCTATAGACATTCCCACCAACCCTAGTCTCTTACAATGTTTTATCTGTAGACATTCCCACCAACCCCAACTCTAGTCTCTTACAGAGTGTTCTATCTATATATTAGATAGACATTCCCACCAACCCCAACCTAGTCTCTTACAGAGTGTTATATCTATATATTAGATAGACATTCCCACCAACCCCAACCCTAGTCTCTTACAGAGTGTTCTATATATATATTAGATAGACATTCCCCCCAACCCAAGTCTCTTACTGAGTGTTCTATCTATAGACATTCCCACCAACCCCAACCCTAGTCTCTTACAGAGTGTTCTATCTAGAGACATTCCCACCAACCCTAGTCTCTTACAGAATGTTCTATCTATAGACATTCCCAACCCCCAACCCTAGTCTCTTACAGAGTGTTCTATCTATAGACATTCCCACCAACCCCCAACCCTAGTCTTTTACAGAGTGTTCTATCTATAGACATTCCCACCAACCCCAACCCTAGTCTCCTGCAGTGTTCTATCTATAGACATTCCCACCAACCCCAACCCTAGTCTCCTGCTGAGTTCTATGGATATTCCCACCAGCCCCCAATTTTTAGGAAATGTTTTTTTTTGCAGCAGACTACATTTCTGTTACTCAACTTGACAAAAATAATTCTTCCCCATTTTCTATAAATGCAATGATTTTTCTCTTTTTTTTTTGTGCTTCACCAATAGAACTACGTATAAAACTTGACTTACCTGATTTTCTTCATGAAGCTGTTTGACAATATCACCCAGCCGGTCATCGTCATTCCCATCCGGTGTGTCCTGGACACCCTGGGTGCCCCTGCCGCTCAGTCTCCTCGCTGCTGCCGCCATCTCTGGCACCGTCTGCTCCTGCCTTTGTTTCCTCTCCAGACTCTTCCTCATCTTCCTCACGGCATCCACAAACGAGGCCTGGGTGTCCCGCTTTATGTGCTTGACTTGCTGCTGGCACTGGTACTCCGTCTGCCGCTTGAATTCCTCAAACTTGACGTCGTAGGCGTGGCGCAGTTCTACTTCCTGAGAGCGCATCTTCAGCACCCATTCCTCTTCGAGCTGGTCTTGCAAGCCCTTCAGCTTGCGGGCAACCTCTTCCTCGGTGTCGGTCCGCTTCTCATCAGATGCGGATGTCTCTCCAGTCCCTTCTGACGCCGCTTGCATACTACCAGCTGCCTGAGGCTGATCTCGCGTTGGATCGGCTGCTGCCGGAATCATGGCCAGGCTGTCGGGAAGCTGAGGGTCAGTTTGTGAACCGGAACTGACCACTTCGACTCTGGAGTTCGCATCTGGAAACGCCGCCATGGGGTGAGGCAGGAAGCTGGGGTTAGGGGCCGTGGTGGGACCTTGGGTGTTGGGAGATGGAGGCATGGATTCTGGCTGGAAGCCTTCCATCAAGGATTCCTGTCCCAGCTCTGTGTCATGTTCAAACCTTCCCTCGTCCACGCTTGGAACTGTGCCCTCTGGCTCAAACCGTCCAGCTGGTAGTCTATCCTGCTGCGTGCAGCCATCCTCTTCTGAAGACAAGCTCTTGGCTGGTGGGGCCATCAGGCTCTGCTCGTCCATTCTGTCAAGGTACACGTCAGATGGCACTGACTTTGTTCTTGTTTTGGGACTTTTGCTGGGCTGCTCCGACTCTTCCACAAAATAATCTCCTGATCCTTTGGGTCCAACAGCCAAGTCCAAGTAGTCCAGAGAATCCGGTTCTGGTTCAAAGCCACCTTCTGTTTCAAAACTGACACTGCTTTCATTCCTGACGGGGCTGCTCCCCTCGCTGGGCTCTGTTCCCCTCCTCTGTATCTGTGCCAGCTGTTCAGTGAGGGAATGAATTTGCTGCTGAATCTCATTTTCTGAAGACACTGATCTTCTGCCCACGTGTACAGAGCCTTGCGAGGGAGCAGAGTGGAACAAAGAACTGTTCTCAGCTATCAATTGTTTGTTCTGCTCTTCAAGGTGAAGGCACATCTCTCGGGATTCTTGGAGCCAGTCCTTCTCTTTCTGCAGGTCCTCTGTCAAGGCTTCGATGTAGGTGTCCTTGTTCTCTCTGTCTGACACCAAGGTGTTCATCTCGACTGTCAGTTTGGAAACCTTGGTCTGACATGATGCCTCGCTTTCTTTCAACCGCTTTTTCAGGACAACAATGTTCGATTCTGCTCCTGCTAGCTCTTCCTGAAGCCGCCTGATTTCTTCCTGCAGTATGTCCTGCCCAGGATCCTTTGAAGATGGTGAGGCGTTTTCCATATGCAGCTGTAAGACATTGGAGTAGTTCTCTGCCTGTCTGCACTTTTCCTGAGCCTCAGCAAGCTGCTGGTCATACTCGTGCTTCAGTGCCTCTACTTCGTTCATGTGCGTACTCTGCACAGTCCTCACCTGACTCTGAAGCACCTCCAGGTTGTCCTTCAGCTGCTGGTTCACTTCCTCCAGGTGGGCGACATCAGACTGGTACGATTCTTTCAGGGACACCATGCTGTCATCGGATTGCTGGGAGGACTGGGTCAGTTTCTCCTGAAGGTCTGCTATTTCTTTCTCTTGCTTGTGGGACAGCGCCTCCAGCTCCTGGATCTTGGTCTGCAGGGACAGCATTTCACTGTTGTGGTCCTGCTCCATGCCCCACAGAGACTGACGCATACGCTCCAGCTCCGAGGTGGCGATGACGCACTTGTTCTCCAGGTCAAACACCTGGTTCTCCAACACCTTTTGAGTTTCTTGCAGCTCCTGCTGATGGTCTTTCCTCATCTCATCTAACTGTCTTTTGGCTCGGTTAATGTCCATCTCATACATTCTCGCCTGCTCATACGCTTCAGACAACTGCTGTTCAAAGGCCTTTTCCCGTTCGGTTCTTTCTCTCTGATGCTTTCCATTAGCGTCCACCAAGAAGGCGTCTTGCTTGGCCAGCGCCTTTTCCAGGCTCTGACAGTTCTCTTCCAGAGCCGACAACTGGAGTTCAGTGGACTGCTTCAGATCCGCCATTTCTTTTTCGTGGGTCTCTGACATCTTTGACAGTTGGTCCTTCAAGTGTGAGGCTTCCGATTCCGCCGCCTGCAGAGTCAGCTCCACCTCAGCAATGTGGCTGTCGTACTTTTCCTTCAGCTTGTCTTTCTCGGCGCTGACAGCTTCACACTGCTTATCAAGCCGTTGGTTCTCCAGGTCCGCTGCAGCCAGCCGATCCTCCAGCTCGGACAGCTGAGACTCGTACATCTCCCTCAGCTGGATGTGGTCACGGTCCACGTTCTGAGAGGTCTCCACAAGGCGTCCCTGAAGCTGCTGGATGGTCGTTTCCTTTTCGGTGGCTCTCTGCGACATGTCCTCCATGCAGCTGTCAAAGTTGCTTTTCAGCATTTCTTTCTCTTCCTCGGTGCGCTGCAGCTGCTGCTTGGTGGCTGTTAGTTCTTCCTTGGTGGTGACCACGAGGGAGCCTTTCTCTTCGATTTCGGACTGAGCCGCGTGCAGTTCTTCTTGTAACGATTCAAGCTGCTGCGTTAGCTGGGCACGGGTGTCTTTGAGCTGCGAGTGGACAGACTGCAGCTCAGCATCCTTAGCAGCCAGCTCTGACTGGGCTTGTTCCATCTGGGTTGAAAAGTCCAGCTGCAGAGAATCGGTCTGCTGCTCAAGTTTAGTGTATTCTGTCTTCAGCCTGTCCTGGTCAGTGACCACCTCTTTCAATGACTGCTGCAGTCTTTCAATCTCTGAAGTGCAGGAGGCCAGCTGTTCTTGCAGAGATGAGTTCTGTTCTGCTAGCAATGACCTCTCCTTGTCAAATTCTTGTACCTGGAGGTGTCTCTCCTCTTGAAGCTGTTGAATCTCACTTTGTAAGGCAGCAGCCCCTACATCAGCCTGTTTCTGCACTTCCTCAGCACTGGATTCCAGACTCCTGAGCTTTGAAAGCAGATGCTCTTTCTCTTGGCACAAGCTTTCATTCATCGCTTTTAGAGAATCTGCGCTGCCTCTTTGCTGACTCTCTTCTTCTCTGAGACTGCCGAGCTCACATTCCTGAGCTTGCAAGGAAGCTCTGCTGGACTTGAGTTCTTCTTGAAGCATTGCGACTTCCTGCTCCTGGGATTCCAGTCTGGCTGCAGTTGTCTTCAGCTGCTCCTGCAAGTCCTGCAGCTGCTTCTGTAATTGATGGACAGTCGCTTCCGCTTCGTTCCTCACCTCCTCCAGCTGGTGGTTCAGGTCGTTGTTTTCGGCCACCATCTCCTCCTGCTTCACCTTGAACATATCTGCCTGGGCAGCCAGTCGGGACGTGATCACCTCCTTCTCTTCTTTGGAGCTCAGCAGCTCCTGCTCGAGATCTTTGACACGAGCCTGCAAGGCTTTCAGAGCCTGTTCTCCATCTTGCGACAGTTCCGCACAGGTCCTCTCCACCGAAGCCAGCTTTCCCCTCAGAACGCCTAGTTCATCTTGCAGGCTCTTGATAGTCTCTTCCTTGGCGACATCGGCGTTTTTCAAAGTGCTCAGTTCGCTTTCCTTTACTTCAATATTTTTCATGGTTTCCTTTAGTTTCTGCTGGACTCGGTGCAGCTGGCAACCCGTCTCAGAATCTCTGGAGACTAGCATCTCTTGAACATGGTCCAGTTCAGACAGAAGTATATCGCACTTTTGTCTTTGTTGTAACATTTCTCCGTTGAATCCCTTCTGTTCTTTCATGTAAGCTGAGGTAGAGGACTGCAGTTCTTCACAGAGCCGCTCATTTTCTGAGAGGAGAATTTCATATTCTTGTTCCTTAACTTGCAACTGACTAAGAAGATCAGCTTGTTTTTCTTCAGCAGCTGTCTGTCGATTGGACAGTTCTTGATTATCAGACAGCAATTTCTGGTACTGTTCTTCAGTCTGGTCGAACTTCTGCTGCAGTTCTTTCAGCTGGTAACTGCTATCGTTCCTGGCAGATTCCAGTGAAGATGCGAGCTGCTCTTTTTCTTGAATGGCTTCTGTCAATCTCTTTGTGTACTCCTCAAGCTGTGAGCCGCTTTCCTCTCTTTCTGCATTTCTCTCTGCCTTGAGAGAGGACAGTTCCAAAAACAGTTTCTCCCGCTCAGTCTTTACTTCTTCAAGGTCTTTTGACTTTCGGTCTAAATCGTGCTGCATTTCGGACAATTTAGACTCAGTCTCTTCAGCGCAAGCCACCAAAGCGTTCATTTCTTCTTTCCTTTTCTCCGCTTGCTTAATCTCGGTGGATTTCTGCTCCAGGTCTTCTTCTAACCCACGAATCTGCTCCTGATGCTGGTTGGCCAGAAGCTCCTGTTCCGCTGACATGGCCTGGCGCTGCTCATGGGCCTCGGCCAGCTGCTGACGCAGATACTCCACCTGCTCTGAAAGTTTGGCGCCCTGCACTTCTGCCTCCTCTGTTGACGCCCTGCTTTCGTCCCTGAGCGTTTGCATCTGCTGGTTTTCCTCTTCGAGCTGTTCTTTCAGCTGTGATATCGTCTTTTCTTTGTCTTCTAACTCCTCCTGCGCTTGAGATATGGCTGTTTGTGCATCCTCTAGTTGTTTCTGAGTCTGTGCCAGACTCTTTTCTCTCTCAGACAAGGTGTCGCGGAGCTGATGGATGGCGTTGGTGCTTTCCTCTGCCTTTTCTTGCAGCTGCTGCTGCAACTGTGACATGCTGCCTTCTTTTTCCTTCAGCAGCTCTTGAAGCTGCGACATGCTGCCTTCTTTTTCCTGCAGCAGCTCTTGAAGCTGTGACATGCTGCCTTCTTTTTCCTGCAGCTGCTCCTGAAGTTGGGAAGCAGAACTATTCTTTTCCTGCAGTTGTTCCTGAAGTTGGGAAACACAGCTGTCCTTTTCCTGCAGTTGTTCCTGAAGTTGGGAAACACAGCTGTCCTTTTCCTGCAGTTGCTCCTGAAGTTGGGAAACACAGCTGTCCTTTTCCTGCAGCTGCTCCTGAAGTTGGGAAGCAGAACTGTCCTTGTCCTGAAGTTGCTGCTGAAGCTGCATGGCAAAGCTGTCCCTTTCTTGCAGCTGCTGCTCAAGGCGAGAGACACACCCGTCCTTTTCCTTCAGCTGGTTCCGCAGCTGTGACTCCAGGCTGTCTTTCTCCTGGAGCTGGCCTTGAGCGCTCAACTGCGCAGCACTCTCTTTCTCCCTCAGTTGTTCTTGGAGCTGCAGTACCGCCGTTTCTTTACCTTGCAGCTCTTCTCTCACCTGCGTCAGAGAGTGCGTCTTTTCCACAACCAACCTCTGCAGTTCCTGTTTGGTCTGCTCATGCTCGTCTCGCTTGGAGTTCAGCTGACTCTGCAGATCCTTCATCAGGTCTTCGCTGGCTGCCAACTGCAACTTGAGCGAGTCTGCTTCTTTCGACAGCATGTCCAGCTTGTCTTGCAACTCGATGTTGGCTAGTTCTGATTCCTTCAACGCTTCTTTGTATTCTGTGACTTCCGTGAAGAGGGAATTGACCCGCGACTCCATTCGCCGCTGCAACGTGTCTGACTGTAAGGTCTGCTCCTCTGTGGCACGTTCCTGTTGCTCCACCTGGGAGGCAAGTTTGCGCTTCTCCTCAAGGACTGACCGCAGCTTGCCTTTCAGTTCGTCAATCTCGGCATCTCTCTTCTGGACAACCGCCGTCCACTTGGCGATTTCAGACTGCACATGTACTACCACCTCAGCTGCACTGCCGGCAGTCTCCTCTGCACCAGGTTTTTCCACGGTTGCACTGGCTTGCAAGGGGGTCTGCACCTCAGGCTGGATGTGGCGACTGTTCTCCAACACCTCAGAGTACTGTTTGAAAAGATATGTGTAGGATGCTTGCAGCTGCTGTATCTGACCAAGCACGTCACTGCCTGTACTGACCACATCACAACCATCTACGGAATTGGTAGCGTCTTGACCCGTGAAGCTGCTCACACACCACGGGCTGCTGGAGCGCAAAGTTTCCTTAAAAGAAGAGATCTGCTCCTGTACAAGCGTCGTGTGCTGTTTATAGTGACTGTTTTCAGTTCTCAGCTCCTGCATTTGCTGCTGAAGGCTGAGAACAGTGTTTGTGGCTTCGCTCTGCTGGTGCGTGTGTCTGGCCTGCAGATCTTCCATCTGCTGGTTCACAAACTGAAGCTGCTGCTGGCTCACAGCCAGATCGTCTTCCTTACATTTCAACTGCTCTTGCAGAGACAACAGTTCTCCTTTTTGGGAGTTCACAACATTTTTCAGATCCAACATCTCCGTCTGGAAAGACCCCGAACCTTCGGCCAGTAACTGCTCAAACTGGCTGACCTGCGCCCTGTGGTTCTCGTCCATCTCCTCCAGCTGATGCTCCAGCCGCCGAATTCTTTCCCTGGCTTCATCCAACTGCCGGCCGGCCTGCGTCTGAACGAGGGCCGCGTCTTGCTGGACCTGCCGCTCCAGGTCGGCCATTTTCCTCAGGGCCTCGTCTTTCACCGTGACCAGCTGCACGAGCTCCTCTTCCAGGCCGGCCGTCTTCTCCAGGGCCAGCTCCTTTTCACCGGCCAGGGCCTGGCGGGCGGCTTCCGACAGCTGCAGCTGCTGCTGCAGTTCTCCCAGGGACTGCAGCGACTGGGCGTGCTGCGCGGTCAGCTGCTCCAGCTCCTGCTCCAGCGTGACCACTCTGCTGGCGGCGGACTGGGCGACCTTCAGGTAGTCGTCCCCGCTGCTCTCCGCCTGCTGCCGGAGACTCTGCTCCAGCCGCTGCTGCAGCTGCGCCTCTCGGCGCTGGAGGGCCGTCGCCTCGGAGGTCTGGAGGGCCAGGGTGCGGGAGAGGTGCTGGAGCAGCTGGTTCTTCTCCACCACCTTGCCCTGCAGCGCCAGGATCTGAGCCTTGGCCTCCTGCAGGGCCTGCACCGACATGTGGCACGTGGCCTCCTGCTCCGCCACCCTCTCCCCAGCCTGCACACCACACACACCCTGCCAGGTCACGTCAGTCCCCGATATGCTCCATGTCATCATCAACTTAACTGCTAGACTGCCCCACCCCGGAAATTTTTTTTCCGGGGCTAAACGTGCACCCAGAAAATTTCCGGGGTGTCGAACCAAAGTAAACAAGCCTGCTTCCTTGACTACAGTTAAAGGGAAAGAACTCCAAAATGAATGGAGATCACTCTCCTGTTGCTTGGCAACATCCAGCTGCAAAAACCGTGGCGAAAACGATCGTTTTTTAGCTCGTATCTTGTTTCTTATGCATGACTGCTTGGAAGTTCTGTTCAAAATGGCTGACCTTCTTGTTGAAGGCATCAGTAACTTTACACAGCGTAAAAGTGGCAAATAAAACTGTAGATTTACCTAACAGTGACAAAAACGATCGCGTATGATTCAGAGATGTGTATTTAAAAACAATGAATGAAATTTGGCTGACTTATGCTTGACGTTATTGAGATGGGTTACTCAGAATGACATGGTGATGAGAAATCTGTTTTTTGTCAAATTTTTTACATTAAATATCTTTCGGCGAAATATCATGCTAACTAATTGAGCTTGCCTCGAAGTAATCTACAATATATATACTGTCATTGGGTAGACTATCAGGAATATTCATGTAGTAGTTTCTGAGTAAGAGGGATATAAACATAGCAGTGGTACATAAGAATTTTATTCCCCGGCATATAGGGTGCACTTGCACTGGGCAGTTAAGAGGTTAACAAAATAAGGGTAAAAAAGAAAACAAAAAAAAAACCATTTAAAAAAAAAGGGTAAAAAGAAACGCTGTGGATAAAGCTTAGTAGTTACAGTGAAAAAAGTATCTGGGGACATTTCACTACTACTACATGTATATTATAGTTGACAAGACCATAATTTTTATCAAAATTTCCTGACTGACATGCATGTGACTACCTATATCTGGGGCCTTTTAATAATTTAACAATGGCTTATATCATGAAAAGGAAAAAATACACTGCACTGCAGTCCAGACACACCAGTACAGTCTCCACAATGACTAGAACAGTTAAAGGCAACAGATGACTAATACATGTAATATATATCATAGCCTTCTCACCTGTATTATCTGTTGCTGAGGCAAGACATTGTCAGCACTCTACTAAAAAAAACCCAAACAAGGCAACAAAAGACCAATACATACACACGACTCTCCACCATGAAATGAGTCTTACTGCAAATGACCCACTTTTCCTCTAGAAACCATTTTAGGCAGGTGGGTCAGGAATGGGGTGGGGGTGTCAGGTTCTCGATTTTGAACTTTGAAGATTATGAAACTATCAGCTTTCTTTTACCTTGTACTGAAGTATTAAGGCATAATTTTATTTCCTTTTGTTTTTATAAACACTTTTAAAAACGCCCAAGCCCTCATCCTGACCACCCAATACCACGAAAACTTTGTCAAATCTCATTTTGTCGCTTCCTGGAGTCTAGCATTTCAATTTGTAATAACTTTTCATAGGATTGTCCAATATTCAACCTAAACAAAAACTGTCAAACGTTTGTTGAAGAGCTGTGAAAACCGAATGCTACGCTACATGACAAAGATCAAATGGGAAGACAGGATCACGAATGAAGAACTAAGGAGAATGTGCAAAGTTGATGATCTGAAGTCTGTAGCTAGTAGCAATAGACTGGGCTGGTTTGGGCACGTTCAACGAAAAGCAGACCACCAATTCATCAAAAGAGCAATGAACTTCGTAGTGGATGGAAAGACCAAAGGGAAGACCTAGCAAAACCTGAGCTACCTGTATGGCAGATGATCTTAGAGAAAGGAGGAAGCTCAAAACAGAGAGAGATGGAGAAGGCTCATCAATGTCAAACCTCCCCTGGGAGAAACACGACAAAAAAGGAAGAAGAAGAAGAAGAATATTCAACCTGGTTTTAAGTATTGAATAGCCTTTTCATTGCAGATTTAATAACATATTAACACCTAAAAACTGACCTCCAGTGCAATGCAACT
This sequence comes from Rapana venosa, assembly GCA_028751875.1. Lineage (NCBI taxonomy): Eukaryota > Metazoa > Mollusca > Gastropoda > Neogastropoda > Muricidae > Rapana > Rapana venosa. Next base: position 78,233,108 of record CM054136.1, on the reverse strand, counting down.
CATTAAGTGGGGCAATGCCACACATAATCACACGGAGCAAATCCAGCACGACTCAGTCAAGGGTCCAGGGCTAGGGCTACAATTACCTCCTTCCTTTCACCATGTCCTAGAGTGGTCAGTTCCTGCTATAATCAGCACCAGCTGGGCTGGGCTGGGATAGATAGCAGCTGAGAGCAGCTAAAAGTGGGAGAAACTGATAGATTTGAAACTGAGTGCTTTGATTTGTTGCTTTACAAGATTCAGCGCTATATAAATTCCATACATTATTATTATTATTATTATTACAGCTGTGATACAGCTCCTAGCCTCTCCTCACCTGCATGAGTTGCTGCTGAAGCAAGGCCACCTGCTGCGACAGTCGCTGGGTCTCCTCAGCATAGTCCAGAGGATCCTGCTCCCTGTGGTTGTTATTGGCCTTCATCATGGCCGCCTCCTGAAGATGGGCCGTCAGCTGACGGATTATCTTGTCACGCTGCACCAACGCTTCCTGGAGCTCCGACATCTGCAGCATTCAGCACAAAATTGGAATAAACAAATAACAAACATTAGGTAAGGTAAGGTAAAGGAGTCCCATAACCTATATAAGGTCGTAGGGTAGCGAGGCGTCAGAGACCTCACTTCTCTAGGGCCAGCATATTAGTGCGCCCATCTCCTCATCCGCTGGTCGCTTACCTTTCCCCTACCTAAAGAGGGCAGTACCCATTTACAGCTGGGTGACTGTACTGAAGCCAGGCGTGCAAACGGTCACCCATCCAAATGGTACCGCAGCTCGACGCTGCTTAACTTGGCTGGGAAAGCGAGTGCTCCGACCACTGAGCTATCCCGTCCCCATTACATAAAAACAAAACAAAAAACACCCATTACAAAACAACACCAACCAAACAACCGTCATCTCACCAACAACCAGCATCTTCTCAGCCAACAACATCAAACTATACACCTCAACATCTCAAAGAACAAAACGACAATAGGTAATTCTTCTCCTTCTTCATTGAACACTCAGACAGCAACTAACTGTTGTCTTGTCATAGGAGTGAAAACGCATTTTGTGGTGCCATTAAGTGCCTGACAAGTCAAGCCCAGTGCATCTGACTTCGGCGCGGGTGAGAATTGTTATATTTAAAGTCTTTCTGGGAAATAAAGGCAGGAGAATGGACCAAGAAGGCAGAAAATCGACAAGAAGGAGGTGACAGGAAGAAAAAAGAAACAAGGCAGAATGAAAGAGAAGGATAGAAAAGAGACACTTCCAAGCACAGAATTTCCAGAAGGTGGAGATGCTGTTCATACTGACAGGGCCCTGGCATCCCCAGGATATACCAATAATGATTACGCAAGCCTAACACCAGATTATACCACAAAAGATTGCTGGTGGTGTTACATCAAATGAACTTCACCCTTCCACAATCATGACAAAACTTTCAAAAACCAAAGGAGAATGCTGTGACCCCCTTCGTGTTCTAATGTCAAGGTGACCTGAACTTCTTCTGCGACAGTGCTACGACTGTGCTAGATACGGAAGAATCAAGTAAAGAGTCCCACGGTTCCGTCCATCTACACTAGTTTTCTGTACAGCCCTGAGGTCCTTCTCACCCCCTATCAACATTTTTGTTCAGATTTTATTTTTTCAAACAGCCTGAATCTAGGAATAAATTAAATAAACACAGACATCTCCCTTGGGATTTATTTTGCATACATGTACAATTTTTTATATTTTTGAACAAATTTTATAAGCCCACACTTCTGACAGGTAATCAACTTCATGTAAGGTCTTCCATGCTGGAAAAAATTTTTTTCTTTAAAAATTCATTCCTTGACTAAAGCTCTGAGGTTCACCAAAGGTGAAATTTTGTGCATGCGATCATTTTTGCTGACCATGAAGGCATCCACATTCTGACTTCCGGATGAAAGCTAATGCTAGTTATAACTAATAACAAGTGATACAGAATTGTGCCACAATGGGCTCATCAGACTTGTGTCTGACTTCTAGCTGGCTTAAAAGCAGAATGATAGAACTGACAGCAGATAACAGTGACTATGACTTTCTCCTGGAAGATATATTTTTCTAACCCCCCCCCAAAAAAAGAAGTTTTCTACAAAATTTGAAGTAGTTTTCAAGGGCTATCATCTCCAGCTTTTCAGAATATATCACAAAGAAATAAATCTTATTTATTATGGTAGAATTTATAATATAATCTTACTGATGACTTTCTTCAAATATTTTACACAAACTGGCATAAATTTTAGGTCTGAATAAACCACACACACACACAAACACATACATGCACACACATATGTGCACACATACGCGTATGCATGCACAACACACACACACACACACACACACCACTACCAGATCTGACTGAAAGAAAGACCACTGAACAGTACACAAATTTCAACGTTGTTTTCTTCTATCTTTCTTCCCTCAGTGGATGCCCACACAGAAGTTTAAAGGAAAACTTATGATAATAAAGAACACTCTAAAGATGATACAGTGTACTTACAGACCCTCCAAAATTGCTCTGCATTCTCTCACCCATCAGTATGCCTCCTGAGATCTGCAAAAAAGAGAAACCGCAAGTCAAAATGAAATAAAAAGTAAGTGACATAAACTACAACTAAATCAATCTAAATCCATTTCTGTCATCTTCTTATGGATATATAGATTAGTATGCCAGGAACCAACAATTACCGACACCAAATGAATGGTAGAAATTGCAGAAAACATCAAACTTCAATATCTAAACACATTTTTTTAAAAAGTGGTTGTTAAACTTCAATGAAAATAACTACTGTATTCTGAAGTGGGTTGTTTTTTTAACAATTGTAGTTTTTACTTTTCATTTTGAATTACATTATAAAAAAAAAAAAGTCCCTTAAACTAAAGTTGAAGACAAAAGTTGTTTATGTTTCAAATGTCCAAGGATTCTCATACGCACTTGCATACCAACACATACACTCATAATAATAATAATAATGATGTATGGAATTTATATAGCGCTGAATCAGACACAGAAAACTTACATACGCATTCACTTTCACACACCTACACAAACACCTTACACAAATACAATACACATGCACGCACACACATATATAATACACACACTCATACACACACCTACACACTTAAGACACATATATACCCACACCTCTCCACTCTCCCCCAAGTCCTTCGGATGAGACTATAAACCGAGGCCCAGTGTGCCAATGCACGCAGAACATCTTGCGCACACGTTAAATCCTGTTCTGCTTTTCGTAAGAGTAGGCCATTATGTGCCGGTAGGAACACATGACAGAATTTACAAAACCACATACACACGGGGACTGGATGTAAAAAAAGCAGTAAGTGCTTATTCCACTATCCTCAATATAAAAAAAAAATAAAATAAAATAAACACCTCCCCCTTTACAAACACAACACTACACACCCACCCTCAACTTACACCCCCCCACCACCAAAACAAACTACATCCACCCCCCCCATCCCCCCCCCCCCCCCCCTACACACCCCCCCCCCCATCCTACCCCACACACACACCGCCCAAACCCATGATTACCTGCTGTGAGGTGTTTGCATCGGGTCTGTTGTGCATCTCCTGCACCATGGAATCCAGGGCCATCTGTTTGCCATGCACCACCTCCTCCAGCTCCGCAATTTTCTGGGTGGCCGCAGCCAGCTTCCTCTGATACTGCACTGACGTCTGAAGCTCCGACTCCTGCCAACCACGGCGCAATGACAATCAATAATAAGTTGTTCGATATTATCACCCTTAATACAAAACAAGCCTTATCTTTTGTTAAAGCTGAGATGACAACCCCCCCCCCCCTCCCCCCAACTCCACACACACACCTAGGATAGCCTAGTGGTTAGAACATTGTGCTCGCAATCTGATGACCTGGGTTTGATTCCCGTTCAAGGGGATATTTTCCCCTGGAGTTAACATCAGTGCCAACTCCACTCTCCCCAAAAGTCCTTCGGATGAGACTATAAACCGGGGCCCCGTGTGCGAACGCACGCAGAACATCTTGCGCATATGTTAAATCCTGTTCCGCTTTTTGTAAGAGTAGGCCATTGTGTGCCGGTGGGAACAGATGACAAAATTTACAAAACTGCATACACACGGGGACTGGTTGTAAAAAAGCACAAAAGTGCTTATTCCATTATCCTCGATATAAAAGAATAAAATATAAAAATATAAAAAAATAAACCCCCTAAAAAGAAAGACTACAATATATTATTATTATGCCTTACGTGTGAAGTTCTGTAAAAAGTCTTGGGTCACATGAACTGATAAACCAGAGTTCCCTGTGCCACTGGAAAAGAGACTTCAGTACAATATATTATGCAATATGTGTAGTAATGTTCTGTAAAGTGTCTCGGGGGTCAAATGAACTGATAAATCAGAGTTCCCTGTGCCACTGGTTCTCAACTGCAGAGGCAATTTACTGAAATACCGAAGAAACAACGTTTACGTGAATATGACTGAATTATGTGTAAAGTAGTAAGTTTTATTAACCTAGACTAAGAGAGAAAACAAATGCCTTGACTCTTTACCACCCCCCCCCCCCCCCCTAAAAAAAAAAAACCCACAAAAAAACCAACCTCACAAACAAACAAAACAAAAAACCCCACCAATCCCACCCCCTCCCCCCACCACCAACAAAAAATTAAACTAAAATGAAATAAGAAAGAGGCATTATACATGAATATCTGAGATAGAGAGAGCGAGAGAGAGAGAGAGAGAGATAGAGAGAGAGACAGAGACAGAGACAGAGAGAGCATGTGAGTGTGTTTGTCTTTCTTGGTAAAACAAAGCAGTTAATTTAGAAAAAAACAATCCCCCCCCTTCCCCCCCAACACTTGTGAAAACAACAACAGAAGTCCAGTAGACAGTATGTCCTTGCTATTTACACAGCACAGGAAACTAACTCTCTGACAATAACCAAACCTTTCAGTTTCAGAAATGTCAGTATTCACGGTTATTCTAACAAATCTGCTTGGTCATGGGAATTGTTTTAAATCAATAAATAGTATAATTCCATAATGTTACTTGATTTTTCTGACCCTATATATATATATATATATATGTGTGTGTGTGTGTGTGTGTGTGTGTGTGTGTGTGTGTGTGTGTGTGTGTTGTGTGTGTGAGAGGGCATTCTAATAACAATTTTCATTATACATTTATTTATTTAAAAAAAAAATTCCATGAATGATTGAGCAAAGAAAAATTAAAGGAGACATTTTAATGTCTCAAAATTAGCGACAGGTACACATATTTGATGCTAGATCTCAGAATGCTGGTGAAATAAGATTAATACAATAGTTTCACACACCTACTTCCAATATTCACTGCTGTTCATACATGTGTTACACAAGCAACTGATTGTCCAGTGACAAATCAGAGGTTTTGTTTTGTTTTCCACAAAAATACCAGGTAAACTTTTTCTTTCAAAAAACCAGATACACTAATCAGAGTTTACAAGTGCAGATTATCAAGATCAATTAAGTTTAAGCCTCTGCTTTGATACATATTTTCATTCATTAATCAATAAATCAAACAGTGATTGAAATAATGAAACTGGAAATAGCAGCGGTATCTGAAAATTGTTGTCATTTATTGAAAACTGTTTGAAATATTTCAAAAAAATTGTTGTCATTTATTGAAAACTGTTTGAAATATTTCAAAAAAATTGTTGTCATTTATTGAAAACTGTTTGAAATATTTCAATTTACGAAAGGGAATTTTTATTTATTTATTTTTTTACTTCACGAACAGAGCTACTGCTATCCCTCAGAACAGAATTACTGGTATCCATGTAAAAAAAACCCGCCAACAAAACACACATTTTTTAAAAATTACAAAAGACTTATAAGAATGCATTCCACGAGGAGTTGAAAAGAAAGTTTCTTTTGTTGTTGTTTTTTACATTTTAATTTTCATGTTGTCTGGGTAAGAAATGAAGAAGTCAGAACATCTTGCATAAACTATTGAAACCTGTTCCACTTTTCAAAAAGAGTAGGCCACTGTCACACTGTGTGCTGATGGGAATGGATGACAAAATCTACATATATATATATATTATATATATATATATATATATATAATTATATATATAAACACGAGGACTGGATGTGAAAAAAATCAAATGAGTGCTTGCTCCATTATTCTTGAAATACAAGAATATGATAAACTAAAATAAAAAATGAAATATCTATATAAAATAAAGTTCTGTCTTGTAACAAAAATGACAGACTATCTATTATCTATTCTATTCTAAAGCAAGAAGGTGAGCAAAGATGAGCCAGAAATTCAGACAGAGCACATTTTTGGGGGGACAAATTTGGATGGGTGACCTACCTCTGCAGACCACTCATCCCCACTGGTAAAAGAGTAGTGATCACTCTGAAACAAGTTAGCGTACAGTGCAAACAACATGCAGTGTTAATGATAATAATAACAATAATAAACACAAACACACCAGCAAATCATGCAATATCTATGTATGTTGATCTGACTGGAAACAGTTCGTCAAAAGTCAAAATCACCCCCTACCTCTTTTTTCCCCCTTGTAAACTTTTTTTTGGTAATGTAAGTCTAAAAACTCAAGCAGAATTGTACCATGATAATAATAATAATAATAATAATAATGTATGGAATTTATATAGCGCTTAATCTTGTAAAGCAACAAATCAAAGCGCTCAATGACAGTAGGTTAACAAAACTACAATCAATATTTCCCTTATTTTTAAAATTTCTTTTCTTCCTCTTGTTAAAAAACAACAAAAACCTTTTTTTTGACCCTAAGGAAATAAATTGTAAAAAAAACTAGTGATTACTATTCATGACTGAATGTATCAATAGTCACAAAGTGGAAAGAAAATTCTTTTTAAAAAGAAATAAATGAAAAGAAACACATGTTATTTTTGACATTTAAGTATAATATAATTATACATGTATTATATATATACTATCTGTTTATCTATAACATCATGCTAATTCCATCTCAGGTCTCTTTAGGCTTAGCTAGTCTGAGCTCATAAATGGTGTAAAACTATAAGTATAACAAAAACAACAAACAAAAACAGAAAAAAGACCCCAAACAACCCATAAAAACAATGTAAAAACAAAAAAAGTAAGAATCCATTTTAGCTCTCTGTGCATGCGTGTGTGTGTGCACATGTGTGCTTGCATGCTTGTGTGTGACTAAATGTGTCCAAGTGTGAGTGTGTGTATGCTGAGTGCTCTTGCACACATGCATATATAATATATTACATTATGTACATGTATACATGTGTACAGGTACATGTACCACTGTGTTTGATCATGAAGCAAAACCTTCATAACTTAACAATTTAGCCGACAACCTTTAGATTGATCATTTACTAAAGAGCATAGGCTATGTTCAATAATCAAAACAAATTAACAAACCCGAAAAGTATGCTGCAGTGACCTCTTCTTTATATTATTCACTTACAAGAATAAAACTCACGTGAATAAAATTTAAAATGTGGTGAACAAAACTGTGTGACGAATACTAAGACAGTGAAACCAAGTGACCAAAAGAGTTTAGTACAATTTACAGACTCTGCTGGAGCCAATATCATCACATATTCATCTCATATTTCTTTCCAAGATATGTCTATCAAAAATTACTAGACACAGGACACCATAAGCTGAGGTACTTCGAAATATATGAATGGGAAACAAACTGCAAACATTACAACAAAACTTCAGGAAAGAGAATTATTAACATCATTGAAAACAAAGGATTCTGAATTCAGTTAGAAGTAGCCATGTTTTTGTTAGCACAATAGATTCACAGTTTCACATGCACAAACTAAGAAGCAAAGATCATCTAGGCCAGCTTACCTCTCCAGTGAAAGACTGAAAATCAGAAAAGGATGACACGTTGACTGGCTCAGAAACGTCCACATCGCTGACGTTGTTTGGTGCAGAATCCGGGCTTAGAGTCTGGCTATCCTGAGTATCCTCGCCTTCTACCTTCTTCTTCTTTGCTCGCTTCTTGCGGAATGCAGCCAACTGGAAAAAAGTCAGAAACTCTTTCTTATTAAACATATATTATATATATATCCACTTGATTTGTTAACAAAAAACCCCAACCCCTTTAAAGTTGGACACCTGTATTCCTTTTTAAGTCTTTCCCAAAATGACAAGGGAATATCATAATGCTACATCAAAGCTGCTAGAAAGTGAGCAGCGCATGTTCAATCCCCATTTGTGCCCAGATCCCCCCTCCCTGCTCCTATTCACTAGACCCTGAGTGGCGGTCTGGGTGCTACTGCCAGTCTTAACCTGAAGTCCTGTGTGCAACACAGATTCAGTGCACACAAAAGAACCCACACCAAGAAGAAAGTTGTCCCTGGCAAAATCCTGTAAAACTGGGAAATTAAAAAAAAAAATATATATATACATGCAAATGGAAGGAAAAAAATGGGTAGTGCTGCTCTTGTAGTTGTAATGACATGCTCTTCTCTGGTACAGCAGACCCTATAAAGTATAATTATGAGGAGTATTTCACGCAAGAGAAATCCAATTATCTGCCCCAAATGGGTGAAATAAAATTAACAAATCCTAGCTTTCTTCAGAATTGCTGAATTCAAAAACTGAATGTATGGTCACTCAATTGCCTTGGGCCTATTTGCCATTTGTGTTCTTTCAGTTTCAGTTGCTTTTTTCTTTTTATTATATCAAATTTCTTACCATAGAAAAAAATGCTTAGCCTATCTCATCATTGTGAAAAATCTTTCTTTAGATACTAAGATAGTCTTCTACCGTTCTAGCCTAGTGTCACAGTAGTAGTAGAAGTAGTACTCAGTAGTACTAGTAGTAGTCCTGGTAACGTTACTTCTATACTAGTAGCAGAAATAGTAGTAGTTGTAACTAGATGTGGTAGTACTAGTAGTAATACTAATACTGTAATAGAATACTAGTAGCAGCAGCAGAAGTAGTAGTAGTAGTTGTAGTAGTAGTAGTAGTAGTAGCAGCAGCAGTAGTAACAGCAGTAGTAGTACTTAATAAGTACTACTACTACAGTACTACTGTAGTACTAGTAGAGTAGTAAGTAGTAGTAGTGCTCAGTTGTACATTTCCTTAATTAATTACTATTAATTAGATATTATATATAACGATTTCTATCTCAAATACAAACGAAACAAAACAAAAATTAATCGACTGTGAATTACTGAGGAGTGACCAAAAAATCCGCCTGTTTAAAAAGTTATTGCTCTGTTGTTAAAATTGCTGATGGCAGGCAACTTGGCTGAACTTCAGTTCGAGATGAACTTCAGTTGGATGTTGTCACAGTTGACACGTCGACGTGAACCCAGAACAGACATTCATACACACGTCTCACAATCAAAATATGTAAAATAATTATTGTTGGAATCAAACAGGCACCTTTTCCTTGCCGGCGGCAAGTTTCTTCTTGCGATCCTCTTGTTCCATTGTTTTGTGCACTGTTAAAATGTGTTAGAATTCACGAATACGTCTGCAGCCATCATGAGCAGACGCCATTCTCCCTTCTTTCTTGAAGAGCACTTATTTACAACCCGGATTCGTAAGAGTATCTTCCCTTTCGCATAAAAAAAGGACATGAATGAGCTTTAATAAAAGGATAAAGATTTTAGGCCAACCCTTGTCTTACAATCTGTCCTTGTAAACGTAAACACATCAAAATAATCAATAAAACACGGAAACAAATAAAGCATGACAAAATCGCACACAATGCTAAAGGACAGCGCAACCACCCCCCCCCCCCCCCCCACACCCCCCCAACAAAACCCAAACTAACAAAAGCAAAAAAAAAACACTCACAGAGTATACATTTGTTTAGAAATCATTCTAATCAGATCTAGATTATTAAAGCAAACAAACAAACCAAACCCAAAACCACTTTAGGCTGTATGACAGAACGGCCAGGTCGTAAACCAAATCGGAAAGGGTGAAAAGTTATATTTTTTTCTCAATGAAATAAGATAAGTGTTTACAGGTATAATAATTTTTTTCAAGGGGTTTTGATAGATTAGAAAGTAGTAGTAAAAGTCTTAAGTCGTTTGAGGTGGACGCACTGTTCTGTTTTGTCTTGAAAAGTGGAATTACGTTTAGCCGTTTAAAAAAGTAAATGGAAAAGTATTAGTTTTAGTGCGTATATTACAGACAAAGGGAAGAGAAACGACAACATAGCCAGTCAACAATACACAGGAGGGTAAGTTTGACTAGGTGTCCCGAAACCTATGTGGTCGCAGGGCAGGAGAAGCAGTACGAAGTGAAACGATAGACTGTGTTCGAGATTTCCTTCACGAAAAAGTTGGACTTCCCCCTGAAAACAACAACAACAAACAACAACAGGAACAAGCAAACAAAAAGAAAAACCGGCATATTTATTGTCGGGGCCTGATGTTTTTTGTTCTTTGGATTCTTTTCTATCAGTTTTCCAAGTTCATGTACTGCTAGCAATGAGAAGTGAAACGAAAGACTATATGTTTGAGGTTTTCTTTACAAAACGACATCAAAGAAGATGGGGACAATCACAATGACGACTTCTTTTATTTCGAGGAAAATGAATAAGCACCCATGTGCTTTTTTTTAAATGTTTACATCCAATCCCCGCCCGTAGGGATATACCTTAATAATAAACCCAATACTCATACTCTCACACACTCAAAACAAAGGGAACAAAACTCTACCCCCCAAAAAAAAACAACAACCCCAAACAAAACAAACAACCCCCCCCAGAAAAAACCAACAACAAAAGAAAAGAAAAAAAGGCCTAACTTATAAAGTCATAAAAATGAACACATTAGGGAGGTGTAGCCTATCTTGCTATGATCTTCAGCAGACGTCTCAATCGCTCTTGGCTTCGTCACGGGATGGCCTAGTGGTCAGAACATTGCGCTCGCAATCTGACGACCCGGGTTCGATTCCCGTTCAAGGGGATACTTTTCCCTGGAGTTAACATCAGTGCAGACTCCACTCTCCTCAAAAGTCCTTCAGATGAGACTATAAACCGAAGCCCCGCGTGCGAACGCACGCAGAACATCTTGCGCGCGCACACGTTAAATCCTGTTCCGCTTTTCGTAAGAGTAGGCCATCGTGTGCCGGTGGGAACAGATGACAAAATTTACAAAACCGCATACACACGGGGACTGGATGTAAAAAAGCACAAAAGTGCTTAATCCATTATCCTCGATATAAAAGAATGAAATAAATTAAAAACATTATTGGCGTTAGCAAAGAGTCTGTAGATAGTGCTTTATTACACAAGCAGGAGCAGAAAGGCATCACTGAATGAATACCCTTGGTGGGGCTGACATTCTTCTTCTTCTTCTTCTTCTTCTTCTTCTTCTTCTTCCTCGAACACCCAGACAGCAACTCATTGTTGTCTGCCATATGAGCGAAAATGCGTCGCATTGCCGTTAAGCGCCTGACAAGTCAGGCCCAGCACATCCGACTTCGGCATAGGGGAGAATTATTGTTATACCTAAAAAAAACAACTTTCTGGGAAAGAAAAGGCAGGAGAGTGGACCAAAAAAAGGCAGAAAATAGACAAGGAGGAGGTGACAGGAAGAAAATGTTCAAGGCAGAAACAAAGAGAGGGATAGAAAAGAGGAAATTCCTAGCACAGAATTTCCAGAAGGTGGGGATGATGTTTATACTGACAAGCTCCCCCCCCCACCCCCACCCGCGCCCCCCTCCCCCCGTCCCTGCATCTTAACGGGGGAGGTGGGCTGACATTATTGACAAGCACCCAGTGGACTTCTGGCTCTGGGTTTACGATTTGATGAGCCTGGGTATAGATAGTGCTATGGTGATGGGATCGAAACAGGTGTGTGTGTGTGTGTGTGTGTGTGTGTGGTGTGTGTGTGTGTGTGTGTGTGTGTGTGTGTGTGTGTGTGTGTGTGTGTGTGTTGTGGTGTGTGTGTGTGTGTGTGTGTGTGGTGGGGGTGGAGGTGGGCGTGTGTGTGTGGAAGTTGGTGTGGTGGTGGTGGGGGGGGGGGGGGGGGGGGGGGGGGGGAGATAGCCTAGTGGTTAGAGTGGTGAATTCCTGATCTGACTGTGATTTTGTTGTGTGTGTGTGTGTGTGTGTGTGTGTGTGTATGTTATGTGTGTGTGTTGTTTTCTTGTTGTTGTAGGCTAGTAATTGTTGTTGTTGAGGAGGAGAATGGAATTAGCTCTCGTGTTTTGTTGTTGTTGCTTGTTTGTTTTGGGTGTGTGTGTGTGTGTGTGTGTGTGTGTGTGTGTGTGTGTGTGTGTGTGTTGTGTGTGTGTGTGTGTGTGTGTTTGTTGTTGTTTTCTTGTTGTTGTAGGCTAGTAATTCTTGTTGTTGTTGAGGAGGAGAATGGAATAAGTTCTCGTGATTTTTGTTATTGTTGTCTGTTTTGGTGTGTGTGTGTGTGTACGTGTGCGCGCGTGCGCGCGTGCGTGTATGTTACACCAGTCCCTACTGTGCGTGTGGTTTTGTACATTTTGTCCTCCGTTCCCACCCGCACACGATAGCCTACTCCTCCGAAAAGTGGGCACAGTTGTTTTTTATTTAAATGTGTGCGCGAGATGCTCTGCGTGCATTCACACACAGGACCTGTTTGTAGTCTTATCCGAAGGATTATTTTATTTATTTATTTATTTATTTATTCTTTTATATCGAGGATAATGGAATAAGCACTCATGTGGGGTTTTTTTTTACAGCCAGTCCCCGTGTGTATGCGGTTTTGTAAATTTTGTCATCTGTTTCCACAGGCACACAATGGCCTACTCTTCCGAAAAACGGAACAGGATTTAACGTGTGCGCAAGACGTTCTGCATGCGTTCGAACACGGGGCCCCGGTTTATAGTCTCAACCGAAGGACTACAAGTGAAGGAGCAAGGCTGAGTCTTTCATAGGTGTCAGCGCCGGAGAAGATGTTCCTCTAGAGTTAAGATAGGTAAAGACTCTCCCGTGTGTGTGTGTGGGGGGGGGGGGGGGGGGGGGGGGAGGGGGGGGGGGGGGGGGGGGAGGTGGAGGTGGGGGGGGGGGGGAGGCTGTCAGTATGATCATCCCCACCTTCTAGACATTCCGTGCTAGAGATTCCCTTTTTTATCACTCTCTTTGTTTCTGCCTTGTTCTTTTTCTTCCTGTCGCCTCCTTCTTGTCTATTTTCTGCCTTCTTGGTCCGTTCTCCTGCCTTTTAAAAATTAAATTTTTTTTTAATATATAAAAGACCTTAAAGATAAGAATTGTCTCCCATGCTGAAGTCGGATGCGCTGTGCTTGACTTGTCAGGCGCTTAACAGCAGCACAACGCATTTTGAGCTCATAATTTATGAGAGACAACAGTAGAGAAGAAGAAGAAGAAGAAGAAGAAGAAGAAGAAATTTTGGTATAAAGGACGCACACAATACTTCTTGCTCACACGTTAAAAAAAAATTCCTCACCCACTTTTCATAGAAGAGTACACACACACACACATGAGTGATGTTGGTTCATGGTACAGTCCCTAAATTGGATAACTCCACTAGGACTATAATACAACCAAACCAACATAGAAGAGCAGACCAGCTACAGCTGAAGGCAGCATAGCACCCTGCCTGCCACATAGAGAGGGATGAGCTCCGCCAGGTTCAACTTGCACAGAACATACTGCTTGACAAAACTTGTTTATTTATTTATACGACGTTAAGTCATGGTAGATTTTTCTGCTTGACATTCGGGCTGCTCTCCTCGGGGAAAGCGCATCGCCACAAGATCAACGCCATTCATTGTGTTTTTCTTTTTCTCTCTGCAGCTGTATTTGTTTCACTATCAGAGTGACTTTTTTCTACAGAATGTTGCCAGGGACAACTCTCTTGTTGTCGTGAGTTCTTTTATGCGCGCTAAATAATTATGGGGAACATACAGGACCTCGGTTTAACGTCTCATCCGAAAGACTAGCACCCAGACCACCACTAATGGATGGGGGAAGAGTTTCGACCCCAAACAGGGATCAAACCACTGCACACTTCCAACCCCGCACTTTTCGCTTTCTAGGCAGGTGCGTTACCTCTAGACCACCGATCCTCTTCATTGCTATGCCTAAACTGACTCTTCTAGGAGTTTAGGGAGAAGTCAAGATGATGAGGGTGGAATGATGATGCTATGGAAATAAACTGACTTTGTTTTGAGGCTACTTCAGTGATAATCCGTAGCTTACTCTGTGCTTGTCGTCATCATTATAATATTATCCTGGCGTCAACCAGGGCAAGGAGATACACACACCTGCAGTGGTCAAGTTGCATGAGAAATCCAATCGGTGATGTAGTTGAAGCGCAATGAGTACATGTGATTTTACACTAGTGAGTTTACACTAGTGAGTTTACACAAGTGATTTTAAACTAGTGAGTTTATACTGGCTTAGGTATTGCTGATAAATTATTTGGGTGTTGTTGGGTTGTTGTTTATATCTTGTGATGGGTGCGTGTTTTTTTTTTGTAATGATGGTTTTTCTGTTTACTGTTTTTATGTACGGCTTGTAACTCACATGAATTTGTCTGTTTGTGAGATAAGCAAGTAACTGAATGGAACTGAAATGAAGTGGATAATACTCCACCTGCCACTCTGTGTAGGAAATGGCTGGACCCCCTTCACCCCCCCTCCCCGCCCCCCAAAAAGCTAACAAAAAATCCAAACACACAACAACAGCAGAAACAACAACAACCCCAGCCCACCAGCACCTCCCCCCCCCCACTCCCCAAGCAAAAAACAAAAAATAAGATCAAAGAAAAAAGGCTGAATTCGTTATTATATAATGACATGTGGGGGACGGGATAGCTCAGTGGTCGGAGCACTCGCTTTCCCCCAGCCAAGTTTAGCAGCGTCGAGCGTGGTTACCACTTGGATGGGTGACCGTTTGTGCGCCTTGGCTTCAGTACAGTTCCCCAGTTCACCCAGCTGTAAATGGGTACCTGCCCTCTTTAGGGTCAGGGAAGGTAAAGCGGCGAGGGAGAGGAGATGGGCGCCGCCCTCAATATGCTGGTCCTAGAGAAGTGAGGTCTCTGACGCCTCGCTCCCCTACGACCTTACAGGTTATGGGACACCTTTATCTTTTACCTTTACATAATATTGTCTACATCTAGGTTTGTTCAGTTGTGATTACAGCATCTGCGTCCTTTAAAGAGTTTCAAGTTTTAATGTAGATGATTTTGAATTCACATAAATGAGTCAGTGGAAAAAACAACAACACCCAACCCCAAAGTATTGATTTAGGCTGTGTTTCCCTCCGATTGTTCACACTAGGCACGTGTGTGTGTGTGTGTGTGTGTGTGTGTGTGTGTGTGTGTGTGTGTGTGTGTGTGTGTGTACATAGTAAGGCACATACGTACGAAGGTACGCGCGCGCCCGTGTGTATGCATGCACGCACGCATGTATGTGTGCATGCATGCATGCGTGAGCGTGTGTATTAACTTGTCAGGCCTCTACCATTCTGTCATTATCATTTGCTGTCCTGGCATCCTGATTTTCATGCTGTAATGAAGTTTTGAAAAAAAGAGCCTCTGAAAAATAATGGCAGAAGACTTGTGGGAAGTAGACATCAGTATGTTCTTTCGAGCCAGAAGGCCCATAGAGCCGGAGCTTATCCCGGTTTCTGTAGCGTTAAGCGAACTGATGGTTTTTCACCACCCCTGTGACAGGACGCTAGTCTGTCGCCAGATACTTCCCCAGCAGAGCTGGTACCCACTTGTACACCTGGGTGGAGTGAGGAAAATAGGAGTAAAGTGTCTTTCCCAAGGACACAACACCGAGCCGAGCGGGGATCGAACCCGCGACCTCTGGATCACGAGTTGACCGCCTAAACCACTCGACCAGTAGACATCAGACAGATATTTATTGTGATGCATGATCTCACCACTTATCCCGTCCACTTTCCTCTGTGTGTGTGTGTGTGTGTGTGTGTGTGTGTGTGTGTGTGTGTGTGTGTGTGTGTGTGTGTGTGTGTTGTGGTGTGTGTGAGAGAGAGAGAGAGAGAGAGAGAGAGAGAGAGAGAGAGCGGAGAGAGAGAGAGAGAGAGAGAGAGAGAGAAGAGAGTGTGTGTGTGTGGTGTGTGTTTGTGTGTGTGTGTGTGTGTGTGTGTGAGAGAGAGAGAGAGAGAGAGAGAGAGAGAGAGAGAGAGAGAGAGTGTGTGCGTGAGAGAGAGAGAGAGAGAGAGAGAGAGAGAGAGTGTTGTTGTTGACTTCAATTTTACGTCTGTTCACTTTTAGTGATATTAGACGCCCCCCCCCCCCTCCCCCCCATTCCCTCCAAAAAAAAAACCCAAACCAAACAAACAAAAAAAACAAAAAAACCCGGGAGATGTGGATGTGGTGTTAAAAAAAAAAAAAAAAAAAAAAAAAATCTCGAAAAACTTGGCAATGCGACAGGAATTTAAAAAACAACAAAAAAACCCAACAAGTCATTAACGTTAATGTAACTATAACAAATGTCCTATGGGACTGTAACAAAGACCTTTCACAATTTCAAATGCCAATTTTAAATTACTGAATATGCTGGTGAGGGAGTTTTCAGAAAAATGGGGCATGAAAGGTTTTACACTCTGGCAGTCAAAAAGTATATGAGTATTAGTGATATTCTCACCACACAGGCATTTACCATTTTTGCTGAATTTGGTTATCAATGCATTTAGTTTCATTCTATAGAATAAAGTATTAATTCTCCTTGACGTAAAAACACTTGTACTAACTTCTGAATGGTTCCCCACTGTTAGATTATGGGTATTGATTGCAGTTCTAGTTAAAAGTCTCTCATTTTGCTGATTACTATCAGTGACCTTTACCTCCGTAAAGTTCTTGGGTGTTATTCTCACTTCTAAGCTAACTTGGAATGCACATATCGAAGACAATTTAACTAAAGCAAAGAAAGGCTTAAACTTTTTGAAGATGGTAAGTAAACAGTTCTGGGGCCAAGACACATTAAATATGAAATATTTAGCTACATCCCTTATTCGTTCAAAATTATCGTATGGTCAAGAGGTCTTTTTCAGTGCGCCTAAGTATTTACTTAAAAAGTTACAAAGTATAGACTGCAAAGCATACAGACTGGCTCTTGGTGTGCCTTATCACGCCTCAGCCCTGGGAACATATAACGAAGTCGGCATATTGCCTTTAGATGATTACCGTCAACTGGCATGTGCTAAATATTTGCTTAGAAACAAAACGACAGAAAACTTTATTTCAGAAGAAATAGAAGTGAAATCAGAGTTTAATTTTCCTAAAAGAGCGAAATATATATCCTCTTTAATGCCCATAAGTACATATGTGTCTGATCTGGTAGAAAACTCTGAAGTCAATCAACACAGCATGGACACACGAGAAGCAATCTGAAGCAATCAAGAGAGAGAGAGAGAGAGAGAGAGTGTGTGGGCGTGCGTTGAGAATATTGTCATCGGTGACGCAATTAGGTCAAGCGGTCACGAATGAGGTCACAGAGAGCTTGCAGATCACACTGGGCATAGTAATAGACCCTGGTCTTCCTCCCTGTGTATTGAGGTCCCAATGTGTCTCCTCTTTTGAAGGCTGGACAGCTAACTTCACACGTTCTTCCCACAGCGTGTTGTTCTGTTGTTTTTTTAAAAATTTGATCAGCCAGCAGGTAAAATCATAGGTGCTGTTCTGATCGCGGGTGTGTACTCCAGCACAATGCCATCAGAATCACAACAGCACACAACATCTCAAGGTGGGAAGAAGAAGAAGAAGAAGAAGAAGAAGAGGAAGAAGAAGAAGAAGAAAGAAGAAGAAGAAGAAGGAAGAAGAAGAAGAAGAAGAAGGAAGAAGAAGAAGAAGAAGAAATAGAAGAAGAATAGAAGAATAAGAAGAAGAAGAAGAAGAAGAAGAAGAAGAAGAAGAGGAAGAAGAAGAAAAGAAGAAGAAGAAGAAGAAGAAGAAGAAATAGAAGAAGAAGAAGAAGAAGAGAAGAAGAAAAAGAAAGAAAGAAAGAAAGAAAGAAAGAAGAAGAAGAAGAAGAAGAAGAAGAACAACAACAACAACAAGAAGAAGAACAAGAAGAAGAAGAAGAAGAAGAACAAGAAGAAGAACAAGAAGAACAAGAAGAAGAAGAAGAAGAAAGAGAGAGAGAGAGAGAGAGAGAGAGAGAGAGAGAGAGAGAGAGAGAGAGAGAGAGAGATTTATATGTTATTCTTATATTTCGAGGATAATGGAATAAGCGGCACTCGTGTGCTTTTTGCCTCATCCAGTCCCCCTGTGTATCCAGTTTTGTCAATTTTTGTCATCCGTTCCCACAGGCATACAATGGCCTACTCTTCCGATAAGCGGAACCGGTTTTAACGTGTGCGCAAGATGTTCTGCGTGCGTTTGTACACGGGACCTCATTTATTTCATTTTCATTTATTTTTCATTTATACCACTTTAAGTCACGGCATATTTCTCTGCGTGAAATTCGGGCTGCTCTCCCCAGGGAGAGCCCGTCGCCACAAGAGCAGCGCCACCCCCCTTTTTAAAAAATAAATCCCGTCTGCAACTGTATGTTTCCCTATCAGAGTGGCATTTTTCTACAGAATTTTGCCAGGAACAATTCTGTTGTTGCCGTGGGTTCTTTTACGTGCGCTAAATAAATATGTGTAACACACGGGACCTCGGTTTATCGTCTCATCCGAAAGACTAACGCCCAGACCACCACTCATGGTCTAATGGATGGTGGAAAAGTCCAAACGGGATTCGAACCACCGCACACTTCCGACCTGGAGTTTTCGCTTTCTAGACAGGCGCGTTACCTCTAGACCACCGATCCACTCGGTTATAGTCTCATCCAAAGGACTTTTGGGGAGAGTGGAGTCAGCACTGATGTTAACTCCAGAGGAAAAATCCTCTTGAATGAGAGAGATAGACAGACAGAGACAGAGACAGAGAGAGAGAGGCAGAGAGAGAGAGACAGAAAGAGAGAGACAGACAGAGACAGAGACAGACATACAGACAGACAGACAGAGATGGACACAGACAAAGTGGAAAGACGTTAAATCAAAGAGCGAACAGACAGACAGACAAGAGACAGAGGAGGAAGAGACAGAGAACACAAATCTTCCCGTTCATCCTTCACATAATTATTCAAAACTCAAGGAAGACTAGAATTATATACGGGCTGTTAAATTAATAGTGATTTTTTTTTTAATTGAACATCAAAGATTACATAATTCATACTATGGCAGGTTTTAAGAAAAAGAAAGCGTGAATACAAAACAAACCCCCCCCCCCCCCCAAAAATCAAAAAAAAAAATCAGTTGTCAACTCTTGTCACCCGAAACTGTTCTAAGTTTTCTTTCTTCCCATTTTCTACTTCCACAAAAAAATCTCTCTGCAATAACAAGAATTATAACACTGAGGAAGGCCAGGGCAAATGATAGATGAGACTGGGAAAATAAATTCGATTTCTTGCTTTCATGTTTAAAAAAAAAACTACAAGAAAAAACAAACAAACAAACGAACAAAACCCAACCCTTCCTTATCTGGGAAGCCATGAACCTAGTTTTCAGTTCTAACAGTCGTCCTACAAAGGAAGAGATATTAAAAAAGTATTTTTATAATTATTTTTTTTAGGATGAGATACTTGTATCACTGATTTTGACTGAGACTACACCTTCCTCCCTCTCCGCCCCCCCCCCTCCCTATTCTTGACAATTGAGAAAGTTTTTAAACATGTACAGAGTTTTTGCCATGTAGCAGAAACTTATATTTTGTTTTAAACGAACATGTGAGCCTTGAGCCTGAGGATATACTCAAGAAGATAAATCGAAGAACATAATATTTATACACTATATACATTTTCCCTCTTTGCTTCATGTTTACGATCAATCCTTTTTGCCTAAAGAAGGGTTTAAATAAACCCAACACTATCTGCTGCCAAACGCTGTGTTCTGACCTTTCTGCTTCTATACATCTTTATCAATTGCACTATTTTTGCTACGGAAAGCAGAGGACCGCGGGGAGTGGAGGAAGCTGGTTGCAAAATCTTCATTGGTGCCCCCACGGTCCAAGGACTACGGGATAGATGAGGGGTGA
This sequence comes from Rapana venosa, assembly GCA_028751875.1. NCBI lineage: Eukaryota > Metazoa > Mollusca > Gastropoda > Neogastropoda > Muricidae > Rapana > Rapana venosa. The sequence goes on along the minus strand of CM054136.1, from coordinate 78,213,070 downwards.
GAGAGATTTTTTCTGCTAGATCATTTGATAATGCGACGTCGTCGTCCTTTTGTTGTTGTTGTTCATTTTGTACACCGACATGGTAAGGTAAAGGTGTCCCATAACCTATGTGGTCGTAGGGGAGCGAAATGTAAGAGACCTCATCTTCTCTAGGGGCCAGCGTATTGAGGGCGGCGCCCATCTCCTCTCCCTCGCTGCTTTACCTTCCCTGACCCTAAAGAGGGCAGGTACCAATTTACAGCTGGGTGAACTGGGGGAACTGTACTGAAGCCAAGGCGCGCAAACGGTCACACATTCACTTGGTAAGCACGCTCAATGCTGCTTAACCTCAGCTTGGGGGAAAGCGAGCGCTCCGACCACTGAGCTATCCCGTCCCACACCAACGTGACGATATTGTTTTTTTCAAACTAATTATGCTTTGAAGCAGTTTATGACATATCAATTAGTTACCAAAAGCTAAGTCTTGTAATTAAGATTTTTTTTTTTGTCTCTCTCTCAACCAAAAATATGAAGCTTTCGGATAGAGTATGACGCGATTTTTTAGAATCAACATTGTACCATAAAATAGAGTTAAATTTATTAAAGTACATTCATTATAGATTTACTACAGCTGATACCTTTTGTTGTTGTTATTCAAATACATGACAATCTGATACTCCTCTTATTTCACTCAAAGCAGTTTTCCAGTGAAGTTTCAATCACAGACATAGCTCCGGCATGCAACAAAGACACCTTTCGCAAAGACAAAAGAAAACCCACACAAAGATGTCCACAGTACACACTATATATTTATATACAAACGCACTGTCACTGTCAGTCCTTTCTCTTCACTCCCCAACTCCATTATCATTATCATTGTTATTGCTCTCTTATGTTATGGATGGATTTCTTGTTTTAGACTTAGAACTTCTGAAATAATGATGAGCATAGGTAGAAGGCAATATCTTCAACAACAAACAAGTATAATATTGCGCACTTGATTCCGCTATACTGTTCCTCCATTTGTATGTAAGCCGATGAGTGACATATACACAATCCTGATTAATTTGAGCCCAGGCACCTTAGCATTTTCCTCAGAGCTTTAGAAGCTGACTGCAAAGGAAATGGCATTTGATAAAAGTGCATGCCTAAAAATCACTGCATAAAGGGTTTGTGTAAAACACACATAGTTTTGTTTTGGTCACATTGCAAAAAGTACGATATTTTTTTTCGTGTTAATACTATATGGTTCAGTGAAATTGATTTGCTGAAGGAACATAGAACTCTTGAATTTTACAACCGCCAAAATAAAGTCTTCTGCTTGCTATTAGCTGAAATCTATTTTGAGAGATCACAAAAATCCTTGCGTTTTGCAATTTTAAAAAAAAAATTTGTAATCACAACCATTCAAAAATTCTCGCGACAAGTGACCAACAATTCTCATCGAAACATCAGTCTATTCGTTCATTTTGCTTGGCTACAAAAAACCCCAAACAACACAATTAAGAAATAGTGAAGAAACAAAACATTCAGTTAATCAATGGCATGATTTGATGACGAAAATTCCCCGTGCCATTTTTTCAAGGTAGGTAACAATTACGTCTATTTGTGCATTATTATGTACACGATGTGTGTTCTGACAGCTTGCTTATATTATAGTATATACAGAGGGTATATCCAGACTCCAGTAGATTATTTTTGGGATAATCACTGAATAGGTTTATCAGACAAACGGTACATAATCAAAGCTGATGTACTGAATTAAGAATACAAAAAAATATGATAGTAAGAACAATCAGCCGTTACGATTTTTTTTTCTAGGTGAAAAAGTGGAAATCTAGTTTTGGGTGTTGGTGGTTTGACATCAAAGTATCGAACTATTTCATTTATAATATAGATTATTGTTAATTTTAATGTGTGTGTGTGTGTGTGTGAGTATGTGTGCATGCGCGCGTGCGTGCATGGTTGTGTTTGATTGCGCACGCGCGTGTGTATGTGTGTTTGAGCGTGAGCACCTCCATGCGTGTGTAGATAAATGCATGCATACATTGCAGTAGAACACACATGTATGCTGCTGATGCTATAGTGTGTGTGCACACAGTGCATGCGTGTGTGCATTTATCGCGTACATCATTTCACCGTCGTACATACCGCTTTTGTACGTGGTATATCATAGAGCAGCGTGTGTCTAACTGCATACACGCGCGAGTATATAAACTAAAACCCCAAACAACCCACGAGACAAACACAAACCTAGAGTGCCGCAAGCGCAGGAGACAGGCCCATCCTGACATTAATTAACAGACAAAAAGTAGATCACCACAACCCTTGTGCAAGACACTTTTCCCCAAATGCACGCGCACAAGAGAAGCACACTCAAACTCTGCATCTTTTTCACCTTCCTTCCTTCCTTCTCTCGACCTTCCTTCTTCCTTCCTTCTCTCGACCTTCCTTCCTTTCTTTCTCTCGACAGTGTCATAGGGACTGTCATTCCCCCGTATCTATCGTAGTACTTACTGGCTAGCCACACACGCCTGACGATGTACCAAGAATACAACACACCTATAGATAGAGAGCAACTCCAGAGTCTTCCGAGACTGAAGGATGCCTACAGTACCGATCTCTGGTGGTCCACTGTCTGTGCAATGATCTGACCATGCACGATCTGTGAGGCGCTGTATATTTTATAATGAAAGATGTTTTTTTGTTTATTTGTTTTTGTTTGGTCAGTAAGGGACCCGGAAGGAAGCAGACAGCGTACTTCTCTGCGCATGTGCACACGTTCACGGATGTGGACTAAGGGGATGGGAATACCCTTGATGTGGTCGAGAGTTGTGGTGCTAATAATGATGATAATAATAATAATAATAATCATAATCATAATCATGATGATGATAAATACAAAAATAATCGAAAAAACGTGCAGAAAACATTTAAATGTGAGGTGAGGCTTTCACCAAGAATGGAAGAAGAATGACCGTGGCTTGTTTGCAGTCACTGGTGCCAGGAATAAATACCCTGTGTATAAACAAAAACAACAACAACAACATTACTGTAAAAAAAACAACAACAAACCCATTACAACATGCGTCCATTCTTTCCATGCAGACCAATTGTCCCCGAAGTTTCATCTAAAAAAAAAAAACTACCAGAAAACCAGGTTAGTCGTGCACAGGGTTCTGTGTTCAAATCCCAGTCGCATCACATTAAAAAATAATAAAAGAAAGCCTGCCACTGTCAGAGTCGTTCTGGTTGTGGAGTGAGTGTATGTCATTAAATCGATGCTGTTCTCCTAATCGTCTGCATTCTTCTGGGTTTATCTCCCTTTGATCAAATCCGTTTAGAATGGGTGTTAATGCAAAAAGCCGAATGAAAGAAAGTAAAAAAGACTGCCAGGTTGTGGTGTGTGTGTGTGTGTGTGTGTGTGTGTGTGTGTGTGAGTGTGTGTGTGTGTGCGTTGTGTGTGCGGGTTTGTGTGTGTGTATGTGTGTGTGTGCGTGCGTGTGTGGGTGTGTGTGTGTTAGTAAGACTTTCAGTGCTACATTCTTGAGCAAAACCAAATCCACCTGCCTCAGGAAAACATCACACACCAATACACCTCACCCACAAACAACGAAACACTGTCATCAAGTCTCCCACCATCATAACTTCCAGTAGTCCAGTATATCTCGTTCCTCCAGTTTTTTTGTTGTGGCCATTTTGTCAATCCTCGCACACACAAAAAAACCCCCAACCTCAAGTAGAATGTCCAGACTTTTGGAAGTCGCACAAAGTCGAGCTGGGTGAACAAAACATTCTCAAACACTTTCAAACAGTTGCCTTTTTGTGTGTAAGTGTGTGTAAAAGTTGAGTTGAGCCTGAAGAGTGGGATGCCAGTACGTGTGTTGGCTGGCACGAACCTGTCACACACTTTAGAACGTTCAAAACATATCACAGAGCCTTCATGGTCCATTTTTTTTCTGTTCTGGAGTGACCCACTCTTCCACAATGTTCGTCCACTTTCTTCTGTCCAGTGCTGCTGAACAGCTGTAGCTGTGTCCAAGAATCGCCCATACATACAAGAAAAATAACATTAAAAAAAAACCCAAAACAAACCCCAACAACAATCAACGTGCAGAATTAGTAAAGTGCATTATAACTGTAAAACTTGAGACGTACCTGTGCAAAAATTGTGCTTGCTTTTCCCAACCCCCCCCCAAAAAAAAAACCCACCCCCAAAACCCCCAGGTGAGAAAGAATAGAGGGAACAGAACAGAAAGATGAGACACTTTTGATCCTTTTTTTTTCTTAATATATGTGTTGTGTGTGTGTGTGTGTGTGTGTGTGTGTGTGTGTGTGTGTGGTGTGTGTGTGTGTGTTAGTGTGTGTTTGTGTGTGTGTGTGTGTTGTGTGTGTGTGTGTGTGTGTGTGTGTGTTGTGTAGTGTGTGTGTAGTGTGTGTGTGTAGTGTGTGTGTGTATGTAAGTGTTTGTGCGTGCGCGCGTGTGTGTGTATGTAAGTGTGTGTGTGTGTGTGTGTGTGTGTGTGTGTGTGTGTGTTTGATATGTTTGTGTGAACGATTCGCGTTCGCTCTCTCAGAGTATCAGACACCAGGCGGGTAGTTTTCTGCTCTGCTCCAGCTAGGCTAGCCTGTTCGGTCTCAGTTTGCTTTTTTTCCCCCTTCTTTGTTCTTTCCCCATCACGTTACCAGTCGGCATTATATTATAGCCAGCCTAGTCTTGCTTCAGGAACTGTGCGAAGGAGAGACTGTACACTTGTATTTCAGTATCAAAATGTTGTGGTATACCATCTTTGTTTATGACTGTGACTGACAAGCGATGATGAAGGATAGGAAGAGGGGGAGGAGGAAGAGAGAGATTAGAGATAGAGAGACAGACAGAGACAGGAGAGAATCAGAGACAGACAGACAGAGACACAAAGAGACAAAGTCAAGAGAGCAAAAAACGATTTTAGTGCACAATCTTTGATGCGAAACCATGATAATTATTATGAAACAAGTTCTTCGAAGCAATCCCACAACACAACTAGATTCCCAGATCAAACGTTGTTGTGGGCTGGTCAAAGGAAGAGAGGTTCTAGGAGTCTGCAACAGACTGTGGCACAACAACTGGTAGAGGGTACTGTGCAGCAACTGTTGCTGATTTTATATATATATATATATATATATATATATATATATATATATATATATATATATATATATATATAATATCACTGATGTGACGAATAAGAAAAAGGATTATGCATCAATTCAAAATTGCAAGATAAAAAAGCATAGAAAAAAGGGGAGAGGAGAGAGTGTTTTGAGAAGGTGTTGTGTGTGTGTGTGTGTGTTGTGTGTCAGCGCGTGCGGGTGCGGGGGGGGGGGGTGGGGTGGGGGTGTTGAGAGGTGGCGGCGTTAGAGAGAATTTGCCGTGATAACATACTATGTGCAAAAATTCAAACTGTTACCCACAGTGTCTTCATTGGTGTAAGGTAAGAATGATCACGCGCAAAAAAGTGCAACAGTACAGAGTTCCACACCGTATGTTCATAGTGCTCTCTTTTATCACTCTCTGGCTTTTGTTTGGACACTCGTACATACACAAGGTAGCCCAAACACACCCTCACAAGGATATTTCAATATGATAACGACACACATACACACACAAAGAAAAAAAACAACAAAACCAAGGACAGAATAATATTCGTGAACAAAATTCAAAGTGAAGCATTTGTAGGTACTGCTTTCAGTGTCAACATTTTTTTTTTCATTGCTATTGGTTTTCCATGTGGTTACGAGAGACATGACAGATCAACACAATGCATCTTCAACATCAAACCGTCTTTGCCACTACGACTGATCAGTGCCGCTAATAATAATAATAATAACAACAATAATATATAATAATTTACCTTATAGTCTACTAACACTTGGTTACTTTGCAAGTGACGGGAGTCAGGGGGAGGGGGGGAGAGGGGGGGATTGGACGGGATTTATAATAATAGCAGGGAGAAAATCACTGGCCTCAACTCTTCACACAAACGGTCACAGCTTGAAACCGTAAAACTGATGGCGTTTAGTCCAGCAGAGCGTTATCTCGAGATAATCATTCTTCAGTTTTGCAGAAAATCACCTGTCTTCTGCTCAATATTGAGATTTGAGATTCAGCCGAGAACTGACAGTCGTTTAGTCCAAGGTTGGGTTTGAAGTCTACAGGTTTATACCGAAAAATTCTTCACCGTTTATGAAACTTTTTTCTTCTTCTTCTTCTTCTTCTTCCTTTCAAGGATGGGGGGTGACTAGAAGAGTTGAGTGGTTTATCCAGTGGAGGCCCTGTCGCCTGCAGAAGGAGGTAGTCAGCTGACGATACACACGCCGCTCTTTTTCTTGTCCTTCTCCCCGGCCGCGTGCGCATGCGCCTGCGCGTGTGTCTTCCGCTTGGCCTTGGGCTGCTGCTTGGAGTCCAGGGAATGCTCTGTGGTGTAGGGGGGGTCCGCGTGACTGGTCATCGCCGCGTTCTGGAACCGCACGACAGAAGAGAGATGCAAAGTTTATGGAGCATAACTGTAAAAAAAAAAAGATAAATTATAGTGTGGACTTGGGGGAAAAAGAATGTTGTGTAGTGTGTGTTGTGTGTGTGTGTGTGTGTGTGTGTGTGTGTGTTTGTTTGTGTGTGTGTGTGTGTGTGTGTGTGTGTGTGTGTGTGTGTATGTGTGTGTGTGTGTGTGTGTGTGTGTGTGTGTGTGTGAGAGAGAGAGAGAGAGGAGAGAGAGAGAGAGAGAGAGAGAGAGAGAGAGAGAGAGAGAGAGAGAGAGAGAGAGAGAGAGACAATGAGAAATTCTTTTAATGAAAATTTTTTATTTCGAGGATAATGAAGAAGCACCCATGTGCTTTTTTACATCCAGTCCCCGCCCTTAAGGATATATATGATAATAAGATAAAATAAAGCCCATACCAAGAGAGAGAGAGAGAGAGAGAGAGAGAGAGAGAGAGAGAGAGAGAGAGAGAGAGAGAGAGAGAGAGAGAGAGAGAGAGAGAGAGAGAGAGAGAGACAGAGACAGAGACAGAGACAGAGAGACAGAGAACTCTGAACTCTGAAATGATTTCATGTACGTTGGCCCTTCGCCACAATACATTTGTTGGGCTTGGGATGGAACAGTGGGTTAATTCGCATCATTGGCAAAGCAAATGCACAAACAAGTAATGATCTATGACTGAGTAAAAAAAAAAAAAGCACACAATAGTGTATTTCACTATTATAAACCTTAAATCAACCATAACCCAATTCATAGAAAGAAAGATGATGTCTAAGGAAAATCAGAGAGAGAGAGAGGAGAGAGAGAGAGAGAGAGAGAGAGAGAGAGAGAGAGAGAGAGAGAGAGAGAGAGAGAGAGAGAGACAGACAGACAGACAGACAGAGAGAGAGAGAGAGAGAGAGAGAGAGAGACACAGAGAGAGAGAGAGAGAGCGAGCGAAAGAGAGAGAGAGAGAGAGAGAGAGAGAGAGGAGAGAGAGAGAGAGAGAGAGAGAGAGAGAGAGAGAAGAGAGAGAGAGAGAGAGAGAGAGAGAGCGAAGAGAGAGAGAGAGAGAGAGAGAGAGAGAGAGAGAGAGAGAGAGAGAAGAGAGAGGAGAGAGAGAGAGAGAGAGAGAGAGATGAGAGACAGGAGAGGGAGAGAACGGAGAGAGAGCAAAGTGGTTAAGACCAGTTGACTTCAATCTTTTGGGTCCATGAAGTCGTGGGTTCGAATCCTGGCGATGTCCGGTGACTTAGGTGGTGAGGGTTATTACGATCTCGCAGGTCAACTTTACGAATGTAGACCAATCAATGTCTTAATTCTCTTCGAGTATATCATACATACGTAAAGGTGTCCCATAACCTACGTAGTCGTAGGGAAGTGAGGCATCAGAGACCTCAGCTTCTCTAGGAACCAACATATTGAGGCGCGGCGCCCATCTCCTCTCCCTCGCTGCTTTACCTTCCCTGACCATAAAGAGGCAGGTACCAAAAAATGGTATTCACTGAAGAAAACAAACTGAAAATCGGACAATGCTATGAAAAAGTTATTGCAAATTGAAATGCTAGAGTCCATGAAGTGATAAAATGAGAGATTGATAAATTTAGCATCGTAACAGGTGGTCAGGATGATGGGTTGGGTATTTTAAAGCAAAAGGAAACAAGATTATGCATTAACACTTGAGTACAAGGAAGAAGAGAGCTCATAGCTTTATAATGAATGGAAATATCAAAGTCAACAATCTGACCCCCCACCTGCCTAAAATAATTCCTAGCAGAAACGAGGTTAAGGTGCAGCATGACTCATGTCGTCGTGGAGCGTCACCCCCATATCCATCCATCCATCCGTCCGTCCGTCCGTCCGTCCGTCCGTCAATCCGTCCGTCCATCCATCCATCCATCCATCCATCCACCCACCACCCACCCACCCACCCACCCATCCATCCATCCATCCATCCATCCATCCATATTATTGAGAGAGAGAGAGAGAGAGCGAGAGAGAGAGAGAGAGAGAGAGAGAGAGAGAGAGAGGAGAGAGAGAGAGAGAGAGAGAGAGAGAGGAGAGAGAGAGAGAGAGAGAGAGAGAGAGAGAAAGAGAGAGAGAGCCGAGTGGTGAAGACCATTTGACTTTAATCCCATGGGTCCATGAAGTCGTGGGTTCGAATCCTGGCGACGTCTGGTCAATTACGAGTGGGATTTTTTACGATCTCCCAGGTCAACTTTCAAGTACAGACCTGCCAATGCCTTAATTCTGTTCGTGTATATACGCATGCAGAAGATCAAAATATGCAAGTTAAGGATCCTGTAACTCACGTCAGCGTTCGGTGGGTTACAGAAACACGAACATACCCAGCATACAATCCCTGAAGTGAGAATGCTGGTGAAACCTTCCTGGTTGGGAAAAAACCCACTTGCAAATATACGTAACCCCCCCCCCCCCCCCCCCCCCCAGAGCTCTAGCCGAGGATCACAATCGGTGTGGATCGGTGGTCTCGAGGTAACGCACCTGCCTAGAAAGCGAAAAGTCCGGGTCGGAAGTGTGCTGTGGTTTGATCCCCGTTTGGGCCCGAAACTTTTCTCCTATGCACTAGACCGTGAGTGGTGGTTTGGGTGCTTGTCTTTCGAATGAGACGATAAACCGAGGTCCCGTGTGTTACGCATAATTATTTAGCGCACGTGAAAGATTCCATGCCAACAAGAGAGTTGTCCCTGGCAAAATTCTGTAGATAGGGAAAGAAAATAATACAGTTGCAGATGGGAAAAGAAAACAAAAATAATGGGTGGCGCTGCTCTTGTGGCGACGTGCTCTCCCTGGGGAAGAGCAGCCCGAATGTCACGCAGAGAAATCTGCCGTGACTTTTAAATGGGTATAAATAAATTGTTAAAAAAACACTCAAAAAACCATAGATGCCAGTCTCACCTGTCTGGAGATGATGACCGTGCCGTTTTGCTGCTGACCCCTGACCGGCTGACCGTCCTGGCCCTGAGGCGGACCCAGGGTGTTGCCGTGTCCTGCTGCTGCTGCTGGACCTCTGACCGTTGCTGACGACACAGCGGCGGTGGACTGCCTGTGAGGGTTGGGCACCTGACCCACGTCATCGCAACCCTGACGCGCGAGAGCCGAGCTACCAGAGGCGGGGACGTCTTTGGGAAGGGGCTGTGGGGAACCGGATGCTGGAGGGAGAGAGGCAGGGTCGTGATGGTCGTCTTTACGTTGTTCCGGGCTAGACCCTCGCATAAGGGTAGGGTTGGAGGTGGAGGTGAGTGGTGCGTTGTGCGAAGAGGTGGAGGTGGGAGAGGCTGAGACTTTGACGGCGCTGATTTCTACTGGGGACTTGCCGTCTTGGGGCTGACGACCCTCACCGCCGCTGCTGCTGTTGCTGGGGCTGTGGGTCTGGGGCCCGCTGTCTTGCTGGAGGCTGCTGCTGCCGTCGCCCTGCTGTTGCTGCTGTTGCTGGTGGCCTGGGTTCGTGTCCCCGTGGGCTTGCTGTGTGCCTTGTGGCTGCGCGCCGCTGTTGCCCCCTTGTTTGGTGTCGCCTTGCTCGTTGGCTGTCCCTTTGGGTTTGGGCTGGTCGTCTGTAGGAGGGAAGAGATAGGGGAGGGGGGTGACGTTAGTTACAGTTTTTTTACTGTGAGAGTGTGGTTATGATTGTTAGTATGGTGAAGTTGGAGAGGTTTCTGTTTTGTGTTTGTTACAGTGTCTTTAGGAAAAAAAAGCCAACCCACAGGCTGCTTGTGTGACGTTAGTTACGGTTTTTACTGAGAGAGTTTTGGGTTTTGATTGTTTATGTAAAATTAGAGAGGTTTTTGTTTTTTGTTTTGTTTTTTCAGTGTCTTTAGGAAAAAAATAAAACAGGACGTTCGTGTGAAGGAAGGGGAGATGGGGGTGCTTAGTTACGGTTTTTTAAAAAATTTTACTGAGAGTGGGTTAGATTTTTAGTAGGGAGTTAGAGAGGGTTTTGTTTTGTTTTGTTACAGTGTCTTTTGGAAAAAAAAAAACAGAGAACTGTTTGGTGAAGAGGGGGAGATGGGGTGTGGCTTTAGTTTTCGTTTTTTTAAAAATGAGAGTATGGGGATTTTGTTAGTATGGTGAAGTTGGGAGGTTTGTTTTTTGGTTTGTGTTTGTTACAGTGTCTTGAAAAAATAACACAGGACTGTTCGTTTAAGGGGGAGAGAGGGGTGTGATGTTAGTTACGGTTTTGTTTTTTTTACTGAGAAGTGTGGGTTTTGATTATTAGTATGGTGAAGTTGAGAGGTTTGTGGTTTGTGTTTTGTTACAGTTCTTGGAAAAACCCCCAAAAACCACAGGGGTCTTGTCTGGGAGGGAAGAAGGGTGTGGGTTTGTTACGGTTTTTATTTAGAGAGTGTGGGTTATGATTATTAGTATGGTGAAGTTGGAGAGGTTTGTGTTTTGGGGTGTGTTTGTTACAGTGTCGTAGGAAAAAATAACACAGGACTGTTTGTTGAAGGAAAAAGAGATAGGGGGTGTGACGTTAGTTACGTTTTTTTTTTTTAACTGGGAGAGTGTGGTTATGATTATTAGTATGGTGAAGTTGGAGAGGTTTATGTGTTTGTGTTTGTTACAGTGTCTTTGGGAAAAAAATCCAACCCACAGGGCTGTTCGTGTGAAGGAGGGAGAGATGGGGTATGACGTTAGTTACGGGTTTTACTGAGAGAGTATGGGTATTTTGTTAGTATGGTGAAGTCGGAGAGATTCATGTTTTATGTTTGTGTTTGTGTTTGTTACGTGTCTTGGGGAAAAAAAAAAGAACACGGGGCTGTTCGTGGAAGGAGGGAGAGTTTGGGGGTGACGTTAGTTACGGTTTTTTTTATACTAAAGAGAGTATGGTTTTATGATTATTAGTATGGTGAATTTGGGGAGAGGTTTGTGTTTTGTTTTTTGTTAAGTGTCTTTGGGAAAAAAATCCAACCCACAGGGCTGTCGTGTGAAGGAGGGAGAGATGGGGTGTGTGACGTTAGTTACGGTTTTTACGGAAGAGTATGGGTATTTTGTTAGTATGGTGAAGTTGGAGAGGTTTGTGTTTTGTGTTTGCGTTTGTTACAGTGTCTTAGGAAAAAAAAAGAACACAGGACTGTTCGTGTGAAGGAGGGAGAGATGGGGTGTGTGTGACGTTAGTTACGGTTTTTACTGAGAGAGTGTGGTTATGATTGTTAGTATGGTGAAGTTGGAGAGGTTTCTGTTTTGTGTTTGTTACAGTGTCTTAGGAAAAAAATAACACAGGACTGTTCGTGTGAAGGAGGGAGAGAAAGGTGTGACGTTAGTTACGGTTTTTACTGAGAGAGTGTGGGTATTTTGTTAGTATGGTGAAGTTGGAGAGATTTATGTTGTGTGTTTGTTACAGTGTCTTAGGAAAAAAATAACATAGGACTGTTCGTGTGAAGGAGGGAGAGATAGGGTGTGATGTTGGTTAGGGTTCTTACAGAGAGAGTATGGGTATTTTGTTAGTATGGTGAAGTTGGAGAGGTTTGTGTTTTGTGTTTGTTACAGTGTCTTTAGGAAAAAACCCCAAGAACCCACAGGGCTGCTTGTCTGAAGGAGGGAGAGATGGGGTGTGATGTTAGTTACGTTTTTTTTTACTGAGAGAGTGTGGTTGTGATTATTAGTATGGTGAAGTTGGAGAGGTTTGTGTGTTTTTGTGTTTGTGTTGTTACAGTGTCTTAGGAAAAAAAGGGCCAACCACAGGGCTGTTCGTGTAAAGGAAGGGAAAAGATAGGGGGTGATGTTAGTTACGTTTTTTTTTACTGAGAGATTATGGGTATTTTGTTAGTATGGTGAAGTTGGAGAAGTTTTGTTTTGTGTGTTGTTTGTTACAGTGTCTTAGGAAAAAAATAACACAGGACTGTTCGTGTGAAGGAGGGAGAGATGGGGTGTGATGTTAGTTACGGTTTTGTTTTTTTTACTGAGAGAGTGTGGTTATGATTATTAGTATGGTGAAGTTGGAGAGGTTTGTGTGTTTGTGTTTGTTACAGTGTCTCTAGGAAAAAACCCCAATAACCCACAGGGCTGCTTGTCTGTAGGAGGGAGAGAAGGGTGTGGCGTTAGTTACGGTTTTTATTGAGAGAGTGTGGTTATGATTATTAGTATGGTGAAGTTGGAGAGGTTTATGTGTTTGTGTTTGTTACAGTGTCTTAGGAAAAAAGAACACAGGCTGTTCGTCTGTAGGAGGGAGAGATGGGGGGTGTGTGACGTTAGTTACGGTTTTTACTGAGAGTATGGGTATTTTGTTAGTAAGGTGAAGTTGGAGAGGTTTGTGTTTTGTGTTTGTTACAGTGTCTTAGGGGGAAAAACCACCAACAACCCACAGGGCTGCTTGTCTGTAGGAGGGAGAGATGGGGTATGACGTTAGTTACGTTTTTTTTTTTTTTTACTGAGAGAGTATGAGTATTTTGTTAGTTTAGGTGAAGTTAGAGAGGTTTCTGGTTTGTGTTTGTTACAGTGTCTTAGGAAAAAAAAGAACACAGGACTGTTCGTGTGAAGGAAGGAGAGATAGGGGGTGATGGTAGTTACGGTTTTTACAGAGAGAGTATGCGTATTTTGTTAGTATGGTGAAGTTGGAGAGGTTTCTGTTTTGTGTTTGTTACAGTGTCTTAGAAAAAAAATAACACAGGGCTGTTCGTCTGTAGGAGGGAGAGATGGGGGTGTGGCGTTAGTTACGGTTTTTTTACTGAGAGAGTATGATTACGATTATTAGTATGGTGAAGTTGGAGAGGTTTGTGTTTTGTGTGTGTGTTTGTTACAGTGTCTTAGGAAAAAAAAGAACACAGGACTGTTCGTGTGAAGGAGGGAGAGATGGGGTGTGAGGTTAGTTACGGTTTTTTTTATATACTGAGAGTGTGGTCATGATTATTAGTATGGTGAAGTTAGAGAGGTTTCTGTTTTGTGTTTGTTACAGTGTCTTAGGAAAAAAACCCAACAACCCACAGGGCTGCTTGTCTGAAGGAGGGAGAGATGGGGTGTGATGTTAGTTACGGTTTTTTTTTTTACTGAGAGAGTATGGGTATTTTGTTAGTATGGTGAAGTTGGAGAGGTTTGTGTTTTGTGTTTGTTACAGTGTCTTTGGGAAAAAAATCCAACCCACAGGGCTGTTTGTCTGTAGGAGGGAGAGATGGGGTGTGTGACGTTAGTTACGGTTTTTACTGAGAGAGTATGGGTATTTTGTTAGTATGGTGAAGTTGGAGAGGTTTGTGTGTTTGTGTTTGTTACAGTGTCTTAGGAAAAAAAAGAACACAGGACTGTTCGTGTGAAGGAAGGAGAGATGGGGTGTGTGACGTTAGTTACGGTTTTTACTGAGAGAGTGTGGTTATGATTATTAGTATGGTGAAGTTGGAGAGGTTTATGTGTTTGTGTTTGTTACAGTGTCTTTGGGAAAAAATCCAACCCACAGGGATGTTCGTGTGAAGGAGGGAGAGATGGGTTGTGACATTAGTTACGGTTTTTACGGAGAGAGTATGGTTATGATTATTAGTATGGTGAAGTTGGAGAGGTTTCTGTTTTGCGTTTGTTACAGTGTCTTAGGAAAAAAAAGAACACAGGACTGTACGTGTGAAGGAGGGAGAGATGGGGTGTGACGTTAGGTACGGTTTTTAGTGAGAGAGTATGGGTATTTTGTTAGTATGGTGAAGTTAGCGAGGTTTATGTTTTGTGTGTGTGTTTGTTACAGTGTCTTAGGAAAAAAAGAACACAGGACTGTTCGTGTGAAGGAGGGAGAGATGGGGTGTGTGACGTTAGTTACGGTTTTTTTTTTACTGAGAGAGTATGGTTATGATTATTAGTATGGTGAAGTTGGAGAGGTTTGTGTTTGTGTTTGTTACAGTGTCGTAGGAAAAAATTAACACAGGACTGTTCGTGTGAAGGAGGGAGAGATGGGGTGTGTGACGTTAGTTACGGTTTTTACTGAGAGAGTGTGGTTATGATTATTAGTATGGTGAAGTTAGAGAGATTCATGTTTTGTGCTGTTACAGTGTCTTAGGAAAAAAACTACACACAATACGAAGATTTGCTGTTTGGTTACGTCGTTTCTGATGTGTCGCGTTGTGTTGTGTTGTGTTGTGTTGTGCTGTGTTGTGCCATGTAGTGCTGTGTTGCTGTGTCTGTGTTGTGTTGTGTTGTGTTGTGTTGTACTGCATTGTATTGCATTCTAGCGCATCATATTGCATGGTATCGTATATCATTAAACTACAATCTCGTCGCATCAGATTTTTCTGTGTAAAGTAACGGCCTATTTCTTTTCCCCCCCCAGTAAAAGTTCGTTGCAACAGTACTGCACCAGACATTATTTTTCTGTATTTTTGACAATCTGTCTATGATTACATTTTGCGTATTAAAGACAGAAATATTTTCTTGCAGTAGTTTGTGATAGACAGCCTTGGCTGTTGCTGTATTATAGACAACAAATGAACAAGTGTTATGGTATTGCGTTATGTTAAATGCTCTCCTTGAGCACACACACACACACACACACACACACACACACACACACACACACACACACACACACACACACACACACACACACACACACACACACACACACACACACACACACACACACACACACACGAACACTCACGCACGAGTGTGGATGATAATGTGCGTGAACGTCTTAGTGCGTGTAAGCTTTGTGTGTGAGTGTGGAGGTTTCTTGCATCAACTAAGAACTCCCCCCCCCTCTCCCACATATAACCACGAAAAAAGGTAACCCCCCAAAAAAGGTAAAGGTGTCTCATAACCTATGTGGTCGTATGGGAGTGAGGCATCAGAGACCTCACTTCTCTAGGGCCAGCATATTGAGGGCGGCGCCCATCTCCTCTACCTCGCTGTTTTACCTTCCCTGACCCTAAAGAGGGCAGGTACCCATTTACAGCTGGGGGAACTGGGGGACTGTACTGAAGCCAAGGCACGCACAAACGGTCACCCATCCACTTGGAGGTTACCACGCTCGACGCTGCTTAATATTGGCTTGGGGGGAAAGCGAGCGCTCTGACCACTGATTGACCACATGAGCTATAGTGATCGACTATGACTCTCTGACTAGGAGGCTTGACTCGCACAGTCCTTATGTGCTGCAGCCCTGGGGGCTGGTTAGCCTTTGGAGAGCATCTCCAACGCTGACTGTCCTTATGCCCACTTGGCCGAGAGAGTGGGGATGTGCTGCGGGCAAGGCATCTCCACTATAATCAAATTTCTGCCCAGTTTTCAAAACAGCAGCTGCCTCCTCTGCTGTTTTGGAGGTCATCGTCGGACACGACGGACAAACATACATTCCGTCCCCTCAATAACCATGAAACAAATGTGTAAATATTTGCTTGTGCGAGTTTTGACAGACGAAGTAAAGCAAACAACAAAAAGAAAGAGTACGGAATAGAACAGAACAGAACGGTAGAACTGAATGACGATGACAAAAACAGACTAATAAATCATTCAGCCTGGACCAGGCCAAAAGCTGTGTCAGTCAGTTATTGATTGATGCCAGCTAAATGCCAAGCCCCACACTAAAAAAATGTTGGTGTGCTGTAAACTAGTATGTTGAGATGAACCTTCTTCAGCCATGACAAACTCTTAACAACCCGCACTCTCTCCTTTTGTTTAAAGGAGGAGAAAAAAAAATCCTCTGAAGTCGGAGTACGGCTGCCTATATGGCGAGGTAACTTCAAAAAACAGTCATACAACGCAAAACTTCTCATTCAGTAGTGTGCAATCTCACAACAGTGATTCCCAGGTGGGATGATGATGAGCGAGTCAAGAGTGCGCATTTTGGATGAACCCCCCCCCCTCCCACCCCCGCACCCCACCACCACCACACCCCTCCCCAGAGTGTTAGGCCAGGGAACACACAACAACAACACCACCACCACCAACAACAACAACATTTAGCAAACAGGTGACACAGCTTCACTACTGTAACCTTAACATTAACTAGCAAAACAAGCTGAAGGGGAGTGAGTGAGGGAGTGAGTGACCACCTGGGCCTTAGTAGCAGTAGTAGTAGGAGGAGGAGGATGAAGAGGAAGAGAGGCGCCAGTGCTGTTGTGAGTGGTAGACGGAGAAGAAGGAGGAGGAGGAGGAGGAGGAGGGGCACCTGAAACGGGTGTCTCCGGCTGCGGTTTCTGCTTCTCCTGCTCCTGCTGCTGCTTCTGCTGCTGCTTCTGCTGCTCCTGCTGTTTCTGCTTCTGCTGTTCTTGCTCCTCATCCGCCTTTTTCTTGTCGGAAAGCTCCTGCCACTTCTGGCGGTTGTATTGGCACCCAGAACTCAGCGGCTCCAGTTTGTCCGTGATGCTGGCAAACATCTGCAACAGTAACGAACGTATCGACTGAGTTCTTCGTGGTTAACACTGTTTCAACACGCCCCCAAAAAGTAAAGCCGTCTTTCCATTAACCGACCTTTTTTTTTTTTTTGATTTGCGAATTGAAGGCGCAGTGTTAGACGGAACGATAGATACGATACTATACGATACAATATTATGCAATACTATACAATAAATACAATGCAATATTCGCGGTAAAACGGTTCAACAAAGGAACCTGATATCATTTTCTTCATTGTTGGATCTCTTTCTGAATTGAAAAGCAGCAGGGACGATACTAAACAATACAACACAATATATTACAATACAATACGACACAAAAAAAAGGTATCCCATAACCTATGTGGTCGTAAGGAAGCGAGGCATCAGAGACTTCAGCTTCTCTAGGGGCCAGCATATTGAGGGCGGCGCCCATCATTCTCTCTCCCTCGCTGCTTTACCTTCCCTGACCCTAAAGAGGGCAGGTACCCATTTACAGCTGGGCGAACTAGGGGACTGTACTGAAGCCAAGGCGCGCAAACGGTCGCCCATCCAAGTGGTAACCACGCTCGACGCTGCTTAACTTTGGCTGGGGGAAAGCGAGTGCTCTGACCACTGAGCTATCCCGTCCCCATACAATACAATACAATAAAATACAACACGAAACAGTACAATACAATACATTACAATCCAATCCAATCTAATGTTCATGGTAACACAATCTAGAAAACTGAAGCCGTTTCTAACAGCCGACCTTTTAAAAAAAAAATGGAAAGCACATTTTGGGTCCATTAAGTCGTGGGTTCGAATCTCGGTGGCATCTGGTGAATTAAGGGAGGGGATTTATTTTTACGATCTCCCAAGTACAGACCTTCCAGTGCCTTAAACCCCTTCGTGTATATTCACATGCACAAGATCAAATAACTTAACGCACGTTAAAGATCCTGTAATCCATGTCAGCGTTCGGTGGGTTACGGAAACACGGACATACCTAGCATGCATTTTCTAACCGTATTCTACTCTACCATTCCCAACTCTTAACCACATCCTGCCATAATTTCCCATACCCTACTCTAGAAGAGAAGAGAAGAGAAGGAAAAAGAAAAAAAGAAGGGAAGGAAAGGGAAGAGGAGAGGAAGGAAAGAGAACAGAAGACAAGCAAAGAAAAGAAGAGAAGAGAAGAAAAGAGATGAGAAGAGAAGAAAGAGAAAGGAAGAGAAGAGAAGGGAAATGAAGAGAAGAGAAGAGAGAAGAGAAGTGAAGAGAAGGGAAGAGAAGTGAAGAGAAGAGAAGAGAAGGGGAAAGAAGAGAAGAGAAGAGAGAACAAAATGAAAAGAGAAGAGAGAATAAAAGAGAAGGGACGAGAAGAGA
>CM054136.1:78184919-78187419 GCA_028751875.1 Rapana venosa | reverse complement strand
TCTCTCTCTCTCTCTCTCTCTCTCTCTCTCTCTCTCTCTCTCTCTTCCCCCATCCCTCACCACTCTGTCTCCACTGAATGAACAGCAGATCTTACAGATAAACAAACAAAAAAAAAACTAAAGGGGAAGCATCAATTGAATAACGTCGTTGGTATGGTTTTGGAATCATTTCAGAAGGAAATGTCATATCGAAAAAAAAAGAAATTCTCTGAACTGAAAAGTGTCCAGTTGGATAACGTTGTTTGTATGATTTTGGGACCATTTTTCAGAAGCAAATGTCATATTGAAAACAACAAAAAACAAGCATCTCAACTGGAGAAGATCAAATCATATCAATGTTTTTAACTGTTTTTAAAAGCAAGGTGACATTTTAAAGGAAACTGCATATGCAGACTATTGTTAATTAAGTAAATCTGTTTAAAAAGCTATTTTGTTACTGTCTAGTTAGAACCGAAGGAAATTACATACTTTTGTCATTAAAATCTGTTTAAAAAGCTATCCTTGTTACTATCTAGTTACAATTTATGGAGATTACATACTACCGTCATCAAATCTGTTAAAAGGATATCTTACTATCCAGTTAGAAAGAAGAAGTTTTGATAAGAATTCTGTTTACAAAAAAAACCCAACTACCACGTTCATAGCTAACTCATTAATATCACTCATTTTCCTATTTTTATTGGTTTAATTTAATGGTAAAGGTTGTAATACTGTAGTATTTCAGTATAATGATTAAGAAATTTGTTCTTAGATAGATGGCTTGATGAAAAAAAGCAAATGCATTGCTTATTCAATGTAGGAGGTAAAGGTAAAGGTAAAGGAGTCCCATAACCTGTAAGGTCGTAGGGGAGCGAGGCGTCAGAGACCTCACTTCTCTAGGGCCAGCATATTGAGGGCGGCGCCCATCTCCTCTCCCTCGCTGCTTTACCTTCCCTGACCCTAAAGAGGCCAGGTACCCATTTACAGCTGGGTGAACTGGGGGAACTGTACTGAAGCCAAGGCGCGCAAACGGTCACCCATCCAACTGGTAACCACGCTCGACGCTGCTTAACTTGGCTGGGGGAAAGCGAGTGCTCCGACCACTGAGCTATCCCTAATTATAATCAGTGTATCCATTTTCATGTTAATGTTTGATTTATTTGAGAATTATATGTTTATTAACCTATATCTCTTTCTCCCAAAAAATCTATGTATCTCTTGAAATTACTGCTCAAGTCAGTTAGGGATTATGTATTGTTAAATATATATATATATATATATATATATATATATATATATATATATATATATATATATATATATATATATATATAATAAAATCATGTCGTTGTTGTAAGTAAGATTTTAACCTTTGTTTTGTTGATAATCCCTTATCAGGGCAAGGGCCGGATGAAAAAAAAAGTATGCGCATGCTTATTCTGTTACCCTTGAACAATACAGACTCATTCATTCATTCATTCATTCATTCATTCATTCATTCATTCATTCTCTCTCTCCCCTTCTCTCTCTCTGATTTTCTCCAAGATTTTTTGGTTATCCTTTCTTTGTGTTTGTTTCGGTTTTCTTTCTTCATGAATAATTATGAGTATTTAGCTTGGTTTTCTTGTTTGTTTGGTTTTCTTGTTTGTTTGTTTGTTTGGGGTTTTTCTTACTGTTGTTGTTTCCCCTCCTAGTACCATGTAATGTCTCGAATACAGGAGTTTATTTTGTTCTCCTTGCCAACAGAACTGTAACGTCAAT
Source organism: Rapana venosa (assembly GCA_028751875.1). Lineage (NCBI taxonomy): Eukaryota > Metazoa > Mollusca > Gastropoda > Neogastropoda > Muricidae > Rapana > Rapana venosa. The sequence continues at coordinate 78,185,679 of CM054136.1, read as the reverse complement.
GGCAATAAACTGCCTTCAGTGTCAGTGTCAGTGTCTGTCCGTCTCTCTTCTCCCCCCCCTCTCTCTGTCTCTCTCTCTCTCTCTCCCTCCCTCCTCCCTCTCCTCTCTCCCCTCCATCTCTCTCTCCCTCCATCTCTACCCCTCTCTTCTCTCCAGCTGTTTCATCTAATAGCTTGGGTCTCATCTGCCCATCTTCTTTCATTTTCCTCCTCCTCCTCTTCCTGTTTCTTTTTCTTTCTTTGTTTCTTTCTTTCTTTCTCTTTTTCTTTCTTTGTTTCTTTATTTCTATCTTCATTCCTTCCTTAATTCATTTCTTCCTTCCTTCCCTTTCCTTTCCTTCCTTCCTCCATCCCTCCCTCCCTCCATTCCTCCCTCTCTCCCTTCCTTCCTCCCTCCCTTCCTTCCTTCCTTCCTTCCTCCCTCCCTCCCTCCCTTCCTTTCTTTCTTCCATCCTTCCTTCATTCCTTCTCCATCATTCTTTCCTTCCTTTTTTCTTTCTTTTCTTTCTGTCCTTCCTTCCTTTCTCCATCCCTCCCTCTCTCCCTTCCTTTCTTTCTTTTTTAAATTAGAAAATATTATTTCTGTTTATTTTTCCTTTCTGGGGAGTGTTCCTTCCTTCCTGTCTGTCTGTCAGTCTGTGTCCCGTGTCTTTGTTTTGTCTTTTTGTTGTTGTTGTTGTTGTTGTAGTTGCTGTTGCTGGTCCATTTCCTGCAGTTAATGACTGGCCTCTTGACTGTATCTGGTCCTCTCATCTTCTTTC
>CM054136.1:78172419-78179919 GCA_028751875.1 Rapana venosa | reverse complement strand
GACTGAAAGTCCACACAACACAGCACAACACAACGCAACACAACACAACACAACACAACGCAACACAACGTAACACAACACACGCAACGCAACACAACGCAACACAACACAACGCAACACAACACACTACAGACGGATGGCGGGTACCTACCTGGTACACAGGGGCACAGATAGCATCGATGAAGCCCACCTGCATTTTAGGCAACTCGTCCTTCTTGTTTCTGTCCATCATGGGCTGTACACAACACAACACACACCACACACATCACACACACACACACACACACACACATACAACACACACACACACACACACGCACACACACAACGCACACACACGCACACACACGCACACACAACACACTACACACACCATGACACACACACACAAGCACATGAGCACACATTACACGTACTCGCATCACATCACTGTACACACACAACACACACACACACACACACAACACACACACACACACACACACACACACACACATGCACACACACACACGAACATCACACACACACACACGCACAGCACGACACACACACACACGCACGCACATCACACACACACACACACGCACACACGCATCACAACACATCACACAAACGCACCATACACCATAACACACACATGCACACAACTTTATCAACAACACACAACACACCACAACATCGCACACCACACACGACATAACACACACACACACACCTCCACACCACCACCACACTATCGCCTGACATAAACTTCACATACACACAGACGTAACAATACGAACGCACACACACACACACACATACACACACACACACAATACCACACCATCTTCAACACTCACACACACCCCCACACCACCACACACACATACACTAAAACAACTAAACACACAACACAAACACAACACACAAACACACACACACACACACACCAAACACACACACACACACACACACAAACACACACACACACACACACACACACACACACAACACACACACACAAACACACACACACACACACACACACAACACACACACACACACACACACACACACACACACACACACACACACACACACACACACACACAGAGGAAACCGATGCCCCGTGTGCGAACGCACGCAGAACGTCTTGCACACACGTTCCGCTTTTCGGAAGAGTAGGCCGCTGTGTGCCGGTGGGAACGGATGACAAAATTTACAAAACTGCATATACATGGTCACTGGATGAAAAAAAAGCATCTGAGTGCTTATTCCATTATCCTCGAAATAAAAGAATAAATAAATAAAGAAATAAAATACAGAAATAAATAATCTCTCTCTCTCTGAGTGCATGCATGTCAGTGTGATGGAACAGCGGGTTTTTGTTTGGCGCTGCAAGAAAATAATTGCTAGGGAGAACTCCGCTTGTTTACGTGGGTTCTTTTCCGTGCAGAAAATGCGTGCGTGCCTGCTGTAAGGGGTCATCTCAGTTCATAATCATCACACACACACATGCACACACGCACGCATACACACACACACGCGCGCGCGCGCACACACACATACACACACGCACGCACGAACGCACACACACACACACGCGCGCACGCACTCACGTACTCCGCACTCATACACACACACAAATACACACGCGCGCGCGCACACGCATAAACACACACAAATACTCACACACACATACACACACACATACACACACATCCCCCCACCCCCCAACAAACAACACACACCCCACACACACACACCACACACACACACACACACACACACACACACACACACACAACACACACACGCACACACTCATACACACGCACGCACTCACACACATGCACACACACACAAACATGCACTCTCCCCCCCCCCCCCCCCCACAAACACAACACAACACACATAACACACTCACAACACACATAACACAACACAACACACTCACACACAATCACACACACGCACCCTCCACTCCCTTCCCCACACAACACAACACACACCTTCCACTCCCCCCCCCCCCTGCCCCCCACACAAACACATAAACCGAGGTCCCGTGTGCGAACGCACACAGAACTTCTTGCGCACACGTTAAAACCCGTTTCGCTTTTCGGAAAAGTAGGCCATTGTGTGCCGGTGGGAACGGATGACAAAATTTACAAAACTGCATACACACGGGGATTGGATGCAAAAAAGCACATACGTGCTTATTCCATTATCCTCAATATAAAAGAATAAATAAACAAACAAACCCAAAACACAACGACAAACAGTATGAGAGAGAGAGAAAGAGACAGATCGAATGGAAAAAAAGAAAGAACCCCCCCCCCCCCCCCCACACACACACTGACTCGGAATGAATTCAAACCACCAAATACTTGCTTGCTAAGAGGGTGCGTAGCGGAAAAACCCACTTTTGGGTGGATAGGTAGATGTAAATAGTTTTATCCATTCATTTATCTATTCTTTCCTTTCGAGGATATTGGAAGAAAGCACCCGTGTGGTTTTCTTTTTACATCCAGTACCCTTGTGTATGCGGTTCTGTAAATTTTGTCACCCGTTCCTATCAGCACTCAATGGCCTACTCTTGTGAAAAGCGGTACAGGTTTGAACGTGTGAGCAAGATGTTCTAGCAGGTGGGTTTGCACACGGGACCTCGGTTTATAGTCTCATCCGAAGGACTTTTTGGGGAGAGTGGAGTCAGCACTGATGTTAACTCCAGAGGAAAAAATTCCTCTTGAGCGAGATTCGAACCAGGGTCAGCAGATCACGAATACATCACTCTAACCACCAGGCTATCCCGTCCCTCCACTACACGACACGACACTACACGGCACGACACGACACGACACGACACTACACTTCACTACACTACACTACATTACACGACACGACACTACACGACACGACACGACACTACACTACGCTACACTACACTGCGCTCCACTCCACTCCACTCCACCCCACTCCATTCCACTCCACTCCACTCCACTCTACACTACCTACACTACAACGCACAACACACTACACAACACCGCACAACACGCTACACTACACGAAACTACACTGCACAACACACTCTACTCTATACAACGCACCGCACTATACAACACAAAACACACCATACCACACCACACTAAACTCCACTCCATTCCACAACACAACACCGTACAGTACAGTACAGTACAGTACAGTAAAGTACAGAAAACTACACTATACCACACCTCACCCCACCCCCGTCACCCCACCACCAACCACCACCCACACCCTCACACCAAAACCACACCCTCACCACCACCACCAACCACTAAACCACCACCACCCTCACCCACCCTCACCACCACCACCTCACCACCACCACCCCACACCACACCCACCTCTCACCACCACCACCTCACCCCCACCACCCCCACACCCCAACCCCCCCCCCCCCCTCACCACCACCCTGCCACCACCACACCCTCACACCCCACCCACCACCACTCCACCACCACCACCACCACACCACCACCACCACAAACCACCACCCCTCTCATCCCCTCCCTCATCACCACCACCACCACCACCAACCACCAAACCACCACAGCCCCACACCACCCTCCTCACCTCCCTCCTCACCCCCCCTGCATCTCCCCCTCACCCCCCCCTTCTCACCACCACCCCCCCCTCACCACCCACCCTCACCACCCCCCTTCACCCCCCACCACCACCACCACCCCAACACCCTCACCCCAACCCCACCCCCACCCCCCACAACCACACTCCGCACCACCACCACCACCACCACCAACTCAACTCACAATGGGCTGCTCCCCTAGCTGGGTTCTCTCGATGTCTCCCTGCTCGAAGAACTCGGCAGTGACCAGCTGAGCCACCTCCTGCTGAATCTCCCAGGGCTTAGTGATGGCCGCCACGTCACACGCCGTCATCATCATCGCTCTGCAACAACCAGCCACAACACACACACCACACACATACACGCACACAGAGTGTTTTTTGGTTTAAAAAAAAATGTAGGCTTATAGTTATATATCCTCCGAAGTCGGTATAATAATAATAATAATAATAATAATAATATATGGAATTGATATAGCGCTGAATCTTGTAAAAACAAACAAATCGAAGTGTTTGCACTCAAATCATTTATACACATGTAACTCTCCTTAAACACAATGAACAACAGATTTCAAATCCATGCGCGCGCACGCACGTACGCACGCGTACGCACACACACACACACACACACTCGCGAACACACTTAGGAGGTGAAGGATGCTGTTGAAAATTAGGGACAGATATGAGGGGAAAGTCTCAGGTAGAAAATAAATGTGTTTTGAGGCTGGATTTGAAGGTATCAAGTGAAGGCTTTTGGCGAAGTGACAGAGGGAGGTCATTCCAGGTGGATGGACCAGAAACAGAGAAAGAGCGACGGCCAACAGGGGTTTGTTTGAATCTGGGTGTTCGAAAGCACAAAGTATCTGCAGCTGAGCGAAGGGAACTGGATGGAGTATACAGGCGAAGACAGTTACAGAGATAAGAGGGTGCAGATTTGTGGAGACATTTGAAACAGAGGGTATTGATCTTATACTTCAGTCTTTGTGAGACAGGCAGCCAGTGAAGAGATCGCAGAAGAGGAGAAATGTGTTCAGATTTTTTCTTTCTTAGGACCACTTGAGCTGCAGAGTTTTGTATGCGTTGAAGAGAGTGGATGGATGATGCTGGTAGGCCAACCAAAAGAGAATTACAGTAGTCTAAACGTGAAAGTTGTGCAAGGTGACTGGAACGCCAAGGTAGGAGAAGATGCATGGAAAGATTGGGAGGGCGTTTGTGGGCCACATTGTAATAACCAATCAAATGAAAGAGGCTTGAGACTCCTGGAGTTTGCCAGTAACAACCACCTCCAGCTAGTGAATACACTTGGCCCACACAAGAAATCCAGAAAATGGACATGGCATAGCCCAAATGGAGAACACCACAACCAAATAGATTACATCATGGTGAAAAGACGGTTTCAGTCTAGCGTTAACATCGCACAGACACGAAGTTTTCCAGGAGCAGACATAGGGAGTGATCATGATCTTGTGATGATGACTTTCCGACTACGTCTAAAGAAAATCCACAAGCGGAACAACATCAGGATCAAATTTGACCTCGAGAAGCTGAAGGACCCAGAGGTATTAGAAATTTTTCAAGCAAGGATAGGTGGAAAGTTTGCAGCACTCACTGTGATAGACTCAGACATAGATACACTGACGAATAGTTTCAATACAGCAGTGACTGAAACATCAAGCGAGCTTCTTGGCAAACACCGACCAGTCAAAAAACCATGGGTCACACCTAACATCCTACAACTATGCGACAAGCGTAGAGAGTTGAAGAAAAAGAAAAATGAAACAAAAGAAAGAGCAGAACAATATAGGGCAGTCAACAAAAGAATCAGGAAGTCCATGACGGAGGCAAAAGAGAAATGGATCGGTGAACAGTGCCAAGACATTGAAGAGAACATCAAGAAAAACAATAGCAAGAAAGCATATCAGCTGGTGAAAGACCTGACTAGCACAAAACAGGGAAAAGGTTTAACAATCCAAGACAAAAATGGGAAGTGTCTCACTGACGACCAGGATATTCTGAACAGATGGACAGAATACTGCTCCGACCTGTATAACTATAGAACCGCAGGAGATCCAGAAGTCCTTAATGTACCCGCAAGCAAAGACACAGACAGTCACCCTATCCTCCGAGAAGAAGTGGAAACAGCAGTCAGATCGCTGAAAAAGGGAAAGTCAGCAGGGGCTGACAACATTCCAGCTGAGTTGGTTCAAGCTGGAGGGGAAGCCATGATCAGCGCCCTACTAAGAATCTGCAACAAGATCTGGCAGACAGGAAAATGGCCAACACCATGGACACAGTCACTCATCATCACCCTCCCCAAGAAAGGAAATCTACAACAATGCCATAATTACCGCACAATCAGCCTCATATGCCACCCAAGCAAGGTCATGCTGCAGATAATATTGAATAGACTGAAGCCACAAGCAGAGACCATCATTGCTGAGGAACAAGCAGGTTTCAGAGCAGGGCGCAGCACAACAGAACAGATATTCAACCTCAGAATACTATGTGAGCGGTACCTTCAACATCAACAAGACCTTTACCACGTATTTATCGATTTTAAGAAGGCATTTGACAGGGTGTGGCATGCAGCTTTGTGGGCAACCATGGATTTGTACAGCATCAATGCAAACCTGATCAGAGTCATCAAACAGCTGTACAGCGAGGCCACCAGTGCAGTGTACTACAACAACAACATTGGAGAATGGTTTCGAACAACAGTTGGAGTAAGGCAGGGCTGTCTACTCTCACTCACTCTTTTCAACATCTTCCTTGAGAGAATCATGGCTGATGCACTGGAACATCACGAAGGATCAGTCAGCATTGGTGGCAGAACGATCACAAACCTCCGCTTTGCAGATGACATTGATGGAATAGCAGGATCAGAAAAAGAGCTTGCCAGCCTAACAGAACACTTGAATAAGGCCTCCAAAACATACGGCATGGAAATCAGTGCAGAGAAGACCAAACTGATGACTAATAACACCAACGGCATAAGCACTGATATCAGGGTTAATGACCAGAAGCTGGAAACAGTTCAAAGCTTCAAGTACCTGGGAGCCATTGTATCAGACCAGGGATCCAAGCCAGAAGTAGTATGCAGGACTGCACAGACAATAACAGCTTTGTCAAAACTAAACACCATCTGGAGAGATAAAAATATCTCACTTATCTCCAAGATCAGACTAATGCGCTCCCTTGTCATATCCATATTTCTGTATGCCTGTGAATCATGGACCCTGACTGCAGATTTGGAGAGAAGAGTACAGGCGGTGGAGATGAGATGCTTTCGGAGACTCCTTGGCATCTCCTACAAAGACCACATAAGCAACGAAAGCGTGCATAACAGAATCCAGCAAACCCACCGGGTACCCCGTCCCCTACCGAACGAATCACGGCACGCACGCGACACGAACTACACTTCACTACACTACATAAAATTACACGACACGACACTACACGACACGACACGACACTAACTACGCTACACTACACTGCGCTCCACTCCTCCACTCCACCCCACTCCTTTTCCCACTCCACTCCACTCACTTACATACCTACACTCAACGCACAACACACTACACAACACCGCACAACACGCTACACTACCGAAACTACATGCACAACACACTCTACTCTATACAAACGCACCGCACTATACAACACAAAAACACACCAACACACCACACTAAACTCCACTCCATTCCACAAACAACACCGTACAGTACAGTACAGTACAGTACAGTACAGTAAAGTACAGAAAACTACACTATACCACACCTACCCACCCCGTCACCCCACCACCAACCACCACCACACCCTCACACCAAAACCCAACCCTCACACCACCACCAACCACTAAACCACCACCACCCTCACCCACCTCACCACCCACCA
>CM054136.1:78164919-78167419 GCA_028751875.1 Rapana venosa | reverse complement strand
TAACTAACTGACATCAAAAAGCAAAAAACCCAGCTACCCCTCCCTGCAATACGACACACCGACACCCGAGTGATGCAAAAATCTGATCAGGGGCAGGGATAACTTCATTACCCTACCCGTCCCTGTCCAAGTTATTGAATCATTCTTACGTATCACGCTCCACTACAGAAAAGCTCGTAGGAAAACTTGAAATAGCATGCTTACACATTTATCAACAAATAATCGATTGCGCACGCGCGCACAGACAGACAGACAGACACACAGACACACATGTGAAGGCACACATACTCGAATCTCGAGGGGAAAAAAGGCAAACAAACAAGGGCAAAAAGAGAAAAAGAAACGAGAAGATAGTCAGAAGAAGAAGAAGAAGAAGATGGGGAAAAAACCAAATACAAAAATAACAAAAAAGGAAATGAATGAGAAGGTAGAAGAAGAAGAAGAAGAAGGACAAAAAGAACAAAAAGAAAAAGAGGAGGATGAGTAGGAGGAGGAGGAGAAGAAGAAGAAGACGATGAAGAAGAAGAGGAAAAAGAAGAAGAAATTACAAAAAGAAACAAGAAGAAGAAGAATGCAAAGAAGAAGAATGTGAAGAAGAAGAATGCGAAGAATGCAAAGAAGAAAAATGCGAAGAATGCGAAGAAGAAGATAATGCAAAAAAGAAGAATGCGAAGAAGAAGAAAAAGAAGAATGCGAAGAAGAAGAAGAATGCGAAGAAGAAGTAGAAGAAGAAGAAGAGAAGAATGCGAAGAAGAATTGCGAGTAAGATAAAAGAAAAAAAAAAAGAAGACGAACAAGAAGAATGCATAAAAGAAGAGGAAGAAGAAGAATGCAAAGAAGAAGAGGAGAGGAAGAAGAAGAAGAAGAAGAAGCAGCAGCAACAAGAACAAAAAATGAAGACGAATCCTGAAGAATGCGAAGAAGACGAATGCAAAGAAGAAGAAGAAGAAGAAGAAGAAGAAGAAGAAGAGAGAAGAGAAGAATCCTGAAGAATGCGAAGAAGAAGAAGAAGAGAAGAAGAAGAAGAAGCACAATGCCAAGAAGGCGAAAAGAAGCCGAGGGAGAAGCAGAAGACACGGAGGTAAACCCCCCCCCAAAAAAAACCCCCCAAACAAAAAGCAGAACAGAAGAGAAGGAAAGAAGGCAGCAAGGCTGTGTGTTGAGGGAGAGAAGGCTGTGTGTTGAGGAGAGAAGGCTGTGTGTTGAGGAGAGAAGGCTGTGTGTTGAGGAGAGAAGGCTGTGTGTTGAGGAGAGAAGGCTGTGTGTTGAGGAGAAAGAAGGCAGCAAGGCTGTGTTGAGGAGAGAAGGCTGTGTGTTGAGGAGAGAAGGCTGTGTGTTGAGGGAGAAAGAAGGCAGCAATGCTGTGTGTTGAGGAAAGAAGGCAGCAAGGCTGTTTGAGGAGAGAGAAGGCTGTGTGTTGAGGAGAGAAGGCTGTGTGTTGAGGAGAGAAGGCTGTGTGTTGGGGAGAGAAGGCTGTGTGTTGGGAGAGAAGGCTGTGTGTTGGGGAGAGAGGCTGTGTGTTGAGGAGAGAAGGCTGTGTGTTGAGGAGAGAAGGCTGTGTGTTGAGGAAAGAAGGCTGTGTGTTGAGGAGAGAAGGCTGTGTGTTGAGGAGAGAAGGCTGTGTGTTGAGGAAAGAAGGCAGCAAGGCTGTGTGTTGTTGAGGAGAAAGAAGGCAGCAAGACTGTGTGTTGAGGAGAAAGAAGGCAGCAAGGCTGTGTGTTGAGGAGAAAGAAGGCTGTGTGTTGAGGAGAAAGAAGGCAGCAATGCTGTGTGTTGAAGAGAAAGAAGGCAGCAAGGCTGTGTGTTGAGGAGAGAAGGCTGTGTGTTGAGGAGAAAGAAGGCAGCAATGCTGCGTGTTGAGGAAAGAAGGCTGTGTGTTGAGGAAAGAAGGCAGCAAGGCTGTGTGTTGAGGAGAGAAGGCTGTGTGTTGAGGAGAAAGAAGGCAGCAAGGCTGTGTGTTGAAGAGAGAAGGTTGTGTGTTGAGGAGAAAGAAGGCAGCAAGGCTGTGTGTTGAGGAGAGAAGGCTGTGTGTTGAGGAGAAGGAAGGCAGCAAGGCTGTGTGTTGAGGAGGAAAGAAGGCAGCAAGGCTGTGTGTTGAGGAGAAAGAAGGCAGCAAGGCTGTGTGTTGAGGAGAGAAGGCTGTGTGTTGAGGAAAGAAGGAAGCAAGGCTGTGTGTTGAGGAGAAAGAAGGCAGCAAGGCTGTGTGTTGAGGAGAAAGAAGGCAGCAAGGCTGTGTGTTGAGGAGAAAGAAGGCAGCAAGGCTGTGTGTTGAGGAGAAAGAAGGAAGCAAGGCTGTGTGTTGAGGGGAAAGAAGGCAGCAAGGCTGTGTGTTGAGGAGAAAGAAGGAAGCAAGGCTGTGTGTTGAGGGGAAAGAAGGCTGTGTGTTGAGGAGAAAGAAGGCAGCAAGGCTGCGTGTTGAGGAGAAAGAAGGCAGCAAGGCTGTGTGTTGAGGAGAAGATGGCAGCAAGGCTGTGTGTTGAGGGGAAAGAAGGCTGTGTGT
>CM054136.1:78154919-78157419 GCA_028751875.1 Rapana venosa | reverse complement strand
ACAAGACGAAGAAGATAAAGAAGAAGCAGAAGAAGAAAAAGAGGAATGTGAAGAATTTGAGGAACAAAAATAATTTGAAGAAGAAGAGGAGGAAAAAGAAGAAGAAGAAGAAGAAGAAGAAAAGAAGAAGAAGAAGAAGAAGAAGAAGAAGAAGAAGAAGAAAAAGAAGACGAAAGAAGACGAAAGAAGAAGAAGAATGCTTTAAGAAGAATGCAAAGAAAAAGAAGAATGCGAAGAAGAAGAATTGCAAAGACGAAAATTGCAAAGAAGAATGCAAAGAAGAAGAAGAATGCTTTAAGAAGAATGCAAAGAAAAAGAAGAATGCGAAGAAGAAGAATTGCAAAGAAGAAAAATGCAAAGAAGAAGAATGCGAAGAAGAAGAATGCGAAGAAAGCGAAGAAGAAGAAAAAGAAGAAGAAGAAGAAGAAGAAGAAGAAGAAGAAGAATGCGAAGAAAGCGAAGAAGAAGAAGATAAACAAGACGAAGAAGATAAAGAAGAATTTGAAGAAGAAAAAGAATTTGAAGATTTGAAGAACAAAAATAATGTAATACTAATACTAATAAAAATGTATGGAATTTATATAGCGCTGAATCTTGTAAAGCAACAAATCAAAGCACTCAATATGAGGTAGAAGAGGAAGAAAAAGAAGAAGAAGAAGGAGAAGCAGCAGCAGCAGAAAATCCTCACAAAGAGCATGGTGAACATGGTCTGGCAGACGTTGAAGGCGTGCCTCCAGTTGTGGTAGGTCACTGGTCGGTAGTTCTTCTTCACCGTACACAGCCACCGACACATCACCTGTATCACACACACACATACACACGCACACACACATACACGCACACACACACATACATGCACACGCACACATACACACACGCAAACACATACACACGCGCGCGCACACATACACGAACATGCACACGCACACATACACACACACACGCACACACATACACACGCGCGCGCACACATACACGCACACACATACACACACATACATACATACACACACATACACACACACACATACACTCACACAAATACACACACATACACACACATACACACACACGCGCGCGCACATACACAAACACACATACACACACATACATACAAACACACGCACACATACACACGCACACACACATACATGCACACGTACACATACACACACATACACACACACGCGCACGCGCATACATACACACGCACACATATATACACACATACACATACACACACACACACACACACACACACACACACACACACACACACACACACACACACACACACACGCACACATACACAAGAGGCACACTCACATACACACGCACACACGCACACATCGGGTCACTTGGTGTTTTAAAAAAAGAATTAACATGAATTTATTTTGAAAAAAAGACAATATCTTAAAAGACAGACAGAGAGACAGACAGACAGACAGACTGAGAGACAGACAGACTGAGAGACAGAGAGACAGACAGACAGACCAAGACAGACAGACATAGACACAGACAGAGACACACACAGATCTATCTATCATCTATCTATCTATCTATCTATCTATCTATCTATCTATCTATCTATCTATCTATCTATCTATCTATCTATCTATCTATCTATCTATCTATCTATCTATCTATCTATCAATCATCTATCTGTCTATCTATCTATCTATCTATCTGTCTATCTATCTGTCTATCTGTCTATGTGTCCTCGGTTTATAGTCTCATCCGAAGGACTTTTGGGGGAAAGTGGAATCGGCACTGATGTTAACTCCAAGGGAAAATATCCCCTTGAACGGGAATCGAACCAGGGTCGTCAGATCAAGAGCGCAATGCGCAACGATCTAACCGACCCAGGCTATCCCGTCCCCTGGATATAGTAAAACAAACACACCTGTAACACGCTTAATTACAATATGTCTGATGGAAGACAGTCATACTGATGGTCACTAAGTGCCTGACTGACCTCGAAAGGGACTTGGAACTGGTTTGGAAAAAGTAGGCATCAGTCACACAGACACACAGACAATGAACCTAAGGAAGGATACATCACAACAAACACACCTGCAGTATTATTGATAATTACACTATGTGTGACATGGAAGGCATCATACTGATGATAACTCACTGGCTGACTGACCTCGAAAGGGACTTGGAACTGGTTGAGGAAATGGGCAAGAGTAGAACACACAGACATTTAAACCAAAGGATATATATATATAAAATAATCCCAAAACACCTGCAATATTGTTAATGACGCTAATACATAATTATGTGTGTGTGTGGGGGGGGGGGGGGGGGGGGGGTTGCGTGGGTGTGTGAAATAAGTCTGTCTTCTAGTCAATGGTCTTGAAACATTGAATTCATATAATATTGGTGTATGGTGTGGGTGTGCGTGGGCGTGTTCGCACACGCACGTACTTGCTGCGTATATGCGTGCGTAAAAAATAAGTTTTTATGTCTTCTAGTCAATGGGTTTAACATTGTGTTC
>CM054136.1:78132419-78149919 GCA_028751875.1 Rapana venosa | reverse complement strand
TGAGACTCTAAACCGAGGCCCCGTGTTGTGCGAACGCACGCAGAACATCTTGCGCACACGTTAAACCCTGTTCCGCTTTTCGTAAGAGTAGGCCATTGTGTGCCGGTGGGAACGGATGACAGAATTGACAAAACCGCATACACACGGGGACTGGATGTAAAAAAAGCACATAAGTGTTTATTCCATTATCCTCGATATAAAATTAAAAAAAAAGTCATCTGAGCGCTTTGATTTGTTGCTTTACAAGATTCAGCGCTATATACATTCCTACATTATTATTATTATTATTATTATTATTATTATTATTATTACTACTACTACTCGCGCTGTTCCGTCCGGTCTAACAATCATAATGACTAATATAACTATAGTCCACGTCGGCAGCGCAACGCATTTTCACTCTAAGTATGACAGACGGCCAGAGTTGCTGTCTGAGCGTTCGACGACGACGACGACGACGAAGAAGAAGAATGTATAACTGTAGCCATGTACTCACGCACGCACGCACGCACGCACACGCATACACACACACACACATACACACACACACACACGCACACACACACACACACACGCACACATACACACACGCACACACAGCCATCCCTTGAGACGTCTCTGGCCAAAATGCTGACATGAAGTACAGGATCTTAAGTTTAATATTGTAGCTCAGTGGTCGGAGCACTCGCTTTCCCCCAGCCAAGTTAAGCAGCGTGGAACGTGGTTACCAGTTGGATGGGTGACCTTTTGCGCGCCTTGGCTTCAGTACAGTTCCCCCAGTTCACCCAGCTGTAAATGGGTACCTGCCCTCTTTAGTTTAATATTGTAGCTCAGTGGTCGGAGCACTCGCTTTCCCCCAGCCAAGTTAAGCAGCGTGGAACGTGGTTACCAGTTGGATGGGTGACCTTTTGCGCGCCTTGGCTTCAGTACAGTTCCCCCAGTTCACCCAGCTGTAAATGGGTACCTGCCCTCTTTAGGGTCAGGGAAGGTAAAGCAGCGAGGGAGAGGAGATGGGCGCCGCCCTCAATATGCTGAGCCTAGAGAAGTGAGGTCTCTGACGCCTCGCTCCCCTACGACCTTACAGGTTATGGGACACCTTTACTTTTTTTACGCCTACATCTACATAAGGAGTTACGGCACTATCAGGTCTCGGCTTCAAAGTTGACCAGGGAGATATCGACAACTCCCAATCTTTAATTCATTCATCTGTAGCCGTACACATTCACTGTATACTTTGATGAATAATACATCTTTGATGAATACGTCGTTTTTGAAAATCTGTGTTTCCTTCGCAACAATACCTTTTAAAAAAAAAGCTGGACTTTTGGCTGTTTTGGTTGCTGTTATTCTGTTGCTTTTTGTTCTAGTAATAATGAAGAAACGTAACTAAATTTAGACTTTTTTTTTGGTACTTAAAAAGTCCCTGCAAAATAACTGAAACTTTGATATGTGTACTAAAATCACAATGTTAACATGCTACATACTGCCCATGTACTGTCTTAAGTCCTTCGGATGAGACTATAAACCGAGGCCCCGTGTTCGAACGCATGCAGAACATCTTGCGCACACGTTAAATCCTGTTCCGCTTTTCGTAAAGTAGGCCATTGTGTGCCGGTGGAAACAGATGACAAAATTTACAAAACCGCATACACACGGGGACTGAATGTAAAAAAAGCACATGAGTGCTTATTCCATTATCCTCGATATAAAATAATTAATAAATACATAAATAAATAATTGAACATTTTGTATCTTTGTATTGGTGGAGATGTACATGCTTTATGAAAGAATATAACTTGCAATGCAAGGCACAAGAAAGCAACAACTCATTCATCAGACGCTGCTAGCAGCCGAGTTTTGAACCGGCAACTTCACCGGCCACTGGGACAGAAGTCAAACACTGTGTCCACCCAGCTACAGTGTCCGTCATTGTCCATGTGCCGTATGTAACTACTGTTCATATGCTATGTGTAAATATCGTTTATATGTAACTACTGTTCATATGCTATATGTAAATGCTGTTAATCTGCTATGTGTAAATATCGTTTATATGTAACTACTGTTCATATGCTATATGTAACTACTGTTAATATGCTATGTGTAAATACCGTTTATATGCTATATATGTAAATATGTAACTTCTGCTTATATGCTATATGTAACTACTGGTTTATCTGTTATGTGTAAATACCGTTTATCTGTTATGTGTAAATACCGTTTATATGCTATATGTAAAATACTGTTTTAGGGGACGGGATAGGCTCAGTGGTCGGAGCACTCGCTTTCCCCCAGCCAATGTTAAGCAGCGTCGAGCGTGGTTACCACTTGGATGGGTGACCGTTTGCACGCCTTGGCTTTAGTACAGTTCCTCCAGTTCACCCAGCTGTAAATAGGTACCTGCCTCTTTAGGGTCAGGGAAAGTAAAGCAGCTATGGAGAGGAGATGGGCGCCACATGCCCTCAATATGCTGGCCCCTGGAGAAGTTGAGGTCTCTGACACCTCGCTCCCCTACGACCACATAGGTTATGGGACACCGTTACCTTTTAAATACTGTTTACCAACTAAACTTAGCAGCTGAATAGTAGATTTTATTCTCTGCGGTTGCAGAACCAGACAGAATCATACCTCTATGACCATAATCACACAGACCTATACACGAGCTCTCCTTTTCTTGACGTTGGTTAAGATTTCACCCACTCCTTACAACGAAATATTACCGAGTATCATTGACAAGTAAATCTAGAACTGGCTGATAATTTTTCAGCGTAATCTCAACACCAGGTAATTTTCTTCACCCCCCCCCCTTACCCCCCCCTCCCCTAAAGAGAAATCAATGAGGGTCGTGAGCAAAGGATTTCTCCTGAATTATTATTGTGGTCTGAGCCCGTTGTGATGGAGGCTTCGCGCTCTATAAAAAAATGATTTATTGTCATCCTAATCTGCTTCTGCTGCTACTGCTGCTACTGCTGCAGGCGTCTATGAAGCCACTAGAAGATTATTTAGGGCTCGCTGCAGCATCTTCCACGTTGTTCCAATGAGAAAGACGAAGATGGAGAAGAGAAGAAAGAAGAAGAAGAACAAGAGGAGGAGGAGCAGGAGGAAGAGAAGAAGAATAAGAAGAGAGGAGGAGGAGGAGGAGGAAGAGAAGAAGAAGAAGAAGAAGAAGAATAGGAGGAGGAGGAGGAGGAGGAGGAGGAAGCGAAGAAGAAGAATAAGAAGAATAAGAAGAAGAGGAGGAGGAGGAGGAGGAAGAGAAGAAGAATCAGAATATGAAGAAGAAAAAGAAAGAAGAAGAAGAAGAATGCGAAGAAGAAGAAGATGAAGAAGAAGAATGCAAATTAGAAGAATGCAAAGAGGAAGAAGAAGAATGCAAAGAAGAAGAAGAAAAAGAAATAAAAAAGGGGAAAATGTGAGAAGGTGGGAAAGAAGAGGAAGAAGAATGCGAAGAAGAAATGCGCAGAAGAATGCGCAGAGGAAGATGAAGAAGAAGAATGCGAAGAAGAATAATGCGAAGAATGCGAACAAGAAGAAGAAGAAGAATACGAAGAAGAAGATGGAGAAGAAGAATACGAAGATGGAGAAGGAGAAGAAGAAAACGACGACGAAGAAGAAGACGACGACGATAATGATGATGATGATAACGATGATGACCAAGTATCAGGAAAAAGAAGCAGTTTCCCATGAAACAAAACAGTAAATCTGTCCTGATTAACTGGACGACAAGCGACCCAAGAGAAAGAAAGGTGACAGACAAGACAAGACAAGGCAAAGCAAGGCAAGGACTGAAGCGGCAAATCAGAGACAGAAGCCTTGAAAGAACACATCACCACAAATTGTCTCCCGTGACATAGAAGGGAATAAAAAAAGGATAGAAGCCTGAGGACAGAAAATCATCCCAACAACAACAACAACCCCCCAAAAAACACACCCAACCCCGTAACAACGGGAAGCTAACAGCAGACAAGATTTCGCTCCCTTGATCCGATTATCTTCCCCACTCAGTCGCTTCCTGTTTTCACAATTTTAGGGGGTTGGGATAGGGGGTGGGGGTGGGGGTGGGTGTAAGATCCTTTGGCATCAAGTGAAACGTGTTGAATTTCATTATCTGTGTTTGATCTGGAACTCTGCTTCTTTTGTTTTTCCACTCTTTTCGTGACGGTAAACTTAAAGGTTAACTAGCAATTTTCTTCCCTCCCCCCCCCCCTCCAGAGTTTAAAGCTTCGTGCTTCGTGACTTATTGTTGAAATAACTCTCCTGCTGTTACTGATTGGCGATTTTTGTGTGTTAGCAGACTCTTCACGTGAAAACGCGCGCGCGCGCACGCACACACACACAACACAACACACACACACACACACACACACCACACACACACACACACACACACACACACACACACACACACACACACACACACACACACACACACACACACAGAAATTTACATTCTTTTTTATAAAAGAGAACATCAATTATGGGCCATTATGGTTTAGAGGTAGCGCTCCTGCCTAGAAAGCGAAAAGTCTGGGTCGGAAGTGTGCGGTGGTTGGATTCCCGTTTGGGCCCGAAACTTTTGCCCCCATCCATTAGACCATGAATGGTGGTCTGGGTGTTAGTCTTTCGGCTGAGGCGATAAGCCGAGGTCCCGTGTGCTACAAAATTATTTACAGCACGTACGTAAAAGAAACCACACCGACAAGAGAGCTGTCCCTGGCAAAATACAGAAGAAACCCCCCCCCCCCCACTCTGATAGGAAAGTAAATAGAGTTGAAGACAGGAAAAGAACCAAAAAGAAAAAAATAGGATGGCGCTGCTCTTGTGGCGACGTGCTCTCCCCGAGGAGAGCAACCCGAATTTCGCGCAGAGAAATCTGCGTGACAAAGTGGGATACACATTAAAAAAAATAAACAGAAAAATCACAGAGTGCCAGAGTGTATGAATGAGGTAGAGAGAGCATTATAAAACTTGCTTTGCTGTCATTATAATCTAGCTTTTAGTCTGTCGTACGTGGGCAATCTCTGAAAGCACCTCAAACTTTTTTCCGGCTGCATCACTACCTTTTACGTCCTACAGCAGCTATATTCAGGTCGATTATTTCAACCTCACCGCATTCATCCACTCTCTGGCTTCAGTCCTTAGTCCGCAGTCCGCAAAGTGGCGGTATGGATATGAACGCCAGAAAACCACAAGCCAGAGAAGGCCCCGCACTGCCGCTGGGTGATTTCAGTGGGGGTTGGTGATAACTATGTCTGTTCTGTGACCCAGTTTCAGTAGAACATAAGTTCATAACTAAGGGCTGCTGATTGAAAAAAACCCCTAAACAAAACAACAACCAAACTTGTTTAGGAGTGGAGTCAGACCCAGTAAGAAGATAATCTACCTTGTATCGGCGACCATCACCACTGCTCTTTCGTACTTATACGGGACGGGACGGGACAGCCTAGTGGTTAGAACATTGCGCTGGCAATCTGACGACCCGGGTTCGATTCCCGTTCAAGGGGATATTTTCCCCTGGAGTTAACATCAGTGCAGACTCCACTCTCCCCAAAAGTCCTTCGGATGAGACTATAAACCGAGGCCCCGTGTGCGAACGCACGCAGAACATCTTGAACGCACACACGTTAAGTCCTGTTCCGCTTTTCGCCAGAGCAGGCCATTGTGTGCCGGTGGGAACGGATGACAACATTGACAAAACC
Organism: Rapana venosa; assembly: GCA_028751875.1. NCBI lineage: Eukaryota > Metazoa > Mollusca > Gastropoda > Neogastropoda > Muricidae > Rapana > Rapana venosa. Next base: position 78,144,223 of record CM054136.1, on the reverse strand, counting down.
GCATAAACACGGGGACTGGATGTAAAAAAGCACCTAAGTGCTTATTCCATTATCCTCGATATAAAAGAATAAATAGAAAATACATTCTGAGAGTCCCAAGAGGTTTGGTTTTTGTTTGATTTTTTACATAAGCGCACCTCAGACAAGCACGTAGCGATAAGGTGGGGTTGGGGTTGGGTTAGTGGGGGTTGGGTGGGTGGGTGGTGGATGGGGGAGTCCGTAACTGAAGTCAAACCGTGAGACCAGAGTCAGGACGGGAGGGAGGGATGGGGTAGGGTGAGGGGTGTCACAAAGTCTGAAACTTTTTCCTTAACGCATTTAAACAATGAATGCAGAAGAATATGGAAGTGACGACGCTTTTTTATGGAATACTGCTCCGACCTGTATAACTATAGAACCGCAGGAGATCCAGAAGTCCTTAATGTACCCGCAAGCAAAGACACAGACAGTCACCCTATCCTCCGAGAAGAAGTGGAAACAGCAGTCAGATCGCTGAAAAAGGGGAAGTCAGCAGGGGCTGACAACATTCCAGCTGAGTTGGTTCAAGCTGGAGGGGAAGCCATGATCAGCGCCCTACTAAGAATCTGCAACAAGATCTGGCAGACAGGAAAATGGCCAACACCATGGACACAGTCACTCATCATCACCCTCCCCAAGAAAGAAAATCTACAACAATGCCATAATTACCGCACAATCAGCCTCATATGCCACCCAAGCAAGGTCATGCTGCAGATAATATTGAATAGACTGAAGCCACAAGCAGAGACCATCATTGCTGAGGAACAAGCAGGTTTCAGAGCAGGGCGCAGCACAACAGAACAGATATTCAACCTCAGAATACTATGTGAGCGGTACCTTCAACATCAACAAGACCGTTACCACGTATTCATCGATTTTAAGAAGGCATTTGACAGGGTGTGGCATGCAGCTTTGTGGGCAACCATGCATTTGTACAGCATCAATGCAAACCGGATCAGAGTCATCAAACAGCTGTACAGCGAGGCCACCAGTGCAGTGTACTACAACAACAACATTGGAGAATGGTTTCAAACAACAGTTGGAGTAAGGCAGGGCTGTCTACTCTCACCCACTCTTTTCAACATCTTCCTTGAGAGAATCATGGCTGATGCACTGGAACATCATGAAGGATCAGTCAGCATTGGTGGCAGAACGATCACAAACCTCCGCTTCGCAGATGACATTGATGGAATAGCAGGATCAGAAAAAGAGCTTGCCAGCCTAACAGAACACTTGAATAAGGCCTCCAAAACATACGGCATGGAAATCAGTGCAGAGAAGACCAAACTGATGACTAATAACACCAACGGCATTAGCACTGATATCAGGGTTAATGACCAGAAGCTGGAAACAGTTCAAAGCTTCAAGTACCTGGAGCCATTGTATCAGACCAGGGATCCAAGCCAGAAGTAGTATGCAGGACTGCACAGACAATAACAGCTTTGTCAAAACTAAACACCATCTGGAGAGATAAAAATATCTCACTTATCTCCAAGATCAGACTAATGCGCTCCCTTGTCATATCCATATTTTTGTATGCCTGTGAATCATGGACCCTGACTGCAAATTTGGAGAGAAGAGTACAGGCGGTGGAGATGAGATGCTTTCGGAGACTCCTTGCATCTCCTACAAAGACCACATAAGCAACGAAAGCGTGCATAACAGAATCCAGCAAACCATTGGACCCTATGAGAACCTTCTAACGATCGTGAAAAAGCGTAAACTTAAATGGTATGGGCATGTCACAAGATCCAAAGGACTTACAAAGACAGTTTTGCAAGGCACTGTCCAGGGAGGAAGAAGAAGAGGCAGACCAAGGAAGAGCTGGGAGGATAACATCAGCGAATGGACAGGCCTAGAACTCAACAAAACCCTGAGAAAGGCAGAACAGAGAGATGAATGGAGGGAACTGGTTGTTGAGTCTTTGAGGGTGCCCCCACGGTCGTAAGACTACGGGACAGATAGATAGATAGATAGATAGATAGAATTATTATCCTGTAACATTTCAGACTGCATAACAGGGCTGTGGTCTATATGCTTTGTTTCCCTTTTCAAGAGCTCTTGCCAACGCGGTCTTAGTCTAGCCAATAGGTCCGAGAGATACGGACACCTGCAGTGTTCAGCATAAAGTAAACTCGAGCAGGCAAGTCAAATACAGTATGTGACAATGACAATGACAATGACAAAGTCTTTTATTTCGAGGATAATGAATAAGCACCCATGTGCTTTTTTACATCCAGTCCCCGCCCTTAGGGATATATATATATATATATATATATATATATATATATATATAAAAGATATAGAGAGAGAGAGAGAGAGAGAGAGAGAGAGAGAGAGAGAGAGAGAGAGAGAGAGAGAGAGAGAGAAGAGAGAGAGAGAGAGGTGTGTATTGTGGTGGAATTGAACCTAAGACTGTTCGAGTTTTTTGTCCACCTGTGTGTGTGTGTGTGTGTGTGTGTGTGTGTGTGTGTGGTGTGTGTGTGTGTGTGTATGTATGTGTGTGTGTGTATGTGTGTGTGTATGTGTGTGTGTGTGTGTGTGTGTGTGTGTGTGTGTGTGTGTGTGTGTTCGATTTTACGTCTGCTCACTTAAAGGGATATTAAGACGAGAGGTGGAGGAGGAGTGATGAAATGAGGGCTTGAAAGCGAAGAGATGAGTGTTGGTCATTCAAGATTTTGTGCATGTCTAAATTCTGATTCCAAACAAAGAAGTATTAAAAAAAAGAATTACGCTTTCTGTTTTCCTCTATCTGAAAGATGCCTTCTTGTTTTTATTTTTATTATTATTTTATATCGAGGATAATGGAATAAGCACTTATGTGCTTTTTTTTTACATCCAATCCCCGTGTGTATTCGGTTTTGTAAATTTTGTCATCTGTTCCCACCGGCACACAATGGCCTACTCTTACGAAAAGCGGAACAGGATTTAACGAGTGCGCAAGATGTTCTGCGTGGGTTCGCACACGGGGCCTCGGTTTAGAGTCTCATCCGAAGGACTTGTGTGTATGTGTGTGTGTGTGTGTGTGTGTGTGTGTGTGTGTGTGTGTGAGAGCAGCTGTAAGATAGGATGATATCCACACTGTGCCAGTTTGTATTTCTACACAGTCCACTCACCACAGTACATACACTTCGGACTATGAAGCAACGACAGTATGAACAAAATCCGTTTTTAAAGTGTCAAAAGCTAACTTTTTAGGAAAAATTCAAAAATGTATAAAATTGTTTTTTTTTCTTCAACACAGACCACGACACAGTTCACCTCGGAGTACAGAAAGTTCTGTTTTTTTTAGTGTCAAAAATTAAAAAAAAAAAAAAACCAAAAAAAATTTTTGGTTCAAAAACTCACTTTTATAACCCGGTTGTACAATCAGCTTCAAAACAAAGCGTAGAGAGAACGCCCCCCCCAAAAAAAACCAAAACAAAACAACAACACACAAAAAACAACCACAAAAAAAAAAAACAACAACAAAAACAACAAAAGGCCCTTGTGAACAAGCTGATATATAGTCACAGATGTTTTGTTCTCGTGGGGGAAAAAACACAACCAACAACCCAGATGTTAGCTGCAACTGCTCAGTTTGAAAAAACCCCCCAACAGGGACAGTGAAACAGCAGTTCAACGGCAGTTAAACATGTGCAGTGGTAGCTAGCTAGGCCTATGCATAATGGATGAAGGGAGAAAAGACTTAACCCTTTCAAGACACAGTGGTTTGGTTGTCTTTAGCGGAGGGTGCCGGCACTGGGAATAACGTAGGACAGCTTAGTGCGCGGTGTGAACACAAGATGTTTTGCTATAGCAAGCTTGGAAACAGAAGATTCTTGCAAACTAAATAGTATACACGCACACGCGCGCGCGCGCGCGCGTGTGTGTGCACACAACGCACGTACACACACGCACGCGCGCACGCATGCACGCTCGCTCGCGTGCACGCAAGTACACACACACACGCACATACATACACACACATACACAGAGGAAGAGGAAGAGGGGAGAGAGAGAGAGAGAGAGGAGAGAGGGAGGGGGGGGGGGGGCTGGGGGTACAGACAGACAGAGACAAAGAGAGAGAGAGAGAGAGAGAGAGAGAGAGAGAGAGAGAGATGGGTACAGACAGACAGAGACAAAGACAGACAGACAGACAGAGAGAGAGAGAGAGAGAGAGAGAGAGAGAGAGAGAGAGAGAGAGAAGAGAGAGAGAGAGAGAAGAGAGACTGATGATTAAAGGACAAATAGGAAAAAAAATCAAGATCAGCAACCACAACCCCCCCTTCTAAAAAAAAGAAGAGAAAATACTGCCAAGAAAAAAAGAGAGCAACGAAAGATAAAAAAAAAAAAAAAAGAAATGTGGGAAAAAAGAAAAGTGAGAAAGACATCCTGGAAAGAGAGAAGGCAACGCTCCCCCCCCCCCCCAACCCAACATCATCATCATCATCATCACCATCACCATCATCATCATCACCATCACCATCATCAACCACCACCAACCACCACCATCCACCACGACAACCAACCACCACCATCCACCACCACCACCACCCACCACCACCACCTCCCACCACCACCACCACCAACCACTACCAACCACCACCCACCACCACCACCTCCACCCACCACCACCCACCACCAACCACCAACAACCAACCACCCACCAACCACCACCACCCACCACCAACCACCCACCACCATCCACCACCAACCACCCACCACCACCCACCACCAACCAACCAAACAAAACACAACACAACACACACAATCCTGCACTGATATCACTATTTAGTGGTAAAAAAGTAAAGGTAGTCCCATAACCCGTAAGGTCGTAAGGGGAGCGAGGCGTCAGAGACCTCACTTCTCCAGGGGCCAGCATATTGAGGGCGGCGCCCATCTCCTCTCCCTCGCTGCTTTACCTTCCCTGACCCTAAAGAGGGCAGGTACCCATTTACAGCTGGGTGAACTGGGGGAACTGTACTGAAGCCAAGGCGCGCAAACGGTCACCCATCCAACTGGTAACCACGCTCGACGCTGCTTAACTTGGCTGGGGGAAAGCGAGTGCTCCGACCACTGAGCTATCCCGTCCCCTACTGATATCACTATTTAGTGGTTAAAAAAAGTAAAGGTCAAGGGTGTCCCATAACCTATAAGATCGTAAGGGGAGCGAGGCGTCAGAGACCTCAACTTCTCTAACATAATCATCATCATCAATGCCTTTGTGCGTTAATGGCACGTAGGGCAGCAACACACGTTCTCCACTCCTGTCTGTCCTGGGCCAGCTTCTCTAAGGACCCAGCATATTAAGGGCAGAGGCGCCCCATCTCCTCTCTCCCTCTCGCTGCTTTTACCTTTCCCTGACCCCTAAAAAAGGGGCAGGTACCCATTTAATTCACAGCTGAGTGAACTGAGGGGGAGAACTGTACTGAAGCCAAAGCGCGCGCAAACGGTCACCCATCCAAGTTGGTAAACCACGCTCGACGCAGCTTAACTTAATAGAAGGACGGTGGCAGGATGGTTAAGACGTTTGCCTGCCAACAAGTAAACCGTGAGGTTCTGGGTTCGATTCCCAGCCTCGCCCTTTCTTCCCAGTTTGACAAAATAATCGAACTGAATGTCAAAGTCCTTCGGATGAGACTATAAATCGAGGCCCCGTGTGCCAACGCATGCAGAACATCTTGCGCACACGTTAAATCCTGTTCCGCTGTTCGAAAGAGTAGGCCATTGTGTGCCGGTGGGAACAGATGACAAAAAAAAACAAAAACCGCATACACACGCCAAAAAAATCCAAAAATCATGTGAGCGCTTTGATTTGTTGCTTTACAAGATTCAGCGCTATATAAATTCCATACATTATTATTATTAACTTGGCTGGGGGGTGGGTGGGGGAAAGCGAGTGCTCTGACTACTGAGCTCTCCCCGTCCCCTTGTTTAGAGGAAGGCCGTGACACGGAAGGACTGCTACTCACGGCCAGGGAGTTGGCCTCGTCTGTCTGGGCCGTGGCGTGGAAGGACAGCACCTCCAGGGCCACGCTCTGCTTGGCCATCAGCTGACAGGCGTTCTCGTACATCTGGCAGTTGTGGATGCCCAGCCCCGTGAAGATGGAGAACGCCTGCCCATCCACACACACGCACACGAACACACACACACACAGAGAAGGAAGTAAGTACACATACACAGGAATACACATGCAGACGTCGTACGCGCACACACATACACACATACTGAAGAACTAACTATACAGACACACACCCACACACCCACACAAGTCAAGTCAAAGTCAAAAACACTTTAATCATCCCCCCCACACCCCCTCCCCCACACACAGATAAGTAAGTACACATACACATTTTTACTTTAGTTATTTTTTATTTAAAAAAAAATCTTTTATATTGAGGATAATGGAATAAGCACATAAGTGCTTAAATTTTTTTTAAAAACATCTAATCCCCATGTGTATGCGGTTTTGTAAATTCTGTCAACTGTTCCCTGAATACACGTGCACATGCAGACGTACGCGCACACACATACACACATATAGACACACACATAAAGACACCCCCCCCCACACACACGTATGCGTGCATACACAGACACACAGAGCCGTAGTCCTTCGGATGAGACTATAAACCGAGGCCCCGTGTGCGAACGCTCGCAGAACATCTTGCGCACACGTTAAATCATGTTCCGCTTTTCGTATGAGTAGGCCACTGTGTGCCGGTGGGAACAGATGACAGAATTTACAAATTCGCACACACACGGGGACTGGATGTAAACAAGCACATAAGTGCTTATTCCATTATCCTCGATATAAAAGAAAAAAAAGTAGACAGAGATAGAGACACATAACACAGAGACGTGCACACGCAAACATGCATACACGAGCGCGCGCGCAAACACACACACACACACGCAGAGACAGACAGACATACACACAAACACAAGCAGACCCAGACAGACAAACGGACAGACCAATACACACACAAACATAAACACACACACAGAAACACACACAGAAACACACAGAGACCCACATAGACAGACACAGACAGTCACACAGTCACACACATACATGCACACGCACACACAAGAATGAACACACACACACACAGACAGAGACAGACATGCGCACGCCAGTATGTGCCTGCATCCACACACTCACAAACGGTCCACACACACACACACACACACACACACACACACACACACCACACACACACACACACACACACACACATACACACACACAAACACACACACACACGCCACACACACACACACACACACACACACACACACACACACACACACACACACACTTGAAAAAAAAACAAATGCATGGCTTAATCAATGTACCATCTGAAAATAAAAATTTGACTTGACTTGACTTGATTTGACACACAGAAGTAAGGACAGATGCAAGAATTCGCAAGTGTGTACAGACACAGATACAGAGACAGAGACACAGATAGAGACACTGACACAAACACACAGGCACACACACAACCTTTGTACAGATGCATGAATACGCAAGCGTGCAGACAGATACACACATACATACAGTACGCAGAAACACACAGAGAATTAGTCAGTTTTTTTAAATTGATGAGAGCAATAGAAGTGTATGACTGTGAAATGCACTGCAATGCAAAATCACAAACAGCATAGAACAGTACAACACAATACTACACACTACAATGCAATACAACACAACGCAATACAAGATAATGCAATACCATACAAATACAAATAACAATGTAACAGAAAAGAATAAAATTATTTCTGTCCCCAAGTCTCCATGGTTCTCTCTCTCTCTCTCTCTCTCTCTCTCATCTCTCTCTCTCTCTCTCTCTCTCTCTCTCTCTCTCTAAATTTAGAAAGAGGGGAGAGAATATAACGCTTCAAATATGGCATATGTTCAACCCTCCTAAAGTCCCGTTACATGTGACGTCACCGGCATTATCCGCGTTTGTTCTCCTTTTATTTGTCCCCCTCAACCCGCTCCCCCCCCCCTCCCCCACTCAGGTCTTCTTCGTGGATCGCTCAGACAGCAATTATTGTTGTTTCTGTTATATGAGCAAAAATGCGTCACGTTGCCATTAAGCGCCTGACAAGTCAGGCTCAGCGAGTCCGACTTCGGTATAAAAGAGAATTGCTATCTTTTAAGTCCTTCTGGAAAAAAAGGCCAAGAAGGCAGAAAATAGACAAGAAGGAGGTGACAGTAAGAAAAGGAACAAGGCTAGAAAGAAAGAGAGGGATAGAAAAGAGGGAATTCCTAGCACAGTCACAGAAGGCGGGGATGCTGTTTTATACTAACAGAACCCCCCTTCCAGGGAAACTGTTCAGGTAAAAATATGGAGTTAATACGTCTGTCAACTTTTCCTAGTAGAATGGAAAAATATATCGACATTTTCCTCGTTATAAAAAAAGGAAGATGACATGTGCATGACTCATTCTTGTTATCCTAAATTTAAGTCCTTCGGATGAGACTATAAACCGAGGCCCCGTGTGCGAACGCACGCAGATTATCTTGCGCACACGTTAAAATCCTGTTCCGCTTTTCGTAAGAGTAGGCCATTATGTGCCAGTGGAAACAGATGACACAATTTACAAAACTTCATACACACAGGGGACTAGATGTAAAATAAGCACATGAGTGCTTATTCCATTATCCTCGAAATACAAGAAATAAAATAAAATAAAACACATATACTCACACACACAAACACACACTCTCTCACACACACACACACGCGCGCGCGCATACACACACACACACACACACACACACACCTCCCCCCCCCCACACACACACGCGCACACACACATACACACACGCACACATTTTCCTGACATAAACCACACATTGTGTGATAAGCCAAATTAACAATTAACTTAATACTCTATTATAGCACAGCAGTGAACACAATTTACTCCCTCCCGCCCCCCCCCCTACCCCCCTGAATCGGAAATCTGAACGTAAAGGGTATAGAAGTGTTCCAAGCGAAGGCGACCCACCTCGATGATGTTGGCGTCGTTGTCGTTGAAGGGCTCCCCGTTGAGCTTGTTGATGAGCTGGGTGACCCCGATGATGCTCTTCTCGCTGTTATGGATGGGCATGCACAGCACACTCTTGATCCGCTTGCCGTCCGCGTCCTCAAACTGTCGAGACAAAGGAGGAGAAGAACATCATCAACAAGCAACTAGCCACACACTAACCATCAACCATCAACCACCGTGTCAAAGATGATAGAGTTTCCGTGTCTGTTCACTCTCAGCCAACCTACCCCTACCTCTTTCTGTCTGTCTGTCTGTCTCAGACTGTCAAGACAGAGGAGAACAGCCACCAACCGTGTCAACGATGTACATTTCGTGTCTGTTCACTCTCAACCTACCCCTACCCCTTCTGTCTGTCTCAAACTGTCAAGACAGACCACCAACCGTGTCAAAAATGAACGGGTTTGTTTTTTTGTTTACGGGCAACCTACCCCTTTCTCTCTGTCTGTCTGTCTCAAACTGTCAAGACAGACCACCAACCGTGTCAAAGATGATAGGGTTTCGTGTCTGTTCACTCTCAACCTACCCCTACCTCTTTCTCTCTGTCTGTCTGTCTCAGACTGTCAAGACAGAGGAGAACAGCCACCAACCGTGTCAACGATGTACATTTCGTGTCTGTTCACTCTCAACCTACCGCTACCCCTTTCTGTCTGTCTGTCTGTCTGTCTCAAACTGTCAAGACAGACCACCAACCGTGTCAAAGGTGATATATTTTATGTCTGTTCCAACGATGTACATTTCGTGTCTGTTCACTCTCAACCTGCCTCTTCTGTCTGTCTGTCTTAAACTGTCAAGACAGAGGAGAACATCAACAAGCAGCCACCCACCAACCACCCGTGTCAAAGATGATAGATTTCGTGTCTGTTCTCTCTGTCTGTCTGTCTCAGACTGTCAAGACAGAGGAGAACATCAACATCAACCACCAACCGTGTCAAAGATGATAGAGTTTCGTGTCTGTTCACTCTCAACCAACCTACCCCTACCCCTTTCTCTCTGTTTGTCTGTCTCAGACTGTCAAGACAGAGGAGAACAGCCACTACCGTGTCAACGATGTACATTTCGTGTCTGTTCACTCTCAACCTACCCCTACCCCTTTCTCTCTGTCTGTCTGTCTCAAACTGTCAAGACAGAGGAAAACAACAGCCAACCACTAACCACCGTTTCAAAGATGATAGAGTTTCGTGTCTGTTCACTCTCAACCTACCCCTACCCCTTCTGTGTGTCTGTCTGTCTCAAACTGTCAAGACAGACCACCAACCGTGTCAAAGATGATAGATTTCGTGTCTGTTCTTTCACTCCCAACCTACCCCTTTCTCTCTGTCTGTCTGTCTGTCTTGAACTGTCAAGACAGAGGAGAACAACCACCAACCGTGTCAACGATGATAGATTTCGTGTCTGTTCCAACGATGTACATTTCGTTTCTGTTCACTCTCAACCTACCCTTACCCCTTTCTCTCTGTCTGTCTGTCTCAAACTGTCAAGACAGACCACCAACCGTGTCAAAGATGATAGATTTCGTGTCTGTTCACTCCCAACCTACCCCTTTCTCACTGTCTGTCTGTCTCAAACTGTCAAGACAGACCAACAACCGTGTCAAAAATGAACGGGTTTGTTTTTTGTTTACTCGCAACCTACCCCTTTCTCTCTGTCTGTCTGTCTGTCTGTCTCAAACTGTCAAGGCAGAGGAGAACAACCACCAACAGTGTCAAAGATGATAGATTTCGTGTCTGTTCCAACGATGTACATTTCGTGTCTGTTCACTCTCAACCTACCCCTACCCCTTTCTGCCTGTCTGTCTGTCTCAAACTGTTAAGATAGACTACCAACCGTGTCAAAGATGATAGATTTCGTGTCTGTTCCAACGATGTACATTTCGTGTCTGTTCACTCTCAACCTACCTCTTCTGTCTGTCTGTCTTAAACTGTCAAGACAGAGGAGAACATCAACAAGCAGCCACCCACCAACCACCCGTGTCAAAGATGATAGATTTCGTGTCTGTTCACTCTCAACCTACCCCTACCCCCTTCTCTCTGTTTGTCTGTCTCAAACTGTCAAGACAGAGGAGAACAAACCAACTACCGTGTCAACGATGATAGATTTCGTGTCTGTTCACTCTCAACCAACCTACCCCTACCCCTTTCTCTCTGTCTGTCTGTCTGTCTGTCTCAAACTGTCAAGACATAGGAACACAACCACCAACCGTGTCAACGATGATAGATTTCGTGTCTGTTCCAACGATGTACATTTCTTGTCTGTTTCAACGATGTACATTTCGTGTCTGTTTCAACGATGTACATTTCGTGTCTGTTCCAACCCTGTACATTTCGTGTCTGTTTACTCTCAACCTACCTACCCATTTCTCTCTGTCTGTCTGTCTCAAACTGTCAAGACAGACCACCAACCGTGTCAAAGATGATAGAGTTTCCGTGTCTGTTCACTCTCAACCTACCCCTACCCCTTTCTCTCTGTCTGTCTGGCTCAAACTGTCAAGACAGAGGAGAACAACCACCAACAAACCACCAACCTTTTCAACGATGATAGATTTCGTGTCTGTTCACTCTCAACCAACCTACCTCTTTCTCTCTGTCTGTCTGTCTCAGACTGTCAAGACAGAGGAGAACAGCCACCAACCGTGTCAACGATGTACATTTCGTGTCTGTTCACTCTCAACCTACCCCTACCCCTTTCTGTCTGTCTGTCTGTCTCAAACTGTCAAGACAGAACAACAACCGTGTCAAAGATG
>CM054136.1:78114919-78117419 GCA_028751875.1 Rapana venosa | reverse complement strand
AAGTCATACGAAACAAAAGCAATAGACAAAGTGAAGTCATACAAAAAAAGCAATAGACAAAAGTCATACAAAAAAGCAATAGACAAAAGTCATACAAAAAAGCAATAGACAATAGTTAAGACAGGTGAAAGCAAAGCAATGAACAAAAGTTAAGCCATGCAAAAGAAAAGCGAATGACAAAAGTTAAGTCATACAAAAGACAAGCAATAGACAAAAGTTAAGTCATACGAAAAGAAAAGCAATAGACAAATGTGAAGTAATACCACAGAATAGCAATAGACAAAACTGTAGGTCATATGGAAAGAAAAGCAACAGACAAAAGTTAAAACATACGAAAGGCAAGCAACAGACAAAAGTAAAAACATACGAAAGACAAGCAATAGACAAAAGTTAAGCCATACAAAAGATAAGCAATAGACAAAAAGTTAAGTCATACGAAACAAAAGCAATAGACAAAAGTTAAAACATACGAAAGACAAGCAATAGACAAAAGTTAAGCCATACAAAAGATAAGCAATAGACAAAAAGTTAAGTCATACAAAAGACAAGCAATAGACAAAGTTAAGTCATACAAAAGACAAGCAATAGACAAAAGTTAAAACATACGAAAGACAAGCAATAGACAAAAGTTAAGTCATAAAAAAGATGAGCAATAGACAAAACTTAAGTCATACCAAACAAAAGCAATAGACAAAAGTTAAAACATACGAAAGAAAAGCATTAGACAAAAGTTAAGACATGTAAAAGAAAAGCAATAGACAAAAGTTAAAACATACGAAAGAAAAACAATAGACAAAAGTTAAGCCATACAAAAGATAAGCAATAGACAAAAGTTAAGTCATACAAAAGACAAGCAATAGACAAAAGTTAAAACATACGAAAGACAAGCAATAGACAAAAGTTAAAGCATACAAAAGACAAGCAATAGACAAAAGTTAAGTCATACAAAGACAAGCAATAAACAAAAGTAAAGTCATACGAAAGAAAAGCAATAGACAAAAGTTAAGTCATACGAGAGAAAAGCAATAGACAAAAGTCATACAAAAAAGCAATAGACAATAGTTAAGACATGTGAAAGACAAACAATAGACAAAAGTTAAAACATAGAAAGACAAGCAATAGACAAAAGTGAAGTCATACGAAAGACAAGCAATAGACAAAAGTTAAAGCATACGAAAGACAAGCAATAGACAAAAGTCATACAAAAGAAAAGCAATAGACAAAAGTGAAGGCATACAAAAGAAAAGCAATAGACAAAAGTGAAGGCATACAAAAGAAAAGCAATAGACAAAAGTGAAGTCATACAAAAGAAAAGCAATAGACAAAAGTTAAGCCATTCGAAAAGACAAGCAATAGACAAACGTCATACAAAAGAAAAGCAATAGACAAACGTCATACAAAAGAAAAGCAATAGACAAACGTCATACAAAAGAAAAGCAATAGATAATAGTTAAGACATACAAAAAAAAGCAATAGACAAAAGTGAAGTCATACGAAAGAAAAGCAATAGACAAAAGTTAAGCCATTCGAAAAGACAAGCAATAGACAAACGTCATACAAAAGAAAAGCAATAGACAAACGTCATACAAAAGAAAAGCAATAGACAAACGTCATACAAAAGAAAAGCAATAGATAATAGTTAAGACATACAAAAGACAAGCAATAGACAAAAGTTAAGTCATACGAAAGACAAGCAACAGACAAACGTCATATAAAAGACAAGCAATAGACAATAGTTAAGACATGTGGAAAAAAAAGCAACAGACAAAAGTGAAGTCATACGAAAGAAAAGCAATAGACAAAACTCTCCATACGAAAAGAGAAGCAATAGACAAAAAAGAAGTAGTACGAAAGAAAAGCAATAGACAAAACTGTAGGTCATACCAAAACAAAAGGGAATAGACGAATGTGAAGTCATACCAACCCCACAAAAAAAAACACAACACAACAACAACAAACCAACCAACCAACAAACAAGAACCAAAAACAAACCACAAACAAACAACAAACACCCCCCAAAAAAACAACAACAACAGACAAACTTTTGTCATACGATGACAAGCAACGTATAAAATTTTAAGTCATGAAAATGCAATGGGCAAAAGTTTAAGTCATAGAAGAAGACAACAACAACAACATCAACAGCAAAATGCAAACAACAAAAGTTAAAATATAAGAAAATTAGATAATAACAACAACAGCAAAATGTAAACGACAAAAGTCAAATCATAAGAAAAATTAGATCTAAATATTACGTAGGGGGGGGGGGGGGGGGGGGGGCAGCCACTGACAAGATTTTAGGTCCTACCCCCACCCCCTACTCCCCGAAAAAAAACACTCGTACTGGAGAAACTTTAAATCACACAAAAAAGTAATGTAAATTATAAATCACATGAACAATAAAACCAGAGAAAATTTAAATCATATACCCCTCAAAAAGCTATAACTGGACAAGAAAAAGGTATGTTCATACAGAAACGATGGAATAGACAAGAAGGCA
>CM054136.1:78097419-78112419 GCA_028751875.1 Rapana venosa | reverse complement strand
ACAAGGAAAAGGACAAGGAAGGGACAAGAAAGGACAAGAAAGGATAAAAAAGGACAAGAAAGGACAAAAGGACAAGAAAGGACAAAAAGGACAGAAAGGATAAAAGGACAAAAATGGACAAGAAAAGACAGCAAAAAGGACAAAAAGGACAAGGAAGGACAAGGATAAGAAAGGACTAGAAAGGATAAAAAGGACAACAAAGGGACAAGAAAAGACAGCAAAAAGGACAAAAAAGGAAAAGAAAGAATAAAAAAGGACAAAAAAGACAAGCAAGGACAAGCAAAGGATAAAAAAGGACAAGAGGATAAAAGACAAAAAGGGACAAGAAAAGACAGCAAAAAGGACAAGAAATAATAAAAAAAGGACAAAAAAGGACTAAAAAGGACAAGAGAGGATAAAAAGAACAACAAAGGAAAAAAAAAGACAACAAAAAAAAAGGACAAGCCCATCACGAGAACAGCAAGAAGACTAAAGGAACGTCTCTCGGATGAAAGGGGACATCAGGGACAACTAGAAATTAACCACAACAAACAAAGATAACACACAGAATAATAATGTTTCAGTGATGGAAACTGGAGATACTAGACGAATAAGTAACTCGAAACATCTTGCGGTTTTCAAAACTAGAAACTATCACTCAGTAAAGGTTTTAAAAAGCAAAACGGTTTTAAAAAAAAATCTTAACGAATGAACCAGTACTTGGCCCCAAAATAAGCTTGCATACAACACGAAATAAGAGACACTAGCACCCAGCTCTGTCTGCCCCCACCCCCCCGTCTCCCCCAAATGAAATAATAAACAGGTAAACGTGTTACCTATTTTGATGATTATTACATTTCGTATGTATCCTGTTATCTGCTAAGCACAATACGTAATAAATTATGTTGCATTGAAACTGTTATACATTTAACTAGTGTGTACCATGTGCAGAAGCTATTATGCCCAAAAGTTATTATGCACAGAAGCTATTATGCACAGAAGCTGTTATGTACAAAAACCTTTATGCACTGAAGCTGCTATGCACTGAGGCTGCTATGCACTGAAGCTGCAATGCATTGAAGCTGTTATGTGCGGAAGCTGCTATGCACGGAAGCTGCTATGCACTGAAGCCGTTATGCACGGTAGCTCAACTCACAAAAGCTCTAATTTATACAAACTGGTAAGCAAAATTACTTGGTGAGAAAACCATAAAAAGATTCATCAATTCTCTCTCTCTCTCTCTCTCTCTCTCTCTCTCTCTCTCTCTCTCTCTCTCTCTCTCTCTCTCTCTCTCTCTCTCTCTCTCTCCATAGCCCATCAGAAAAAGAAAAATACTGACTTTTGCCAGACAATGGATAACCTATGCTGTCCCCCCCCCACCCCCACAAGTTCTTCTCTAAGTGTACTTCACTGTTTTTCAACCATTCAATTTTGATGTTCGTAATCTTTATTCAAATCGTTTTATCCGAATTTGTTGAACGAAAAAAGCAGAGGTTTTCCCCTTTTAGATGTCCAAAACTTATTTTGTACTCCTCACTTTTGAAAGGACTCTGTCACTTTTGAAAGGACTCTGTCACTTTTGAAAGGACTTCGTCACTTTTGAACGGTCTATGTCACTTTTGAAAGGACATTGTCACTTTTGAACGGACTCTTTCACTTTTGAAAGGACTCTGTCACTTTTGAATGGACTCTGTCACTTTTGAACGGTCTCTGTCACTTTTGAGCGGAGTCTTTCACTTTTGAAAGGACGCTGTCACTTTTGAAAGGACTCTGTCACTTTTGAAAGGACTCTGTCACTTTTGAAAGGACTTCGTCACTTTTGAACGGTCTATGTCACTTTTGAAAGGACATTGTCACTTTTGAACGGACTCTTTCACTTTTGAAAGGACTCTGTCACTTTTGAATGGACTCTGTCACTTTTGAACGGTCTCTGTCACTTTTGAAAGGACTCTGTCACTTTTGAATGGACTCTGTCACTTTTGAACGGTCTCTGTCACTTTTGAGCGGAGTCTTTCACTTTTGAAAGGACGCTGTCACTTTTGAATGGACTCTGTCACTCTGTCACTTTTGAAAGGACTCTGTCACTTTTGAACGGACTCTGTCACTTTTGAACGGACTCTGTCACTTTTGAACGGACTCTGTCACTTTTGAATAGACTCTGTCACTTTTGAACGGACTCTGTCACTTTTGAAAGGACTCTGTCACTTTTGAAAGGACTTCGTCACTTTTGAACGGTCTATGTCACTTTTGAAAGGACATTGTCACTTTTGAACGGACTCTGTCACTTTTGAATGGAGTCCAAAATAGTTTGGTTTGATTTTGGGGTTGATTGAATTGAAATCCCAGCCGAGTTATCTCCCGATTTAGGGACTGTACCAGAAATCAACCATCACCCTAAATGCTCTTTCTTTGGTCATGATTTTAAAGACAATATATGTTAAGTCTCCTTTCTCATGTTTACTTTCTGTCTCTTACATCATACACATACACAAAAAAGATGGGTGGCGCTGCTCTTGTGGCGACACGCTATCCCTCAGGGACAGCAGCTAGCCCGAATTTCACGTAGAGAAATCGACCGTGACTTAAGGTCGTATAAAATAAATGAATAAATAAATAAGATAAAAAAATACACACACTCACGCGCGCGCGCACACACACACACCCACGCACGCCACAAAACAGATGGAGGGGGGGGGGGGGCGGTGGGAATGAAAGCCTATAAATGATATAAAAGAAAAGAGGAATGTGGATATTCTTACAGTGTTTAAGTATGAGGGAGGGAGGGAAGGGCTATGTGAAAAGGGAGGAGGAAGGGGGAAAGTGATTGAGGGAGGCGGATGAAAGTAATGGGGGATGGGGGTAGGGGGTAGAATAGGACGGAGGCAGGAAGAAGATAAAAAGAGAACGTAATGAAGTAGCCGTGATACACAATACAACGATGCACACCCTATACAGACAACGAAAAACAAAAGGCCAGAGATAGAACAGGAACGAAAGCAATGAACCACTCCCAAGCAAATCACACACACACACACACACACGCGCGCGCGCGCGCGCACACGCACACACACGAACGCATGCACACACGCACACACTCACACACACAAACACACACAGAGAATCTCAGGGCCTAGTTAGCGCACTTCACCTCTCTACACGTACATGAAGTACATGCTATACATCCCTGCGGTATTCTCTTCTTCGTCTTTTTCTCCCTCTATCTATTTATCTACGCGTACATAGAATACATCCTAAATCCCCGAAGAAAGCATTTTCTTCTTTGTTTTTTCTCTCTCTCCCTGGATGTCATCTTCTTGTCTCCATTTCTAAAGGACGCCCTTTTTCTTTTAAAAACTTGTCATAACAAAGAGAAATGTGCCAAAGCCTATCAATATAGATTTTTTGTTTAATCACACAAAGTTATACAGCAACCTTGAGGAACCAACGAAACTTAACCGAACTTGACAGTGAAGTTTGTATAAATGCAGAAACCTTGCGGACATAAACTGGAGATTACTACTGATTCATAAATTACTGCAGCTATACAACGACCTTGAGGAAAGGACAAAACTTAATCAAACTTGACATTTCAGTTTGTACTTGCAGAAACCTTGTGGACATAAACTGGAGATGCCTACTGATTCATAAATTACTGCAGCTATACAGCAACCTTAAGGAAAGGACAAAACTTAATCAAACTTGACATTTCAGTTTGTATAAATTTGCAGAAACCTTGTGGACATACACTGGAGATTACTACTGATTCATAACTGAAGTGAACGGGTAGAAGTGTACAGCCACGATGTTCAGCGGAGGAAAGGTGTACCCCTTAAACAAATCCAACCAACCAACCAACTCAATACCAGTCGGCTACATACCGGTATTAATTTGGGGGGTCACGTAGTATCTTCTATACAGTGCGAGTAGAAAAAAAAGTTGGTGATTTTCACATATTTTTTTTAAAGTATGAAAAAATGGACTGTGCACTTGTTTATGGGGATTGACGACATAGAGCAATACCAGGTAGTCACGAGAAAGTTGGAAATAATCATCAAATGAGGATTGCCTGTATTCCTACAGCGTTGACCCCGTGCATGCATGTTATTGCGGTAAGGAAGCTAGCAGACGACAAAGGACTGAGGGGGTACAGTGTTTGCTGAAAAATTAAAAAAATTCAAACCTACCAAATTTGTTCAAAATCACAAGAGTTTGGAGTCAGAGGCTAGTCTTGCACAAAAAGTGGTTTTTATTTCTGTGGATGCCTTAGTACGTGCGGTATGAATATAAGAGTCACATAAAAAAACAAGAGGGAAAAGAGTGATTTTTTAATATCGGTGTGCAGCCGTCGAATATTACAGACAAGGAAAATAGTCACGATCTTTTGACCAAGAACGGAAAAAACCAGACAGAATTTATCCAAACACACAGCTTCTTTGATAACACGATGCAGTTGTATTTTGTATTCATATATTTTACATTAAGTCACGGCAGATTTCTCTGCGGGAAATTAAGGCTGCTCACTACCCCCCCCCCCACCCCCTCTCGCACACCCCCGAAGGAGAGCACGTCGCCACAAGAGCAGCGCCACCAATTTTTTCTTTTCCTGTCTGCATGTGTATTTGTTTCTGCATGTGTATTTGTTTCTTTATCAAAGTAGCTTTTTACGTACAGAATTTTGCTAGGGACAACTTTCTTATTGCCGTGGGTTCTTTTACATACGCTAAATGCGTGTTGCACACGAAACCTCGGTTTATCGTCTCAACTGGAAGACTAGCACCCAGACCACATCTCATGATCTAGTCAATGGGGGAAAGGGTTAGGGCTCAAACAGGGATCGAACCCGGACCCGTAATGAAACCCGGACTTTTCGCTTTCTAAGCAGGTGCGTTACCTCTAGACCAACGATCCACCGAGAAAAGGTAACTATTCATTGTAACTGGCTGCATGTGAATGCGTAGGATGAATGACAGCGCTTTGACTTGATTTGTTGCTTTTTTGGCAAGATATAGCGCTATCTAATTTCCATGTATTATTATTATTATTATTACTATTTATCATCATCATCATCATCATCATTATTATTATTATTATTATTATTATTATATTATTATTATTATTATCATTGTTATCATTGTTATCATTGTTATCATCATCATTATGACTTTTAATGTTATTATTATTATTATTATTACTATCATTATTATATTATTATCATCATTATTATTGTTATTATTGTTATCATCATCATTATGACTATTAATATTATTATTATTATTACTATCATTATTATATCATCATTCATCATCATCATTATTATTATTATCATTATTATTATTGTTATTATTATTATTATATCATTATTAAAAAACCACTATTAACGTAAGAGAAAACACTGGGAACATCAGAGGAAATACTATAAGACATGTACAATGCTGGGTAAAACGGACAAAGGATAGTACCCGCTTGACACCAATGGGGTACTGTGGCTGGGTAACAAGCAGTATTTATCTAACCCGGCCAAGAGACTATGCAGTGAGCCAATAATTATATTACTGCAGCTTCTCTCGTGGAATAACGAGATGAGGAGAAAATATAGGAGGACAAATGGCATATTGGTAACCAGAAACAGTGACGAAGTATCCTGATGACCAGAAACAGTAATGAAGTGACCAGAAACAGTAACGAAGTGATGAGAAACAGTAACGAAGTGACCAGAAACAGTCACGAAGTATCCTGGTGACCAGAAACAGTAACGAAGTGACCAGAAACAGTAACAAAGTGACCAGAAACAGTAGCGAAGTAACCAGAAACAGTAACGAAGTGACCAGAAACAGTAGCGAAGTATCCTGGTGACCAGAAACAGTAGAGCGGAATCAAAGCGCAACAGACACGGTTAATGAATCTTACATATCGTCCATACAAGAAAAAATAGAGTCCAGACTGTCTTTAACTGCTTCCTGCTTGAACAAAAAGCTATAAGGCTCTTAAAGCATCCCTTTTTGTTTCTTCGTAATTGTTCATCCTGAACAATGAAGATGCAACTACATTTTTTTCCCTAGACAGATCTCAATATAAAAAAAATCAATGCAACATTACCTAAGAGTGTAGGGCAATCTAAGCCAGAAAGGTCCACACAAAAGAAGGGGAATCTGATAAAGGGAAAACTCAACCTGAACCGTGTAAATAAAAACAATTAAAACACAATTCAATCATCCCCCCATCCCAAAGAAACCAAATGAATCCAAACCAAACCAAACAATCTTAAACAAAATCGCTGCACTCAGAAATCTGAAGAGGACTCTTACAGATGCACAAAGGTAGTTCTTGGTGAGTAATTAAGAATAAATCAGTAACTGTTAATGGATTAGTACCATAAGCTGTGTAGAAAAGGTTAAAAAAAAAGGCAGAAAATGCCCATAAAGCGAATCTAACTGGAAGCAGCACACGACGTTAAGAATCTTCTGTACCAGTTTCCTTAATTGAAAACAAACAACAACACTGCTACCAATAACAACATTTACACGATTCATAACAATAACCACCCCAACAATACTGGCAACAATAACAACAACATCTACACGATTCACAACAATAAAAGAAACAACACTGGTGACAATATACCTCAACGTCTACACGATTCACAACAATGATAGCGACAATGATGATAGGGAGAAAAGAGATGAGGAGATGGAGAAGAACAAAATGAACAAGAGGAGGAGGCTGAAAAGTAGAAGAAGAAGAATTTGAAGAACTTTAAGAGGAATTTGAAAAGAAGAATTTGAAGAAGAAGAATTTGAAGAACAAGAAGAAGGAGAAGAAGAAAAAGAAGAAGAAGAAGAATTTGAAGAAGGAGAAGGAGAAGAAGAAAAAGAAAAGAAGGAGGTAGAGAAGAAGAAGAAGGAGGAGGAGGAGGAAGAAGAAGAGGAGGAGAAAGAAGAAGAAGAATAATAAGAAGAAATAGGACAGGGATAAAAGTTGGATGATTAATACCCAAAGAAGATTACCAAAAGAGTAGGGAATGGTATAGAATAGGAAGACAAAAAAAAGAAAAAGAAAGAAAGAACGTGGAATTATACCAGAAAAGATTACGCAGCTTTAGGATAACAAAGCAGACAAGAAACCAAAAAAAACAAACCCACACCACCAACAAACCCCAAAACAGACTGTTAACGAACACCGACTGCAAAAAAACCAAGACAAATCGTTATAGATAAGACGACAGAACAGGACCCCAACAAAACAGACGGATGCTGTCAGTAACAGTAGAAGTAGTAGTAGTA
The DNA here is from genome assembly GCA_028751875.1 of Rapana venosa. Taxonomy (NCBI): domain Eukaryota; kingdom Metazoa; phylum Mollusca; class Gastropoda; order Neogastropoda; family Muricidae; genus Rapana; species Rapana venosa. Next base: position 78,105,160 of record CM054136.1, on the reverse strand, counting down.
GTAGAACAAGAAAGCACCCTAGCCAGACTCTCAAAGAGGCAGGCAGGCCAGGCCAGCCAGCCAGTCAGCCAGCCAGCCAGCCAGCCAGCCAGCCAGTCAGCCAGCCAGCCAGCCAGTCAGTCAGCCAGCCAGCCAGTCAGCCAGCCAGCCAGCCAGCCAGCCAGCCAGCCAGCCAGCCAGTCAGCCAGCCAGCCAGCCAGCCAGCCAGCAGCCAGCCAGCCAGCAGCCAGGCAGGAGGACAAAGAGGAGGAAGCAGGCGGATGGGGTACCAAAGGGTCAGTCCAGGAGTTTACCTGCAGAGACATGACCAGCGAGTTGCGCGAGTACGAGCCCAGGCGGCCCACGAAGCGCTGCGTGAAGCGCCTTATGTCCTGCACAGACACGCACGTGCCCCCAATACAAGGCGCTTCAGTGCACCACACCAACTCCCACAACAACAACAACATACAAAGGCAAAGTCCCCAAAAATAATAATGATAACATCAATCCATGAAATAATAACATCAACCCATCGTATATAATATGATACGTGCACATGAAAACTAAAAATAAAAGGTAAAAAACCCACCCCAACAACAACCATCAACCCAGCATATATAATAACATCAACCCATCGTATATATGATACATGCACATGTAAACTAAAAAATAAAAGGTAAAAAAAGACCAAACAACAACCATCAACCCAGCATATATAATACATAGACACATAAAATTTGAAAAAAAGGTAAGAAAAACGTGAAGTGACACGTTAAGTTTCTTTCAATCTCACACACGTTGGATGCCACATTGTGAATTTATTTTTCTTTTTGAATTTTAAGGTTGGTACCAACCCCCTCCTTCCTCTTCTTCAGTGATTGGATTACCAAGAACGATAAATCCAGACAGCAGAAGACAACTACCGAAAAGATGACCAATTCAAACTCTATTCTATTTCTATGACACGATTTTGGTACTCTAAAAACTAAACTATACGCGTACTTTTGCGCAAAACCTGCTTCCATTTCTCTGTATCGTTCACAGTATGACCTTTATGTCCCAATAAGAATCTAATGCCATAAAGTCGAGTTTCTCCAGCGTCGCTATGTTGACACAAGATATCAGGGTCAACAGAAATCGGACCTTGTAAGCGTTTGTGCAAAACCATTTGGGAAAAAAATGTGTGAAAATTACACAAGAATCTAAGTTCCCAAATTCCGTTTACATATTGTAGAAGACATCAAATTTTACAAGCTTAAACAATTGTACGAACATAAGCAGAAAAGAGACTTGAAAGCTTTGGAGAAGCGAGTTGATTAACAGTTTTTAAGCCATTGGTAACCATTGTAAAACTATTGTCAAGCTGTCTCAAATATTATATTTTGTTAAGAAAATAATTATACCACATCGACTGTTCAGATGAACTTCGCGCTACATATGCAGCAAAAAACACCTCTGATAGATCACGCACAAAAGACAGCAAATAAACAAACAAAAAAATCAAAAGCACTTTAAACATCTATTTCTTCGGTTAACTTACTCCACTCGCTTCACTGCTGAATATATTAGACCATATTTTGTCGTTTGCTTGCTGGTTGTTCTTGATTTCAGTGTCATTGATAATTAGTTCGTTTTGCAACCTACTCGTGATTTTTATGGACAATTTTTAGTGTGATTAGCTCTATTTTCTGGGGCACATAATCCTCGAGATGGTTGTAATTCTAGCAAACAAGCAAGAAAACAAACACATTACGAACAATGCACGTTCTTGACTTTTTGACAATAAACAAGGTGGAACAGTGCTGACATACAACGTGTGGGACACAAATCAGAACCAAGGAAACCGGCAGTGTAGCCACAGCAGGCAGTGTTGTGACTGCTTTTCGACAAAGACTTGACCATCAACCCGTACAGTATCAGTGAGGTAAGCCAACAATAGGGCCACAAGCTCTGTCTCAAAGCCAGTGCCCGTCAACAGGCTCCCCTAGCCACCTCCTCCCTTCCTCATCATTCCCTAAAGGATGAAGAAGAGGAGGGTGTGGGTGGAAACCGCATCTATAACACAGTTAACAACCCACTTGGTATAGGAAGAGGAGGAGGAGGGTATGGGTGGAAATTGCATCTAAAACACAGTTTAACAACCCGCTTAAAATAGGGTTCATTTTTGTGCGTGTGAACAAATATGGTGTACACAATGTAACCCAAAAACCCACAGTTTATATCATGCAAAGGAATTTCTGTATATAAAGAACACATCAAGAAATAATACTAAAAACCACCTCCACAGCACGCGAAGTCAACAAGAACACCGTAAATGAAAAAACACAACCGCACTGATATTTCAAACACTAAAAACATCAAACTTCCAAAAAATGAAGAATACAGTCAGAAAAAAACAGTCCAAAACTGGTGATTCAAGAGCAGAATTAAGCATGCTGCACACCACAAACAAAACAATCCACACAGTAAAGAAAAATCACCGATGACCAAAACAGTTTCAAAAAGTCTGAGACAAAACAAACCGTCTTCAAAAAAACGAAGCCGAAGTGAGAATGGAATCTTAGACACCCAAAAAATGACAATCTTCAAATGCGCAACCTATAATCATAACTAAAAAGGAGCCACACAGTTCACGAAAGAGTATGATAACAATGATATATATAAACAAAATCATCGATAGCAAAAAAAGACAGTTCAGAAGAAAGATAAGACAAGCGAATATCTCTAAAGAAACAGAGGGTGTGTGGAGATGGAGTAAAGAAAACCAACACGGGCTATGATCCCAGAGTAAAGTAGCCTACAGCAACAACTAGAGGGCCACACAGTTATAGACAAAGCATGCTCATGATCACATCAAAACTCGCTGATAACGAAACCAGTGTTGGAGGAGGATGAGATCTACAAAGAGGGAGGCGGGATGATAGCCTAGTGGTTAGAGTGTTGCGCTCGCGATCTGACGGCCCAGGTTCGAGCCACCATTGAAGCACCCGTTCATGTGGATTTTCCCACCACCCCTGGAGTTAGCATTAGCACTGACTCTAAGCCCCGACAATCCTACTGATGAGGCTGTAGATCCCAGGTACTGTACGCAAATGTACGCAGATCATCTTGGTAAAAAGTAAAGGTAAAGGAGTCCCATAACCTATAAGGTCGTAGGGGAGCGAGGCGTCAGAGACCTCACTTCTCTAGGGCCAGCATATTGAGGGCGGCGCCCATCTCCTCTCCCTCGCTGCTTTACCTTCCCTGACCCTAAAGAGGGCAGGTACCCATTTACAGCTGGGAGATCATCTTGCGCACACTTAAAAACCTATTCCTCTATTCTGAGGAGTAGGCCATTTTGTGCTTTCATTACTTAAGAACGGATGACAAAGTCATTTTTAAAAACAACAACCCCACTGCATGCACACTGGTGTCGTGTTTAGACATCATGCACGAAGTCGAAATGCAGCTACCTTAATAGTGGGTTAAAAACGGTCGCGCACACGCAAAATCTCACTTATTGGTGCTTATTCCATTATCCTCGATTTAAAAAAAAAGAAGTCATCTGAGCGCTTTGATTCGTTGCTTTACAAGATTCAGCGCTATATAAATTCCATACGTTATTATTATAACCTCAGATTTTTTAGGCCCAGGAGCAAATAGAAAAAACAACAACCCCCAACGTCTTATGAGAACAGCGGGAGTAAACATGAAGCTGAATACACACAGAGATGGCCATTGTCTAAAGGGAGCCTAGCCTACCAGAAGGAGCAGCACAACAGTCTGAGAATGAGTACGATCCTGGTTTCACAATACAGTGTACATCAGACAAGTCAAGCTAGACAAACGTGAAGCGCGACTCCCTGATTAATATAATCTAGCTAGCTTGTGTTGCAAAAGTGAGGTACAGGAAGCCGGCTTAGGTCTGTCTCACTGAAAACATGACAATGTATGACTTATCCGTGCTTTCTAAGTATACTTATGTGTGATAATCTTGAAGCAATGGAAACGGATTTTGCCCGTGGAAAATCGTGTATGGCGGTGTGCCGTGTACAGTATTATTGTGGATATTGGATGTAGTTGTCCAAGTACTCTGGACATCTCGATGTCTGTCTATCTATCTATCTATCTATCTATCTATCTATCTATCTATCTATCTATCTATCTATCTATCTATCTATCTATCTATCTATCTATCTATCTATCTATCTATCTATCTATCTCTCTCTCTATCTGTCTGTCTGTCTGTCTGTATCTATCTATCTATCTATCTATCTATCTTGGTGTATGGTGTGGGTGTGGGTGTGCGTGGGCGTGTTCGCACACACACGTACGTGCGTGTGTACGTGCTGCGTATATGCGTGCGTAAAAATAAGTTTTTATGTCTTCTAGTCAATGGGTTTAAAATTGTGTTCACAATTGATGTGTGTGCGTGCGTGTGTTTGTGTGTGTTTTGTGTGTGTGTGTGTGCGCATGCGCGCGTGTTTGTTGGTGTGTGTGTGTGTGTGTGTTCTTGACATTTTATTTGAAGTCATTTGAAAACCAATATGAAATATAGCTTTTGTGTCTCTGATATTTTTTATGTGTATCAATCTACCTGTCGGTATTGTAATTGCCCTTCATGGGATGATTAAAGTGTTTTTGACTTGACTTTGACTTGACTTGACTTGACTATCTATCTATCTATCTATCTATCTATCTATCTATCTATCTATCTATCTATCTATCTATGTATCTATGTATCTATGTCTCTCTCTTGTATTTTTGAAACATTTTCTAGCTTGATTTTCATTTTCTATAATAACCTATACTACGGTCTACATTATTTCACAAACCTGTATATTATCCTCTATAAATATATTTATTATTTCACAAACCTGTATGTCTTCTATGAATACTTTCTTTTTCAAACCGGTCTACCTTCTATAAATATATTCTTTTTCAAACCGGTCTACCTTCTATAAATACATTCTTTTTCAAACCGGTCTACCTTCTATAAATTCATTCTTTTACGACCCTGTCTACTTTCTATAAATACATTCCTTCACGAACCTGTATATCTTCTATAGATAGGTTCTTTCACAAACCTTATCTATAAATACACTATTTTACAAACCTGTATAGCTTCTATGAAATAATACATTCTTTCACGAACCTGTATATCTTCTATAAATACATTCTCTCACGAACCTTCTCTATAAATACATTCTTTCACGAACATGTATATCTATAAATACATTCTCTCACGAACCTTCTCTATCAAGACAATATTTTACGAACATGTATATCTTCTAGAAATACATTCTATCACAAACCTGTCTACCTTCTATAAATACACTCCTTCACGAACCTATGTTTTCTTCTACACATACAATATTTTACGAACCTATCTACGTTTCATAAATAAATAAGCGCTTTGATTTGTTTCTTTTACAAGATTCAGCACTATATAAATTCCATATATTATTATTATTATTAAATACATTCTCCCACGAACTTCCTCAATAAATACATGCATTCACGAAACTGAATATCGTCTATTTATAAATACATATCAGTCTGTACTTCAACCCCAGCTGCAGCCATTCTCATAAATCACTGTCTAGTACACAGGCTGCGAAGACAGCAGCTGGGGAGATCTCGACACCATGAGGCTATAGTATACAGCCTGCGGGTGCGATGAATTCTTAAACTCCCAGACAGAAAGAGAGGAAAATGGATGATCGAAGCTTAAGAATTCGACATTTTGGTGAATCAGTATTATGATCTGCACTAACCTGTTATGATGTTATGATGATGATGATGCTATACCATGGTTTGTAATATTACTGTTCAGTGAATTCCGTTTAGAGTTATTGTAAAAAATGTGCATTATACATGGGTTCGTTACATTCGCTCGAGTGCGTGATAAAAGCAACCAGGCTCTGATATCTTCATATCGTTATATTTAAATAAAAGTGCAAACATGTCTATTGTAATCTCACGAAGTAAAAGTTAGTTTCAAATGTGTTTTTTAAAGATAATAAAGCTGCAAAATCTGCATTTTTTCTTCAGTCTGTTTATCCATCTATCTATCTATCTATCTATCTATCTATCTATCTATCTATCTATCTATCTATCTATCTATCTATCTATCTATCTATCTATCTATCTATCTATCTATCTATCTATCTATCTATCTACTCTACCTACCTACCTACCTACCTACCTATCTACCTATCTATCTATCTATCTATCTATCTATCCATCAATCCATCTATCTATCCATCTATCCATCTATCTATCCATCTATCTATCAATCAATTTTTTTATATATTATAAAACGTAATTATATAACTACTCTGATTTTTGTTCGTACTACGTCATTTTGAGCATCAAAGCTTCCATTAACGGACCCTATCAGTACTCGTTTATCCATAATCCAAAAAGTCAAAACTTTCAAATTCTACTATTTTCGGCAAACAGCTTTCTTTTCAATGACTGCTTGCACTCTCGTTATACCTTACTGGACAGTTTAGACAGTAAAAATCTAAATTTAGTATCAGCCATTTTATTTAACAACACCGCATTATTATCTTCTTCTTTTAAAACCTGTATACATATCATCATTGCTACTAGTCAAAACGCATATCTCTTATTAGTGTTATATATATGGCCACTAGACTAGACCCTGTAGGTACCCCCCCAAAAAACACACACCAACCCCCCCAAAAAAACCCCAAAAAAAACACCACAACAACAAACAAACAACAACACAAACCAACTTTTTTTTAAAGGCACGCTACATAACCTAACCCCCAAACCCACAGTTAACAATCAGATTCACATCGTTGTTCTCGGTTCCAATGACTTAATATAAGCCAAGGAATTAATGATTAGTTTAGGATTTGGTATTGTATCAACACATTACGTTCATGGATAAGACAGGGTCATGGCACAGTCAATACAAGTCATCTGTTACATAATAACGCCATTATCGTCGCCGTATTTAGCCAGACCACGCAGTATTATGCAACATCTCAAATCAGCGGTTACTGTTTCTATTTTTGACGGCACTGCTGGTTATTCTGCGCCTAACGATAGTAACATCAACGTCATGCATCGTGATTAATGGCTGTTTCAAACAAAACCACGACGGAACGCCATAGCCGAGCGGTTGAGACCGTTCAACCGTCAATCCCATGGGTCCATGAAGTCGTGGGTTCAAATCTCGGCCGTGTCTGGTGAATGAAGGGTGGGGATTTTTACTTTTTGTTTTTTTCTCCCACGTCAACTTCAAGTGCAGACCTGCCAGTGCCTTAATTTCCTTTAGGTTTATACACACATGCAGAAGATTAAAAAAATGCACGTTAAAGATCTCGTAATTCATGTCAGCGTTCGGTGGGTTACAGAAACCAAAAAACATACCCAGGATACATCCCCGAAGTCGGAATGCGGCTACCTTCATGGCGGGGAAAAAACACCAACCGCTCGCATTCGCATAATCTCGCCATTTGGGTGAAAATCGAATCTTAAGCCCAGGAACGCAACCCCCCCCCCCCGCCCCACCCACCCCAAACCAAAGCAAACCAAAGCAAACCAAACAAAACCAAACTCAAAGAAAGAAACTGGTTCATACGCAGGCTATAAGTTACATGCTGACTGACAGCATTACCTGTAACACCTGTAACACACTAACCAGAATGTTCTGAAAGTTTGTGATAAATTGTTATGGACTAGTTGGCTGGTGCTGAACAAAATATTTTTTTACTGTAAAAGTTTTAAGACATCAACCTGTTTTGAC
>CM054136.1:78077419-78092419 GCA_028751875.1 Rapana venosa | reverse complement strand
GAATAAGCACTTATGTGGGGTTTTTTTTTTACATCCAATCCCCGTGTGTATACGGTTTTGTGAATTCTGTCATCTGTTCCCACCGGCACACAATGGCCTACTCTTACAAAAAGCGGAGCAGGATTTAACGTGTGCGCAAGATTTCTGCGTGCGTTCGCACACGGGACCTCGGTTTATAGTCTCATCTCTCTGTGTGGAATTGTGTGTTTTTCTTACCCAATAACGTAACTGGATATTGTACAAAACCGTTTTTGCTTCATACACTTTTCTCATCTATTTTTCTGTGAAGTGTTCATAAGACGGAGACGCATATAGATTCCCTTTCGACATCATACACTCGCGTATAGATCCCCTTTCCATACCATACACGCGCCTATGGATTTCCTTTTGATGCAATCTATTTCTAGATACGACATTTCCTTTATCTTCTTATTTATGTTTTGATAAATTGTGCTCGCACCCCCCAAAAAAACAATATTCTGTACGTTTCCACACTGTAAACTGCACAAATTTGACAGAGCCGGTAAACCACTTGGATGTCCGAAGGACAAAAACAAATACGAGACACAACTGCTTCTGATGGGGAACCTTTGAAAAGGGTAGTGCCGAAAATAGATCGTGTTGAAAGAATAATGCGGTCAGTTGACTAAAAAAAACAAAAATCCATATTGCAAAAGCATATAGCAGTTACAGACACTCTGAGACAGCAGCTTGAAAGACAAGAAGTGGGAGCTGGATGGTACTGAAGGCAGAGGGACAAAAAATCGATTTTGATCAAAAGCACCAAGTTTTTCAAGTTGGTAATAAGGCATGATACAGAACGACTATAGTACAGTGTGCGCTTTGAATGCAACTGTGTGCGGTTGCAGGTCTAGATAAGAGACAGAAAAGAAAAAGAAAGGCTCATCGAGCATACCCTGTTCAAAGCGTTTCTCGACTATTCCAGTCATTACATTGTAATCGTTAAAGAAACGGGATTCGTCATTTTTGGAACAGAGCAGACGACAGCTAAAAGTATTTTTTTTCTTGTTCGTTTTTCTTTTTCTCACGCAGCGTTAGATCACAGCAAACTTTAATAAGAAGAAAAATAGCAGTCACCTAGTATAATTATCACTATGCCTTGATGTCCCTCATCAAGTGTCTATACTTCCACCCATACTAACAGTTTTAAAACAACATCTAGCATAGGCTTTTGAAGACATATATAACAATCCGGATAAGGATAATGTAATTGTCATTACGGTTGTAGTAATGTCATCTGAAACATTTTTTCCCCGTAAGTCAGCATGAACGATGGCAATGCCTTTTTTTCCCTCTGAATTAGTTCTCTCAAAGCTGTAATAACATCTACACAAGTTTGCTAAGAAAGCGTGGGTTTTCCCTCTTCTACTTGCCACTTATGCTTTTATTTGACAAGCAAGTACTTTCTGTCTTATTTAAGTATCTACCTCAGTTCTGATACTTGTGCTCCAACTATTTTGTTCATATCAACCCATTTTTCTGCATTTCAGTTGAAAGCATTTACCTGTACAGTTTTGAGGCTCTTTTTTTATCGCCGCTCTAACAGGCTTTTTTCCATTCGTATACGAAACATTAGTGTCATTGCGTACGATGTAAAAATGTTTTACGTACTTTTGTGAGACAACTAGGTTGCTATAAAAAAAGCAATGTATGAATGAACAACATGACCTTTTTGTCAACATTTTCAGTTTTCTGTGGCGGCCTAGGCGAGGAATCGTTACAAAAAGAGCCTATGTCAAATATGATATTGTTGTAGCCACTAGTTTGCCTGAGCTGGAGAGGGGACTGGTATGCATGCAAGCATCTGATTCTGTGTCGAAAATTCTCTAACCTAGACTGGAAAAGGAAATAGCGGGCGTGTTAATATCTGATACCCTACTGCAAATTATTTGACTTAGAAGGGAAAAGGCAGTAATGGGCATGTTAATATCTGATGGCCTGCTGCACATTCTTTAATAAACCCAGACTGGAAAAAGGGGAATAGTTGGAATGTTGTTAATATCGGATGCCCTGCTGTAAAGTTTTTAACCTGCACTGGAAATAGGAATAGCGGTCATCACAATATCTGAGGCCATGCTGCAAAGTCTTTGACCTAGAATAGTAGGCATGTTCATATCTTTAAACTAGACAGGAAAAAAAGAATAGTAGACATGTTCATATCTTTAACCTAGAGAGGAAAAAGAATAGTAGGCATGTTCATATCTTTAACCTAGACAGGAACAAATAGTAGGCATGTTCATATCTTTGACCTAGACAGGAAAAAAGAATAGTAGGCATGTTCATATCTTTAACCTAGACAGGAAAAAAGAATAGTAGGCATGTTCATATCTTTAACCTAGACAGGAAAAAAGAATAGTAGGCATGTTCATATCTTTCACCTACACAGGAAAAAAGAATAGTAGGAATGTTCATCTCTTTAACCTAGACAGGAAACAAGAATAGTAGGCATGTTTATCTCTTTGACCTAGACAGGAAACAAGAATAGTAGGCATGTTCATATCTTCAACCTAGACTTGAAAAAAGAATAGTAGGCATGTTCATATCTTTAACCTAGACAGGAAAAAAGAATAGTAGGCATGTTCATATCTTTCACCTAGACAGGAAAAAGAATAGTAGGCATGTTCATATCTTCAACCTAGACTGGAAAAAAGAATAGTAGGCATGTTCATATCTTTCACCTACACAGGAAAAAAGAATAGTAGGCATGTTCATATCTTTAACCTAGACTGGAAAAAAGAATAGTAGGCATGTTCATATCTTTCACCTAGACTGGAAAAAAAGAATAGTAGGCATGTTCATATCTTTCACCTAGACTGGAAAAAAAGAATAGTAGGCATGTTCATATCTTTGACCTAGACAGGAAAAAAGAATAGTAGGCATGTTAATATCTTTAACCTAGACAGGAAAAAAAAGAATAGTAGGCATGTTTATATCTTTAACCTAGACAGGAAAAAAGAATAGTAGGCATGTTCATATCTTTAACCTAGACAGGAAAAAAAAGAATAGTAGGCATGTTTATATCTTTAACCTAGACAGGAAAAAAGAATAGTAGGCATGTTCATATCTTTAACCTAGACAGGAAAAAAAAAGAATAGTAGGTATGTTCATCTCTTTAACCTAGACAGGAAAAAAGAATAGTAGGCATGTTCGTATCTTTAACCTAGACTGGAAAAAAAGAATAGTAGGCATGTTCATATCTTTAACCTAGACAGGAAAAAAGAATAGTAGGCATGTTCATATCTTTAACCTAGACAGGAAAAAAGAATAGTAGGCATGTTTATATCTTTAACCTAGACAGGAAAAAAAAGAATAGTAGGTATGTTCATCTCTTTAACCTAGACAGGAAAAAAGAATAGTAGGCGTGTTCATATCTTTAACCTAGACAGGAAAAAAGAATAGTAGGCATGTTCATATCTTTAATCTAGACAGGAAAAGGGAATAGTAGGCATGTTCATATCTTTAATCTAGACAGGAAAAGGGAATAGTGGACATAAACATGCTAATGTCTTAGACCTAGAAACAAAAAAGGAATTGTAGGCATTGTATATCTCGGGAAGCTACGCTGGGGGGTATCGCAAAAATCTGATAGTGCTGTAAACGCCTTTGTCTTTGCAAGAAATACATTGGAATACATTCATAGTGCTGTAAACGCCTTTGTCTTTGCAAGAAACACATTGGTATACATTCGTAGTGCTGTAAAATGCCTTTGTCTTTGCAAGAAATACACTGGTATACATTCATAGTGCTGTAAAATGCCTTTGTCTTTGCAAGAAATACATGGATATACATTCATAGGGCTGTAAACGCCTTTGTCTTTGCAAGAAATACATTGGTATACGTTCATAGTGCTGTAAATGTCTTTGCCTTAGCTAACAATAAACCGTATACGTTCATAGTGCTGTACATGTCTTTGCCTTAGCTAACAATGAACTGTATACGTTCATAGTGCTGTAAACGCCTTTGTCTTTGCAAGAAATACATTGGTATACGTTCATAGTGCTGTAAATGTCTGCCTTAGCTAACAATAAACTGTGTACGTTCATACTGCTGTAAAATGCCTTTGTCTCATCTAGAAATAAACTGGTATACATTCATAGTGCTGTAAACGCCTTTGTCTTTGCAAGAAATACATTGGTATACATTCATAGTGCTGTAAACGCCTTTGTCTTTGCAAGAAATACATTGGTATACATTCATAGTGCTGTAAACGCCTTTGTCTTTGCAAGAAATACACTGGTATACATTCATAGTGCTGTAAACGCCTTTGTCTTTGCAAGAAATACATTGGTATACATTCATAGTGCTGTAAACGCCTTTGTCTTTGCAAGAAATACATTGGTATACATTCATAGTGCTGTAAAATGCCTTTGTCTTTGCAAGAAATACATTGGTATACATTCGTAGTGCTGTAAAATGCCTTTGCCTTAGCTAACAATAAACTGTATACGTTCATAGTGTTGTAAAATGCCTTTGTCTCATCTAGAAATACCCTGGTGTACATTCAAACTGCTGTAACTACCTTTGCCTTGGCAAGCAATACACCGAATTACATTGTAGCTACAGCAGTTTTTGTCAGCCTGAAACTTGAGCTACTTTCCATGAGAAAAGAGTTTTACAATATTAACCCACCCACCCACCCCCTCTTCTCACCCCTAATTTTTCTTTCCCCCGCGCATACATAGACACTTTTTGCTTTGGGGGGAGTTTTCCATCCCACCACAAGAAATTTTGCCCGGGGCAATTCTTTTTTATTGCCTCATTGACTCTAAATGTGTGTTGTACACGAGATCTCTACTTCGTTTCCTAATTGGACAGACTCCCTATACCACCCTTACCATTAATCGTAGTAGTGTAGTGGCATCCTAACAACCACTTAATGTCTAAAGTGGAATGAGGAAAGAGGGAAAATAAACCCTTCCCCCTGGCTTCAGAGGGAATTTAAGTCACGAAAGTATCGCTTCCTAGACGAATGTATTAGCCATGCTTAAGCAACCTTCAACTATAGGAAAAAAGATATGGGAAACGTCAATAGTGTTGCTTGGTGGTTTTACACACACACGCACGCATGCAACCACACGTAACACACACACACATACACACACACACTGTAACCTCCCTCACACACATAACACGTAACACTAACACACACACAGACACACACAGACACAGACACAGACACACACACACATTTTCCTCATTTTACTGGTTTAATTTAATGGCAAAGGTTGCAATAATGTAGTATTTCAGTATAATCATTAAGAAATTTGTTCTTAGATGATGGCTTGATGAAAAACAACAACTAATGCATTGCTTATTCAATGTACCATCTGGAAATAAAAATTTGACTTTGACTTTGACACGCATGCACGCACATACACAGCCCCCTCCTCACACACACACACATATTCGGGGCTCTGGTCTACTACTTTTCACTTAACCAAAACGATTCATGACAATCAGCATTATCTGATTCTGTTCAAAACCGCTTTAGCCTGAACTAGAAACCTCACTTCTAAAACCTGAAAGTAAATCAATGCGTTAGGAGATCTTCACAAAAACTCAGATTCGATACGATGCTTCGATACGAAACGAGATTGGAGATGATTTTCTTCCATCTACATCTTACAGGGGGACGGGATAGCTCAGTGGTCAGAGCACTCGCTTTCACCCAGCTAAGTTTAAGCAGCGTCGAGCGTGTTTGCCAATTGGATGGGTGACCGTTTGCGCGCCTTGGCTTCAGCATAGTCCCCCACTTTACCCAGCTGTAAATGGGTACCTGCCTCTTAAGGGTCAAGGAAGGTAAAGCAGCGAGGGAGAGGAGATGGGCGCCGCGCCTTCAATATGCTGGCCCATAGAGAAGTTGAGGTCTCTGATACCTCACTCCCCTACGACCACACAGGTTATGAGACACCTTTACCTTTACACACATCTTACAGACGTGTGGTCACATGGAAGAAAAGCTATTTGTTAAAGGAGTCAAAGATCAATGACAACAAATTCAGCTCTACACTGATCCTTCTACGATCAAACTCGACATGAAACATCGCCACCTTGTTATAATTATACGTTACAGATAAGAAGTAATTATGACGAGTTATATACCTTACGATCTAAAACTAGCTTCCCCTGTGAGAATGCCGGGGGACTGTCAGTATGAAATAGCACCCCCACCTTCTGGAACTTCTGTGATAGAAATACCCTCTTTTCTATCACTCTCTTTGTTTCTGCCTTGTCGTTTTCTTCCTGTCACCTCCTTGTCTATTTTCTGCCTTCTTGGTCCATTCTCTTGCCCCTTTTTTCCCCCTTCAAGACTTAAAAGATAGCAAGTCGGATGCGCTGGGCCTTACTTGTCAGGCGCTTAACATTAACAGCAGCGTGACGCATCTTTGCTCATATAACAGACAACAAAAGTTGCTCTATGAGCGTTGGACGACGACGAAGAAGAAACTATGTTACTCCATAAATTACCACAGAGGGGCAGAATAGCTTCTTTTATTTATTTTATTTTATTTTATTTTTGTTTATATCGAGGATAATGGAATAAGCGCTTACGTGCTTTTTTACATCCAGTCCCCGTATATATGCAGTTTTGTAAATTCTGTCATCTGTTCCCACCGGCACGCAATGGCCTACTCTTACGAAAAGCGGAACAGGATTTAACGTGTGCGTAGGATGTTCTGCGAGCGTTCGCACACGGGACCTCGGTTTATAGTCTCATCCGAAGGACTTTTGGGGAGAGTGGAGTCTGCCCTGATGTTAACTCCAGGGGAAAATATCCCCTTGAACGGGAATCGAACCCGGGTCGTTAGATTGCGAGCGCAATGTTCTAACCACTAGGCTATCCCGTGCCCCCTAGGCTAGTGGATAGAGCGTTATCCTTGTGATCTGGCTGTTTCTGATGATATGGATTTCAGTCTCCATCGGACGGACGCTGTAGCCGAGTGGTTAAGACCGTTCGACTTTCAATCCCATGGGTCCATGAAGTCGTGGGTTCGAATCTTGGCGGTGTCTGGTGAATTAAGGGTGGATATTTTTATGACATCACAGACCTACCATTGCCATCATTCCCTATATATAATATAATATAATATAATATATATAAATATATATATAATAATATATGGAATTTATATAGCGCTGAATCTTGTAAAAAACAAACAAATCGAAGCGCTTATATATATATATATATATATATATATATATATATATATATATATATATATATATATATATATATATATATATATATAGCGCTATATAAATTCCATATATATATATATATATATATATATATATATATATATATATATATATATATATATATATATATATATATATATACACAGAAGATAAAACATGCACGTTAAAGATCCCGACATTCATGTCAGCATTCTGTGGGTTACGGAAACACAAACATACCCAGCATACATCCCTGAAGTCGGAATGGGGCTACCTTCACGGTGGGCAAAAAACCCCCCAAAACCCGGTCGCATACGCAAAAATCTCACCATTGGTGAACCTCGGAGCTCTAGCCGAGGAACAAAACGAGAAAAGTTTCTGTCGAAGTGTCTTCTTACGGGAATACTCCCACCCCCAGCCCTTCCTCCTCACCCCTGGAGTTAACTTTGGTGATGACCCCAACTGTTCCAAAAGTCCTTCAAATGTGACTTAGGACCAAAGACCAAAGTAAGATTGCAAACGCACGCTGAGCACATTTTATACATGTTAATAACCACCAATCTACCTTTTGTTGATGGGGGGACAGGATAGCTCAGTGGTCAGAGCACCCGCTTTCCCCCAGCTAAAGTTAAGCAGCATCGAGCGGGGTCACCTCTTGTATGGGTGACCGTTTGCGCGCCTTGGCTTCAGTACAGTTCCCCCAGTTCACCCAGCTGTAAATGGGTACCTGCCCTCTTTAGGGTCAGGGAAGGTAAAGCAGCGAAGGAGAGGAGATGGGCGATGCGCCCTCAATATGCTGGCTTCTGGAGAAGCTGAGGTCGTTGACTCCTCGCTCTCCAACGACCGCATAGGTTATGGGAATACCGTTATCTTGTTAGTTTTCAAATCCGCTATAACCCACATCGCAATATACTCATATGAAGATAACTGAAGTGACAGTTAAAAGGTGAGGATGGCACAGTTATCACCATGATCATAAATGTTTGGCATAGCAAGTTCACATCCACATGCCAAATATAAGACAAAGAGATATCGCATAGGTATATTATCAAATCAAAAACAACAAGGTATAAGATTTTTTTTTAAATAAAAAAGGGTGGAAGGGAGGAATGTATGGTGACTATGGAAGAAACACATCGACTGGGTAGCAAATAGTTATGTGCGCACAGTAAAGAAATTGCGGATTGTTTATGCAACATAAAAGTAGTATCAGGTCGCAAAAATGTAAAGGTAACGAAAGGAGTACAGCTAAGTAAAAGAAAAACACACAAAGGGAGAGAGATAGAGAAGAGAGAGAGAGAGAGAGAGAGAGAGAGAGAGAGAGAGAGAGAGAGAGAGACAGACAGACAGACAGAGACAGAGACAGGGAGAGAAACAGAGATAGAGACAGACAGCTTACTTATAGCGCGGAATGAAATCAAATTCAGCATTGCATTCCAATTCTGACCGAGTAGGAAAACATGCAAATCTAACTGCATTAAGTGAAAAACACAAAAGTGAAACAGAAAGAAATTTTAGAAGAAAAATGTAAGGGAAATAAGACATTCAGTTACGATGAACACCTTAAGAGAAAAAAAAAACATCAGAGAGAGAGAGAGAGAGATCGAGAGAGAGAGAGAGAGAGAGAGAGAGAGAGAGAGAGAGAGAGAGAG
Organism: Rapana venosa; assembly: GCA_028751875.1. Taxonomy (NCBI): domain Eukaryota; kingdom Metazoa; phylum Mollusca; class Gastropoda; order Neogastropoda; family Muricidae; genus Rapana; species Rapana venosa. The sequence continues at coordinate 78,083,567 of CM054136.1, read as the reverse complement.
AGAGAGATAGATAGAGAGAGATAGAGAGATCTGGGAACTGAAAATCGCGCAAAATAAAAATGTTCTACACACAGATAGTTTCACACTTGCCAAATTTGAGTAAGGGATAGACATATTGAAAAAAAAGGAGGAAAGGGATAATTAAAAACACTCATTAAGAGGAATATATATATATATATATATATATATATATATATATATATATATATATATATATATATATATATATATATATATAGAAAAGAAATCTAAATATAGCTCACAATGAATAGAATATATCAGGAAGGTAAAAAAACAACCCAAAACATTTATGAATCAGCGGAACCAATCAGACAAAAATCTGAAAGAAATAATCAAAATGACGAGTAGACAACTGGCTAAGAAAGTGAACGTGTGTACGTATAGAAACCATGCAGTCGTAAATACACTTAAGTGTTGAGAATGAAAATCTACTACTGCATTTATGCACTCGTGTAAAAGAAAGCGTTCACACACTGATGTAAAACAAACGGGAATGTGCATTTCATTTCGTGTCACAATGCAGATGAGCGTGGTAGGAGTGTGGTGCAACATTCAACTAGAAATGCAAGGCAAATGCACTAACACACAAAGAAGTTTACGCCAGTATTCTTCTCATACTCTAAGTTTGGAAAGTAGGCACTTTGTTGATCTATTTCACTTCTACCTATTCAGTTTTATCGATATGTTCAGTTACGTTATTTCTGGAGGGAGCACTGTGCAAAAGTGATGCAAGATGTGACAGAAATATAAAAAGATCAGGAAAATGGACGAGTAAGCACACAGCTCTCTTTATCATTTATTATATCTCCGATCATTCACATGCGCAAGTGGGCACACATGTACACCAATTTCTCTCTTGTCCCCACTGAATACATAAAAAATGTAGAAAAAATATTCCAAAAATTCGTAACATTTAGCTTATCCGAAATTAGATGTGCAGCTAAAAATCTATAAAGGCATATACAACCTTGACTTCAACAGCAATGCCGAATAGAATGCAGACGATTCGTCTTTCGAGTTTCCATCACTGATGCCAACAGTAGTGATTATTTTCTTACACTACATCACATTTTGTCACCATGGATTTTTCTGTCTGTCTCTGAACTCTTTCCCCTGCTCACCTTGGAAAGGTATGTGGGAGAGAGGGAGGGGGTGGTTGCGTTTCCAGCGTGTATGTAAAAAAGTTTTTGTGTACTCCATGTACTTAAGAAAAACCTCCAACTCATCATGAAATTTGATGAGACAGTTTTCCTGTTGTCAGAGTTCTTTTACGTGACAAGCTTGGCCAGTCAAGGAAGAAGGGGAGGAGAGGAGAGAAGGAAGCAGAGACAAGTTAGGAAGAAAACGGGATCTTGTTACTTTCCAAGCAAATGTGTGATGAATTTGTTTTGAAAACGATTGGAATCCTTAAACATGACTCCAAACCTCTTTTTCTGGTCTAGGGTGATTTTTTTAAAAACATATCTAGCATGTAGCTTATTCTTTTTTCCTTATAGTCTAGGACTTTTTGTATCTGAGGATGGGTACTTCTTCTAACGCAGATATCTTTCAGTGTCAGAATATCGCCCTTACAAGCTGAGCCCCAGTCTCTGTCATTCATGAGATACAATTTAGAGATTAAATATCTACTGCACACTATCTGCTATATAGCCACTAGTCTTTTATGTTTGCTTAGTTCAGTCATTGAATGTGTGCATCAATCACCTTTGCTTTTTCTGGTACAGTTGTAACTCCTCTCCAATATCCAATATACCTAAAGATGTTGGCTATGATGTTCTTTACTATTCAGTCATTTCTTTGTATCAAATGATACAAACACTGATTTGCAGCAAACTATGAAAGGCTAGGAAAAAAGCTAATACTGTGAATAAAGTAACTAAAAATTATACATAATGAAAAAGAAAAGCGGAACAAAAGATTAGATTCCTCACTTACTACTGGGTAAGTTTCAACTCTACAAAAAGTCAAATTCATAAATCGAAATCTGAAACTAGAATAATTTTTGGTAAAACAAATTGACACAAATAAAGACTATAAAAAGTGTTAGAGCAACTTAAAACAAAAAAATAGATTACTTAGAAAAGGTAGCTTTCATGTTCAAAACTCGTCAAACTTGAAAAAAAAAGGTTTCCCTTGTGGGACTGAAAGGATGAGCAAGAATGCCGTATGAAGTCACAATGCTGTGTACACAATTACTGCCTAGATATACTGAGGATTGTTCAGACACTTGCAAACTGGCTTTTAGTTACTTCATACCATCACTCTGATGAAACTTTTGTTGACAAGATATATGTGCTTTAGTATTTACCACAGAATGACTGAACAATGCACCCAAAATCTGCCATGTACGAATCCTCAGCATGTCTGACGTGTACTGGAAATGAGCTTTATCTGATTTTTGACCATGAATTATTGTGAATTCATGGAAATACTTGGATTGGTATAGTACCATACACTGGAAAGTATAGAGCTACTGCACTATCTTATCGTATTAATGCAACACCTTATCATATTACTGTGATACTAGGATTCGAAACATCTTTGGTTTTTTTTGGTACGTGAATTCAATTTTATGTTCAAGTTCTGCGCGTTACTTTTTTGTCTTAGAAGAAAAGCCACTTTAAAATTCGCAATATTATGACGCTTTGTTTATTTCTGGGATAGATCAAGCTGTTTATGGTCTTTCTGATATGCTGTTTCTTGTATTTTTTCCCCACTAACTAGTAACTCTGTGTGTCCCAAACGATACACACTTTTGTCCCCATAACGCTGATAGAGTTAAATGATTAAACGAGTATTTCACGCACAATCATAGTTTAATGAACGACAGCTGTTCCCTGAGCATGCACGTAGGCTCATTCTGCACTATTCTGAATAAAGAAAACCGAATTTAAAAGGAACAGGGTGTGAGACGATCGAAAGTATAAGTTACAACATTCCCTGACATTGATATTTTTTCTTATCAGTATTGTCTTCATTTTTATCCTCAATACCATCCCCAAGACCAGTTTCCTACTTTCATGTTTATTGTTCAGAAGGATTCTCATCACTAAATATTCCTCTTAGGAAAGAAAAAAAGAGTTTCTAAAAGTTCATGTTCACTATAAAACAACATAAGAATTGCAAGAACTGAATCTTTTTTTTTTGGGGGGGGGGGGGGGGGGGGGAATTAAAAAAAAGTGCAAGGGGCAAGTCTGATTCTAATAGATCCGTGCTTGTAGCTGGATAAAGAAAAAAAAAAAAGGTCATGGCAAAAAATCCAACACAACCGAAAACTGAACGGCTACAGAAAGAAAAGTGGATACAAACGTTCGTAGACTGCTCCCTGTGACTGGCAAGAAGAATGACTGTCCATGCGTCCTTCACACAGAGAAAGAAAAGAGCACATGCACAGGCATGCTGTCAGACAGACGCACACACACGTACACGTGCACGTACACTACTTCATGCACTTCAACTACTCATCTACCTTCTCCACACTCTAACGAAGAGTTTAGCTTACTCTACTCTGCCATTCTAACATCACCACACTCTAGTGAAGGGCTTAACTCACTCTACCTTGCCATTCTAACATCACCACACTCTAGTGAATGGCTTAACTCACTCTACCTTGCCATTCTAACATCACCACACTCTAGTGAAGGGATAACTCACTCTACTCTGCCATTCTAACATCACCACATTCTAGTGAAGGGCTTAACTCACTCTACCTTGCCATTCTAACATCACCACACTCTACTCTGCCATTGTGTGCCGGTGGAAACAGATGACAAATTTACAAAACCGCATACACACGGGGACAGGATGTAAAAAAGCACATGAGTGTTTTTTTCAATTATCCTCGATATACAAGAATAAATAAATAAATAAAATAAATAAATACTCTGCCATTCTAACATCACCACACTCTAGTGAAGGGCTAACTCACTCTACTCTGCCATTCTAACTTCACTACACTCTAGTGAATGGCTAACTCACTCTACTCTGCCATTCTAACATCACCACACTCTAGTGAAGGGCTAACTCACTCTACCTTGCCATTCTAACATCACCACACTCTGATGAAGATCTAACTCACTCTTCTCTGCAATTCTAACATCACCACAGTCTAGTGAATGGCTTAACTCACTCTACCTTGCCATTCTAGCCTCACCACACTCTACTGTGCCATTGTGTGCTGGTGGAAACAGATGACAAATTTACAAAACCGCATACACACGGGGACTGGATGTAAAAAAAAGCACATGAGTGCTTATTCAATTATCCTCGATATAAAAGAATAAATAAATAAATAAAATAAATAAATACTCTGCCATTCTAGCCTCACCACACCCTGATGAAGAGCTAACTCAATCTACTCTGCCATTCTAACATCACCACACTCTAGTGAATAGCTTAACTCACTCTACTCTGCCATTCTAACTTCACCGCACTCTAGTGAAGATCTAACTCACACTTCTCTGCCATTCTAACTTCACCACACTCTAGTGAATGGCTAACTCACTCTACTCTGCCATTCTAACCTCACCACACTCTACTGAAGGGCTAACTCACTCTACTCTGCCATTCTAACCTCACCACACTCTACTGAAGGGCTAACTCACTCTACTCTGCCATTCTAACCTCACCACACTCTACTGAAGGGCTAACTCACTCTACTCTGCCATTCTAACCTCAACACACTCTACTGAAGGGCTAACTCACTCTACTCTGCCATTCTAACCTCACCACACTCTACTGAAGGGCTAACTCACTCTACTCTGCCATTCTAACCTCAACACACTCTACTGAAGGGCTAACTCACTCTACTCTGCCATTCTAACCTCAACACACTCTACTGAAGGGCTAACTCACTCTACTCTGCCATTCTAACCTCAACACACTCTACTGAAGGGCTAACTCACTCTACTCTGCCATTCTAACCTCAACACACTCTACTGAAGGGCTAACTCACTCTACTCTGCCATTCTAACTTCATCACACTCTAGTGAAGGGCTAACTCACTCTACTCTGGAAACAGATGACAAAATTTACAAAACCGCATACACACGGGGACCAGATGTAAAAAAACACATGAGCGCTGTTTCAATTATCCTCGATATAAAAGAATAAATAAATAAATAAAATAAATAAATACTCTGCCATTCTAACATCACCACACTCTAGTGAAGACATAACTCACTCTGCCTTGCCATTCTAACATCACCACAGTCTAGTGAAGAGTTAGTTCACTCTACTCTGCCATTCTAACTTCACCACACTCTAGTGAAGAGTTACTTCACTCTACTCTGCCATTCTAACATCACCACACTCTAGTGAAGAGCTAACTCGCTCTACTCTGCCATTCTAACATCACCACACTCTGATGAATGGCTAACTCGCTCTACTCTGCCATTCTAACATCACCACACTTTGATGAAGAGCTAACTCGCTCTACTCTGCCATTCTAACATCACCACACTTTGATGAAGGGATAACTCACTCTACTCTGCCATTCTAACATCACCACACTTTGATGAAGAGCTAACTCGCTCTACTCTGCCATTCTAACATCACCACACTTTGATGAAGGGCTAACTCACTCTACTCTGCCATTCTAACATCACCACACTTTGATGAAGGGATAACTCACTCTACTCTGCCATTCTAACATCACCACACTCTAGTGATGGGCTAACTTACTCTACTCTGCCATTCTAGCCTCACCACACTCTAGTGAAGAGTTAGTTCACTCTACTATGCCACTGAAAAGATCACAACAACAAAAAATAACCTTGCTTTTGGGGCACTTTTGTCCAATGCAAAGTCAAATGGGTTTTTTTTTTGATAGTCAAATGAATCAAACTACATTTTTTTGATCGGTTCTTGAAACTGTAGACAAACACCACGCACATGGATTCTGAGAATGTATGTATGGAGTTGGCAATATATATATATATATTATATCTATCTATATATATATCTCTCTCTATATATATATCTATCTATATATATATACCCAAGCTCCTCTCATCTCATTCTCAACTACCTATACGCGCGTGCACACACGACTGCGCGATCGCAAACACACATGTACACACGTAGCACTGAATAGATAAGAGTCTACAAGGTGCAATGGACGAAGAGT
>CM054136.1:78069919-78072419 GCA_028751875.1 Rapana venosa | reverse complement strand
CGTCTGTGTGTCTCTATCTGTCTGCCTGTCTGTCTGTCTCTGTCTGTCTGTCTATGCCTATCTCTACAAGTAAACTTGTAAATGGCTCGAAACATCATTAAGTTGATATGACTGACATTGATTTAGATGACGAATCCTTTCATTCGGTTAATGAAATAGAAAATCTAACAATTCTGGCACAGATGAGTTTGAGGGTAGTAATTCTGTTAGTGTTAGAGAGAAATTAGGTTTCTCTACCTTGTTGTTGCTATTTTGGCGCTCTTTTTCCCAGGGGAGAGAGAGAGAGAGAGAGAGAGAGAGAGAGAGAGAGAGAGAGAGAGAGAGAGAGGGAGAGCATGGGGTGTGATATGAGAGAATGGGAGAGAGAGAGAGCGTTGGGTGTGATTTGAGGGTGCAGGAGAGAGAGCGAGCGTTGGGTGTGATTTGAGGGTGCAGGAGAGAGAGCGAGCGTTGGGTGTGATTTGAGGGCGCAGGAGAGAGAGCGAGCGTTGGGTGTGATTTGAGGGCATGGTAGAGAGAGAGAGCGAGAGAGAGAGAGAGCGAGAGAGCGAGAAAGAGAGCGTTGGGTGTGATTTGAGGGCATAGGAGAGAGAGAGAGAGAGAGAGAGAGAGAGAGAAGAGAGAGAGAGAGAGAAGAGAGAGAGAGCGCGTTAGTGTGATTTGGGGCATAGGAGAGAGAGAGAGAAGAGAGAGAGAGAGAGAGAGAGAGAGAGAGCGTTGGTGTGATTTGAGGGCATAGGAGAGAGAGAGAGAGAGAGAGAGAGAGAGAGAGAGAGAGAGAGATCGCGTTGGGTGTGATCTAAGTGAGTGGGAGAGAGAGAAAGAGCGAGAGAGAGCGAGCGTTGGGTGTGATTTGAGGGCATAGGAGAGAGCGAGCGTTGGGAGTGATTTGAGGGCATAGGAGAGAGCGAGCGTTGCGTGTGATTTGAGGGCATAGGAGAGAGCGAGCGTTGGGTGTGATTTGAGGGCATAGGAGAGAGCGAGCGTTGCGTGTGATTTGAGGGCATAGGAGAGAGCGGCGTTGCGTGTGATTTGAGGGCATAGGGGAGAGCGAGCGTTGCGTGTGATTTGAGGGCATGGAGAGAGAGAGAGGAGAGAGAAAGAGGGAGAGAGAGGGGAGAGAGAGAGGGAGAGAGAGAGGGAGAGAGAGAGGGAGAGAGAGGGAGAGAGAAGGAGAGAGAGGGAGAGAGGGAGAGAGGAGGGAGAGAGAGGGAGAGAGAGGGAGAGAAGAGAGAGAGGGAGGAGAGAGAGAGGAGAGAGAGGGAGAGAGAGAGAGGGAGAGAGAGGGAGAGGGAGAGAGAGGGAGAGAGAGGGAGAGAGAGGGAGAGGGAGAGAGAGGGAGAGAGGAGAGAGAGGAGAGAGAGGGAGAGAGAGGGAGAGGGTGAGAGAGGGAGGAGAGAGAGGGGGAGGAGGGAGAGAGGGAGAGAGAGAGAGAGGAGAGAGAGGGAGAGAGAAGAGAGGGAGGAGAAGAGGGAGAGAGAGGGAGAGAGAGAGAGGGAGAGAGAGAGAGAGGGAGAGAGAGGGAGAGAGAGAGAGAGGAGAAAAGAGGGAGAGAGAGAGAGAGAGAGAGAGAGAGAGAGAGAGAGAGAGAGAGAGAGAGAGAGAGAGAGAGGGGGAGAGAGAGGGAGAGCGTTGCGTGTGATTCGATTGCACGGAGGCTGAGGTGAGTGGGAGAAAAAAATCGATTGCTGTGTTAAGTGCGCATGTTGATGAGCCTATAAAGTATTTCACTATTATGCTACGTAAGATATCCACACTGAATATTTTCCATGAAATTGGGATACAAAAATCTTTGTCGGAGTTACAATTTTCGACAAATTGCTTGGCACAGATTCACATTTTTTAATGTAAAAATATTGCTGATAGCATCATATTGTGTAATAGATATATTTACTGGTTAGAAGATTGTGGCTGGGTTTAAGGTTCGAAAAAGCTTTCGAGTCTATTACTTGATAGGTTTTTAAAACTTTGGATCGCTGAGCGTTTTTATAAAAGAAAGTATACGAAATTGATATCTGAATAAAAATAAATTTCAAATGTTCCAGTCAAAATGTCAGACAGGAAACTTTATTTTCGTGAAAAGAGATGACACTATGGAGATACTTTCTATCTATATCAATTCACTGTGTTTGTATTCATATCAGCAATAATGTTTATAGAGAGTAACAACAATAAACAACAATACTGTATAATTATGACATAATCAAAGAACTTTGATCAGCAGTTAGACGTTTTTGCACCGGTACATCTTGAATAACAGTTTTGCAATTTCTAACCCGACATAAAAAGGTAACGCATTGGAAAGGTAATTTTTCAGTTTTCTATAACACGTTTACTGAAAATGAAAAAAATAATTATGATCAGAAGAGCTGGAGGGAAAGGAGCAAGACGATCGTGTATACAACACTAGCTATACACTGGAGGTAGTAAGTATGAATCTAGAGGAGCTAGAATATACCATACGAGTGCAGGTCACCATTTCATGACACATTTTCAAAAC
>CM054136.1:78044919-78054919 GCA_028751875.1 Rapana venosa | reverse complement strand
CACACTGCACACACTACACTAGACACACATATACACATACTATACACACACACATACACACGCGCGGGCGTATGTGTGCGTGTGTATGTGTGTGTACGTGTGTGTATGTGTGCGTGTGTATGTGTATATATGTGTGTATGTGTGTGCGCGTGTGTATGTATGTGTGTGTGCATTTTGTATTTTGCAGTGTATTATTTTATTGGTTTATCTCTTTTTTTTTATTGGTACACTTTATTGGTAAAAGTTGTAATAATGTCGCACTTCAGTATTATCATTAAGAATTTTTGTTCTTAGATAGATGGCTTGACAAAAAAAGCAAATGCATTGCTTATTGAATGTACCATCTGGAAATAAAATTTTGACTCGACTTGACTTGACACACACACTACATTATACACACACACACACTCTACACACATTACACTACACTACACTACACTAGATACACTATACTACTCTACACTACACTACACTACACTACACTTCACTACACTACACTACACTTGACTACACTACACTACACACAAACAAACAAACAAACATACATTCACATACCGATCTGATATCACTTTTTCGTGGATAGACGTTAAAACGAGCACACACACACACACACACACACAACACACACACACACACACACACACACACACACACACACACACACACACACACACACACACACACACACACACACACACACTAATTTTCCAAACAATTGATCTTTTTCTGCAAGTCTACAACTGAATCTGAAACTAAAGCAATATCATCTGCATACATAAGTAAGAGTATGCCTAGTGGCTCAGAAAAATACATCTATGCCTTGAGTATCTGATCCAGTGAGATCTGATTCTAGTTCAGAAATAAAAATCGAAAATAATAGGAGACTCAACATACAACCTTGTCTGACACCAGAAATACAATCAAAATATTCAGTAATGTGAGCCCCGACTCTCACAGCTGCCTTCACACTTTTGTACATGCTTTGCAGCGTCATGAACATTTTATCATGGATTCCTTTTTGCAGCAGCAGAAATAAAAGTTTTATTCTGTCAACACTGTCAAATGCTTTGGAAAAATCTACAAAAAGAGTATAAAACCTACCACCTTTCTTTGTTAGATACTTTTGTGCTAGAGACTGATGGTGCTGTAACCTTTGCGAAAACCAGCCTGTGCCTCAGGAATTAAGTGTGCACTTTCACAGAACTTTGTCAGTCTTTCATTCAGAATTGTACTATACAGTTGCAAAATTGTGGTAATTCTTCATCATTCATGAAAGAATTCCAAATACGAATACAAGATGTGTACCAACAAAAATGGCATGACTCTCTATCAGCATACCCTGACTACTTAGATTATCACCCGATTATTTGTAGAGCAAATTATGTATGTGAAGTAGAATCTTTAGAATACCGTAGAGGTATATGTTTACTGAGGTCAAACAGATTACCTTTAAATGGAATTTCACGTTATGGCAAACCGATTACTGATCCATTCCGCTCTCAGTGTGATGGCCAACAAATTGAAGATGTTTGTCACTTTTTACTTGTATGCCCAAAATATGCTGTATTGCGAAGAAAATGTATTCCTCTGTATTATTACAGATTTCCATCGAATCTGAAAGTGCAGCTTCTTTGTATGAACACTAAACCTAGTTTGATGTTTAAAGTTGGATTATTTCTTACTAAATGTTTAGATATCAGAAGTAAGGATGTTCACCTTACATGAAAGTATATGATTAACTGTTGTTCCTATGGGCCATATGGCCTGCAAAAACTGAATTAAAATTATTGTTATTGTTATATTGTTATTGTTACACGCACACACACACACGCACGCACGCACGCACGCACGCACGCACGCACGCACGCACGCACGCACGCACACACACACACACACACTACACTACACTACACTACACTACACTACACTATACACACACACAGAGCAGTTAAATGCCAAGGCATTTGTGGTCGGAGAGGCAGACAAAGATGCAGCCCATGTTTATTCATGAAGGTCGCGCAAACCCTTTAGCCCCCTGTGCTTCAGAAAGCAACTGGGAGGATTAGGTTGCTACCGTAATGCCTGTTTTCAATGCCACACACACAAAATAATGCACTGCAGGTGAAGTGCGTGCGTGTGTGTATGTGTATGTGAGTGTGTGTGAGGGTACGTGTGTGTGTGTGAGGGTACGTGTGTGTATGTGTGTGTAGTGTGTGTGTGTGTGAGGGTACGTGTGTGTATGTATGTGTGTGTGTGTGTGAGGGTACGTGTGTGTGTGTGTGTGTGTGTGTGTGTGTGTGTAGTGTGTGTGTAGTGTGAGAGAGAGAGTGTGTGTTTGTGTGTATGTGAAAGAGAGAGAGAGACAGTGTGTGTTTGTGTGTATGTGTTTATTTATTTTATTTCTTTATCTTATTTTATTTTATTTCATTTTTTTTTTATATCGAGGATAATAGGAATAAACACTTATGTGTGTGTGAGAGAGAGTGTGTTGTGAGCGAGAGAGAAAGAGAGAAATAGAGAGAGAGGGAGAGAGAGAGGAGAGGAGAGAGAGAGAGAGAGAGAGAGAGAGGAGAGAGAGAGAGAGGGGGAGAGAGGGGGAGAGGGGGGAATAGAGAGAGAAGGGGAGAGAGGAGAGAGAGAGGAGGAGAGAGAGAGAGAGAGAGAGAGAGAGAGAGAGAGAGAGAGAGAGAGAGAGAGGAGAGAGAAGAGAGAGAGAGAGAGAGAGAGAGAGAGAGAGAAAGAAAGAGAGAGAGAGAGAAAGAAAGAGAGAGAGAGAGTGTATGTGTGTGTGTGTGTGTGTGTGTGTGTGTGTTCGTTTTAACGTCTATCCACTAAAAAGTGATATCAGATCGGTGTGTGTGTGTGTGTTTGTGTGTGTGTGTTGTGTGTGTGTGTGTGTGTGTGTGCACGTGCGTGTGCGTGTGTGTGTCAGTGTGTGTAGGTGCGTGTGTGTGTCAGTGTGTGTAGGTGCGTGTGTGCGTCTGTGCGCGCACATGTGTGCGTGCGTGTATATATGTATGTTTGTGCGATTCTGTGTGTGTAAGAGAGACAGACAGACAGGGAGACAGAGAGACAGAGACAGAAAGACAGAAAGACTGACAGACAGACATACAGACAGACAGAGACAGAGGTTTAAAAAGCAGCAGATTACGTAATGAGTTAAATGTGGAAATGTAACATTCTGTTTTTGATTTATCAGTTTCAGACCTGAATGCCTTATAGCTCTCTCTCTCTCTCTCTCTCTCTCTCTCTCTCTCTCTCTCTCTCTCTCTTCTCTCTCTCTCTCTGTTCGTGAGTGTGTGTGTGTGTGTGTGTGTTGTGAGCGCGCGCGCGCGCGCGTGTGTGTGTGTGTGTGTGTTTTGTGAGCTTACGTACGTGCGCGAGCGCTTGTGTACATATGTGTGCTTGCATAAATCTGTGTGTGTGTGTGCGTGTGTTGTGTGTGTGTGCTTGCATACATCTGTGTGTGTGTGTGTGTGAAGTAGGTACTGGCGCGTGAGCGCGTACGTGCGTTGTTGTTGTTGACTTCAATTTTACGTCTGTTCACTTTTAGTGATATTAGACGGGGGGGGGGGGGGGGGGGGGGGGGGGGAGGGGGGGGGGGGGGAAACAAAACAAAAAAACAAACAAAAAACGGGTGAGGTGGATGTGTTATTAAAAAAAAATAATAATAAAAATAATATTAAAAAACTCGAAAAGAAACTTGGCAATGCAACAAGAATCATTAACAAGCAAACAAACAAACAAAAAGTCATTAACGTTAATGTAACTATAACAAATGTCCTATGGGACTGTGACAAAGACCTTTCACAATTTCAAATGCTAGTTTTAGATTGCTGAATATGCTGGTGAGGGAGTTTTCAGAAAAATGGGGCATGAAAGGTTTTACACTCTGGCAGTCAAAAAGTATATGAGTATTAGTGATATTCTCACCACACAGGCATTTACCATTTTTGCTGAATTTGCGTGCGTGTGTGTCCATTAGTGTATGTGTGCGAGCGTGCGTGCGTGCGTGCGCGCGCGCGCGCGCGCGCGCGTGTGTGTGTGTGTGTGTGTGTCTAGGTTTAAGTGTGTCCGCGCGCGCGCGTGTGTGTTTACTGTATGCTCAAAGCAGGACAATGAATATTATACACTGTATACTTTCTGACCATGCCTGCTCAAAGGTTTTCTACAATGTAACCATAAACTACTTTGTGTGTGCATGTGTGCATGCGTGCGTGCGTGCGTGCGAGCGTGCGCGCGCGCGTGTGTGTGTGTGTGTGTTTGTGTGTGTGTGTGGAGATGTGTGTTGTGTGTGACATCAAGTGTTGTCAACTTTTATGATTTTGTTATATTTTTATGTATACATCGTTTAATGCATGTTGTGTAATCTTAAAATGCCACTCATAATTTCTCTATTGAGATTATAAAGTATTCTTGAGTCTTGAGTTTTGAGGAGCAAAACATCGTCCGTCTGTCTGTCTGTCTCTCTCTCAATGACAATAAATTGGTCAAAGCGTCTCTCTCTCTCTCTCTCTCTCTCTCTCTCTCTCTCTCTCTCTCTCTCTCTCTCTCTCTCTCTCTCTCTCCCCTCCCCACCCCCCACGCACCTTCATTATTTGAAAGAGATAATCACGAGATAACAGGTAAACAGATGGGGCGGGGGTGGGGGATTGGGGTGGGGGTTTGGGGCGGAGGAGGGGGAGGGAGAGAACATTAACTGAATCTACAACATAAAAAGAACGGAAAGACATCGGTACTATGATAAAACGCGATTGACTATTATCTTTCCTGTTGTTCCTCCAGTTTATCACCATATACACTTTTCAAGAAATCTTGAAGTCTATCATAATAAACTTTTCAAGAAATTAATAATCATAGTCTAAAAAAAAAACCACCGAAAAAAAACCAAACCTGGAAGAGATAAGATACATTTTGGGGGACAACTTTTCAGTATACACTTTTCAAGAAATCTGTTGAGTTTCATAATAAAACTTTCCAAGAAATATGAATTCACAATCTGCAATCCTTTATTTGTTTATGCATCTTTTGAACAGTTTCAAACAGATGGCTTGTTGGTATGTCACAGGTCCAATCGAAACGACTGCTTTCATCAGATTTATTCAAATCCCTTTAAAATATAATGCAACTATCAGTGATATTATAACAAGTATCAGTCATCTGTGGCAATGTGAAGTCAACGTGTGTATGTGAATATGGCAGGTCTATCACAAGTTTATTTGTTGTCCTGTCAAGGTATGCGCCTATTTTTGTGACTCTCTTTCACGAACAAATTCTGTTTAAACCAATCTGAAATCATGGAATAAAGAACAAAGGAAGAGAGAAGAAACACGTAGACAACTTTTAAGCCAACACCAAGAGCCTTGGCTTGCACCTGTAAGGTACCTACCTACACACAGGGACAACAGAAAATGTCAAGAGTGTATAGGAAGAGAAGGGTATGGGGGATACGAATAATAATAATAATAATAATAATAATGTATGGGATTTATATAGCGCTGAATCTTGTAAAGCAACAAATCAAAGCGCCCCCCCCCCCCCGAGGATAATGGAATAAGCACTCATGTGCTTTTTTTTTACAACCAGTCCCCGTATGTATGCGGTTTTGTAAAATTTTGTCATCTGTTCCCACCGGCACACAATGGCCTACTCTTTCGAAAAGCGGAACAGGATTTAACGTGTGCGCAAGATGTTCTGCATGCGTTCGCACACGGGGCCTCGGTTTATAGTCTCATCCGAAGGAAGAATGGATTGGGACATACGTTATTAGTTCATCTTCATGAACTCTAAGAAGTAGAGACAATTGGAACAATTCTAAGGATAATTGGAACAGGTTTTTAAAATTTTATTTTCATGGACAAATTGGAAACAGACTGGGAGATGCGTTATTATTTCATCTTCATGAACACTAAGAAGAAGTAGTAGAGACAATTGGAACAGTTCTAAGGATAATTGGAACATATTTAAAAAATGCTTTCACGGACGAATGGGAAACAGACTGGGAGATACGTCCATTTCATCTTCATAAACACTTAAAAGAGGTGGAGACAACTGGAACAGTTCTAAGGATAATTGGAACAGAGTTTTGGTTCCATGGACGAATAGGAAATGGACTGGGACCCCCATCTCCATGAACACGAAGAAGAAGTAGAGACAATTGGAACAGTCCTATGGACAAATGGAACAGTTTCTGTGCTTTTATAGACATTTGGGACAGTTCGATGTTTCTATAGACAATTGGGACGAGTTTGTTTCTGAGAACAATTGGGACGGTTCATTGTTTCTATAGACAATTGGGATGGTTCACTGTTTCCATAGACAATTGGGACGGTTCACTGTTTCTATATACAACTGGGACGAGTTTGTTTCTAAAAACAATTAGGACAGTTCACTGTTTCTATAGACGATTGGGACGGTTCACTGTTTCTATAGACAATTGGGACGAGTTTGTTTCTGAAGACAATTAGGACAGTTCACTGTTTCTATAGACGATTGGGACGGTTCACTGTTTCTATAGACAATTGGGACGGTTCACTGTTTCTATATACAATTGGGACGAGTTTGTTTCTAAAGGCAATTAGGACGGTTCACTGTTTCTATAGACAATTAGGACGGTTCAATCTGTCTACAGACAATTAGGACGGTTCATGTTTCTATAGTCAATTGGGACGAGTTTGTTTCTAAAGACAATCTATACACAAATGGGACGATTCACTGTTTCTATAAACAAATGGAATAGTTCACTGGTTCTATAAACAATTGGGACGGTTCACTGTTTCTATACACAATTGGGACGGTTGAATGATTCCATAGATAATTGGGACGATTGTGTTTCTAAAGACAATTGGGACGGTTCACTGGTTCTAAAAGCAATAGGGACGAGTTTGTTTCTAAAGACAATTGGACAGTTCACTGTTTCTATAGACAATTGGGACGGTTCACTGTTTCTATAGACAATTGGGACGGTTCACTGTTTCTATAAACAACCGGGACGGTTCTGTTTCTATAGGCACTTGAGACGATTGTGTTTCTAAAGACAATTGGGACAGTTCTGCGTTACATCCAGAAACTTCCAAGGGTGGAGGGGGACGTTTTTGTCTGGGGAGTCGACTAAAAGGTACGGGGGGGGGGGGGGGGGGGGAGGGCACCATTGACCATTGACATACAGTGTCAGATCGTCGCCTTGAGCCACGCTGAGGCTGAAACACACAACCAGCAGACTCTCTCATGCCAGTCTTAACCACGCACCTCCAGTCTACACCATCAAACCCTAGTCCACCAACACACATCATCATCATCATAAAACAAAGGAATCGATACTATTTCCTCTCATGAAGGTCTTAACCACGTAACTCCAGTCTATACCATCAAATCCTAGTCCAAAGTCAAAGTCAAAGTCAAAGTCAAAAACACTTTAATCATCCCATGAAGGGCAATTACAATACTGACAGGCAGATTGATACTCATCAAATATATCAAAGACACAAAAGCTATATTTCATATTGGTTTTCAAATAAAATGTCACGACACACACACACACCACACACACGCGCGCATGCGCACACACATCAATTGTGAACACAATTTTAAACCCATTGACTAGAAGACATAAAAACTTATTTTTACGCACGCATATACGCAGCACGTACACACGCACGTACGTGTGTGTGCGAACACGCCCACGCACACCCACACCATACACCAATATATGAATTCAATGTTTTAAGACAGTTGACTAGAACACAGACTTATTTCACACACCCACGCACCCACACACACACACACACACACACACACACAATTATGTATTGACTACACTCGTAACAATGACAATCAGGCAGATGATGTGTGTTTTTTTGGTTTGTTTGTTTCGGTTTTGGTTTAGGTTGGTTTGGTTTGGGCTTTTAATGTTGTTGGTCTTTTGTTTTTGTTGTTTTTATGGGGGTGGGGGGGGGGGGTGTTGGGAGGGGTGGTAACTTGGTTGAAAAATCGATCATAGCTGACGACAAACACAACAAAATCTTGCAGAATTCTTATTTCTCCGTCGGTTTAATTTTGGCAAATCGGGTAATCGGTTTTTCTTGTACTCTTGATGCCTTTGTCTTGGTTTCTGTTGTTGTATGACACTTTGCAGTGAAGGAGGGGGGAAAATTAGTATCGATTCCTTTGTTTTGTGCTGATGTGTGTTGATGGACTAGGAATTGATGGTGTAGACTGGAGTTACGTGGTTAAGACTGGCATGAGAGGAAATAGTATCGATTCCTTTGTTTGATGATGATGTGTGTTGATGGACTTATAGAAAACTCACTCTGTGTGTGGGAGCCAGCCGGAGTCTCAAATAGAAAAAACAAACCTGTGACTTATATGGGATTCGAACGTGCAACAGCCCGACCATTAATTCCGTCAGACACCGTCAGACAGACCAGCCTACATGGTCCAGTGGTAAGTGCATTGAATTAATGGTCGGGCTGTTGCACGTTCGAATCCCATATAAGTCACAGGTTTGTTTTTTCTATTTGAGACTCCGGCTGGCTCCCACACACAGAGTGAGTTTTCTATAAGTTTTGTTGTTGTTGTTGTTGAAATCATGGGACCACACAGTCGAGCTTTTATCTGCTGTACATATACAATTTTGAGAGCTGCTTCAAGTACTTCTTCACCGCCGCTGCAAGTGTCTGCATCTCTTCGGCTCGGGCAGACAGAGAGTTGAGAGAGAGTACAGCCCTGTCAAGCGGCAGTGTCAAAGCCCGCGCACTTTCCTGGCGGCATCATCATCATCATCATCATCATCATCATCATCATCATCATCATCATCATCGTCATCGTCGTCATCATCATCATCCTCATCCTCCTCCTCCTCCTCCTCCTCATCATCATCATCATCGATCATCACCCCGATGGGGCAGCTGGTGACAATGACCACACTGTTTTGCAGAATCGAACCTTCTTTAGAGACCCGATACATCAGTGGAGCAAGGTAAAAACAAAAGAACCCTGAAGACCGTTAGGGTGCATGGGGGCATGAGGGGATGGGTGGATTCGGGGATGGGGGCATGGGGGATAGGTGGCATGAGGGATGGGGGGGGGTACGGGGATGGGGGCATGGGGGATAGGTGGCATGAGGGGATGGGGGGATAGATGGCATGAGGAGGATGGGGGATAGATGGCTGAGAGGGATGGGGGATAGATGGCATGAGGGGATGGGGGGATAGATGGCATGGAGGATGGGGGATAGATGGCATGAGGAGGGATGGGGGGATAGATGGCATGAGGGGGATGGGGGATAGATGGCATGAGGAGGGATGGGGGATAGATGGCATGAGGGGATGGGGGATAGTGGCATGAGGAGGGATGGGGGATAGATGGCATGAGGGGATGGGGGATAGATGGCATGAGGAGGGATGGGGGATAGATGGCATGAGGAGGGATGAGGGATAGATGGCATGAGGAGGGATGGGGATATATGGCATGAGGAGGATGGGGAATATGGCAGAGGGGATGGGGATACGGGTGGGGATATATGGCATGAGGGGATGGGGATATATGGCATGAGGGGATGGGGGATAGATGGCATGAGGGGATGGGAGAGGGATACGGGGATGGGGGATATATGGCATGAGGGCATGGGGGATAGATGGCATGAGGGGATTCGGGGATGGGGCATATATGGTATGAGGGAATTCGGGGATGGGGGCATGGGGGATATTAATAATAATAATAACAATACTACTACTACTACTACTACTACTACTACTACTACTACTACTACTACTACTACTAACTACTACTACTAAATGGAATTTGTATAGCGCTATATCTTGCAAAGACAAATCAGAGCGGGGATTGGGGCATGGTGGGGGGGGGGGGGGGGGATTCGGGAGATGGGGTAACAGGAGGATGATGTAGATGATGATGATGCTGAGGGTGGGTGGGGGGATGTACGGTGAAGGTGAGTGGACTCACCCGCTCGCAGGTGTCTTCCAGCAGGTAGACACAGCAC
>CM054136.1:78029919-78039919 GCA_028751875.1 Rapana venosa | reverse complement strand
ACGTGCGCATGCATATATGTATATGTGTGTGTAGTGGACGGGGGAGGGCGGGTGAGGGTGTGTAAGGTGAGGACTACCTTGCTGATTCTGGCCTCATTGCGCTCTTCTCTGGACAAACGGCGTCTGCTGGAAGGTCGAGAAGGGCGACAACTTTTGCCCGATGACGATGACGATGATGATGAGGCGTGTTTGATCGCGAAGTGCGCTCGTTTCATCGTGACTGTTTGGAGTCTAGTGGTCCCACACCACACCGCACAACGCTAATACGCCGTATTCCGACGTATTTTCTTCCCTTTACCAACACACCACAGCACGCCGTATTCCAACGTATTTTCTTCCCTTTACCAACACACCACACAACACTAACACACCGTATTCCGACGTATTTTCTTCCCTTTACCAACACACCACACAACGCAAATACACCGTATTCCAACGTATTTTCTTCCCTTTACCAACACACCACACAAACACAAACACACCGTATTCCGACGTATTTTCTTCCCCTTAGCAACACACCACAGACGCGATTCGTACCACTACGGTGACTTGTAATACGTATATCTTTAAGATCGATTCTCTGTTTCCTTCTCTCTGAATATATTCACTATTTACTCTTACACACAGAAAGAGCTTTGTAAAGCACACGCTTTTCTCTCCGATGTCTTCTTAGTCAGTTACTTAAAAAAAAAAAGTCGAGCGCTTTCTTCTTGTGGTAACTTTCAATACGTATATCTTAAGAGTGAATCCTTTTCTCTGTATGTATTCAACTATTTTGCATAGGTGACCAAAATATAAAAAAAAGATCGGTAAAGTACACTTTTTCTCTCTGTTGACTTCTTAGTCACTTTCCCTCACATTACAAAAATGAAAAGTCAAGCTATTTCTTCTTCTGGTGACTTGCAATACGTATATCTTTAAGACTGAATCCTGTTTTTCAGAGTATATTCACTATTGCTCATACGTACAGAAAAGAGCTGTGTGAAGTATACTTTTTCTTTCCGCTGTCTTCTCAGTCACTTTCCCTCACGTTACAAAAAAAAAAATGTCAAGTAATGTCTGGTAACTTGCAATACCTATAACTTAAGATTGAATCCCTTTTTTTCCAGAATACATTCACTATTGCTCATACATACAGAAAAAGCCTTGTGAACTTTAACTTTTCTTCCTGCTGTCTTCTTAGTCAGTCACTTTTCCCCACGTTACAAAAAAATAAGTCAGAACTTTCTTTGTTCAGTAAGTTTCCCCACAAGAACTCAAGCACGTTTTTCTCCTTTCGTGCAGTATTTTGTCTTACTGGACACGATTCTTCTCTCTAAAAAACCCAACTCAAACCATTTTCTTAGTTCAAAGAGTGTTGTGGCCAACTGAACTACAGTCAAACACTGTTTTTTTCTTCTTCACTCAGAATGTTTCCCTCTGAACAAGAATCTAGGACTTTTTTCTTTCCCTATAGTTTACCGTGATCTTCTCCTGAACTAAGGTGTGTTAAAAGCGTATTAAATTCAACGTATTCCCTGCAGAACACAAGGAAAATACTTTCAATTCCACTCCCAGTCTTTCTCCGATGGCGATACTCTTTATACACACTCACAGTATTTCTCACATAGTCAAACTCTTTCTCTGGTCTTCACACAGTGGAGCTTGTTTTTTTCTTTCTTCAAATTCACAAAAGAGCAACAATTTTAACACTCTATTATGTTTTCCTCTAGGAAAATGGTCAAACACTTTCTTTTTCTCTCTATTCACAATAATATTTTCCACGAAACAAAAGGTAACCGCGCTTCTTCACTGTTTTCTATTGAACACAATCACAACACTTTTTTCTTTCTTTTCTTTCTTCCACACACAGTTGTCTCAGACTTAAAAAAAACACACCAGTCAAATACTTTTTTTTTGTACAGAAAGAATCAGTCTACTATAGTGACACTAACTCCTGTTGTTGTTGTTGCTGTTGTTATCGTTTCTGTTGTTCCATACACGTAAACAGAATGATGTTTGTGAAGCATGACCTCAGTCTCTCCTTTTCCTCCATGGAGGAGGATGTCCACTTAAAAAAAAGGTCTACCACACCCAAAAAGGACCAGATAGATACCTTCTCCTCCTCACTCTCTGTTGTCCGTCCAAGCTCTTCTTCTTCTTCTTCTTCTTTTTACACCGCGACCATCACACAAACACAATTCTTCTACAGTGCTGTGTGGCTTCTATCCTGTTATACAGTATGAGATGACAGTCATGATGTCCCAACTCCAACACACATTATCAACGAAAATCGCCTCAAATACCACACAGACACACACACAAAACCGAACAGAATTGACAAAACCGCATACACACGGGGGACTAGATGTAAAAAAAGCACATAAGCGCTTATTCCATTATCCTCGATATAAAAGAATAAAATACCCCCCCCCAAAACCCCCCCATATATATATATATATATATATATATATTTTATAATATATATTAAATAACATTATATATATATAAATGATATTTAATGTTTACTAACTTATGTATGGCTTGTAATCCGCTGGAATTTTCCTGTTTCTGAGGTAATAAAGCGTTTGAATTGAATTGAACATGTTGCCCTAGTTAAACTGTGTCGAAGAAATGAAACCGCCTGTGGCTAAATAGATAGATTATAGTACATGCAGGCAGGGAAAAGAAAAGAGAAAAGAAAAGAATGACACTGCACTGTAGCACTGTACTGTCTTTGAATTGTAGGACTATACTATCTCTCTGAAATGTAGAACTCTACCCTCTTTCTCTCTGAATATAGCACTATACTCTCTCTCTCTCTGTGAAATATAGCAATATACTCTCTCTCTGTGAAATATAGCACTACACTCTATCTCTGAAATGTAGCACTATACTCTATCTCTTAAATAGAGCACTATATTCTCTCTCTGAAATATAGCACTACATTCTCTCTCTCTCTCTGTGAAATATAGCAATATACTCTTTCTCTGAAATATTGCAATATACTCTCTCTGTGTGAAATATAGCACTACACTCTATCTCTGAAATGTAGCACTATACTCTATCTCTGAAATATAGCAATATACTCATAACTATGAAATATAGCAATACATTCTCTCTCTGAAATATAGCACTACACTCTCTATCTCTGAAATATAACACAGCACTATACTCTGTCTTTGAAATATAGCACTACACTCTCTCTCTATCTCTGAAATATAGCAATATACTCTATCTCTGAAAGACAGCACTCTACTCTATCTCTGAAATATAGCACTATACTCTCTTTATCTCTGAAATATAGCACTATACTCTCTCTCTCCTCTCTCTCTCTCTCTCTCTCTCTCTCTTCTCTCTCTCTCTCTCTCCTCTCTCTCTCTCTGACATACAACACTGTACTTCTCTCTGGGAAGTACCACACTTCACACAGAGAAGTGCGTTGCGACAATATTGTATAAGTTTCGAAAAGGAAGCACACAATGTGAATGAAGGTAGACTCATTTCATGCCGACACAAAATTTCCCATCACAACCAGTGTCTTCTGCCTGAACAGTTCAGAGACAACACCTTTCTCTGAAGGTCAGCAATATTCTGTAGAATGTACACACTCTAACATTTTTCATTTCTTTCCAACAAAAAAAAGAGTAGGTAACCCCCCCACCTCACCTCACCTCACCTCACCCTATAGCAGACAACACCACAGACCTACAAACCAGTTGTGGAGTTTCAAGACGATATTAAAAGGCAGACGAAATATTACAACAAACTTCCCTGAAGAACAGACACAACACTACCGACTGTGTTCAACACACACACACACACATAATACACACACACTCGTCAGATTTGTTGCTTAGTAATCCAACACGAATTTATCACGGTAGTTTCTTTTTATATACAGGCTCTACCACTACCTCTTTTACTTAACGAAATGCGTCATTGTGGCGCAAATTGAAAAAAAAAAACCAGAAAAAGAAATCGTCACTGCTAAGTGTACAGCCCTAGGCTATTTGTATTGACGTCTTCTTTAACCTGGGGCGGCTTTTCACAATGTTGACACAACTACGCTCCGTTTGACAATAACGAGACCTGCACATTCTATAAGTGGATTATGACAACTATTGGGATATTGATATAAAGCCACACTCGTGAGACCTGAGCGCCGTTGCTCAAGCCGGTTAGTTCGCGCGCCTTGTGGCGAGTTCCAAGGCAATGCCATTTTAGCCGGTGGCTGCCGTGTAGGTCTAACAAGATTCAAGATTTTATTTCAAGAAAACCCCCCAAGGGGTACTTGAAAATTTACCAAAACAACAACTTGCGGATGTGGGCGTGTGAAAAATACAACACAAATTTGCTCCAAAATGAAGAGTACAAATTATGGTCTAACCCTTCCTAGCATTGCGTATAGTTTCAGTGAAGAATGGAGGAAGCTGGTTGCAAAATCTCGTTCCTTGGCTAAAGCTGGCTGCAACATCTTCAGGGGTGCCTCAACGGTCTACAAGTTTACAGGGTAGTTGAAGGTGAAAGGGACAGTAAGAAAGCATTGAAAATTGTTTGAGCCCCGGTTTTTAGCGTATAGCTTTCTTCACTAACAGTGATATATTTAGGATAGTGTCACGATTATACCATGCACGGATTTGTGTGTCAAATGCTACGATGAATAGAATTTCATAAGGAAGAATAAAATAAAGGCTAGGAATGTCAGAAATTGTAGTCATGTCGGATCGGTTAAGGGTGTACAGAGGGTGCAACTGTTATCTTGGTAAAGTAATAATAATAATAATAATAAATGGAATTTATATAGCACTGAATCTTGTAAAACAAACAAATCGAGAAAGAAAGTGGTTTTAGTTTACAAGACAGTCTGTGGGACATCAGTACTAGTTTAATGTTAACTTTTATGTTCTGTAATGGTAGTTGACAGTTATTGTTTGTAGATGATTTTTGCATTGTTTAGCATTTTCAGTTTCACTAAGGAGGCGTCCCTTATGCAGAGTATATTCTACACACACACGCGCACGTGCGCGCACGCACGCACGCACACATACACACGCACGAATGCACGCACACATCTATCTTTGATTCTCATGGAAGATAACTTTCTCTCCACACACATACATACACAAACTACCCCCACCCCCAAACCCAAATGCTAAACACTACACACACCACATGCACACATACACACTGCACACACACTACACACACACCACGCCACACCACAGACACACAGACACACACACACCACATACACACACACATACACACACACACCACACATACACACGCACACATACACACACACACACACCACATTAAACACACACATACACACACACCACACTACACCCCTACACTACAGGATACCACACACCACTACCACACACACACACACACACACACACCACACCACACTACACATCACATTACACACACACACACCACTACACCACACTACACATCACACTACACACACCGCTACACACACACACACACACACACAACACACACACACACACACACACACACACACACACACACACCAACACACACACACACACACACACCCCACACACACACTACCCCACACACCACACTACACACACACGCACCACACTACACACACTACACACACACACCACACTACAACACAACCACACACATACCCACTACACACACACACACAACACACACACACACCACACACACACACACACACACTAACCACATCCATTCTTTACTTTTTAAACCTACCACAAACAAAAGACTATATCCGATCACTTACTTTCTCCTTCCACACGGACAGAATTTAATTATTTTAATTTATTCTTTTATTTCGAAGATAATGGAATAAGCACTCAGGTGCTTTTATTTTTTTTACATCCAGTCCCCGTGTGTATGCTGTATGTCAGAAAAAGGTAACGACCGTTACGGTCAAAGCACAATGTACCAGAACTGGACCAGTCCTGTTGTATTAAGCCGACAGGTAAGCCTGGGCCACAGTGCAAGCAAGACAAGGAATACAGGCAGGCAGGCATGGAAGCCAGGCCAGGGCAGGGCAGGGCAGGGCAAGCCAGGGCAGTGCCTAATGCCCAAAGCCTAAGGGTGAATGAACACGAGGCAGGAGGTCTGAGAAAGTCAACATGTGACCCGGCACTTAAGATATTGTTTTGACCTGTACTTTACGGGCTACACTTCACAAACTGGATCATGTAGTCACTGCTATAAAGTTAGTACTAGTGGGGAATTTATTAATTTTGTTTGTTTGTGATTTTCGCAGATTTTTTGTTATAAAGTGTGGAAGAAGCTGCACTGTGTCCTTTTTTTTTTGGGGGGGGGGGGGGGGGGATTGAGAACATAGAGTAGGTAGTCACGAGAAAGTTGGAAATGATCATCAAGATGAGGATGTCTTGTGTTTCTACTGCTTCGTTTACCGTGCGCTTTCGTATTTATTTATTTATGTTTTCTTTTATATCGAGGATAATGGAATAAGCACTCATGTGCTTTTTTTTTTTAAACATCCAGTCCCCGTGTGTATGCGGTTTTGTAAATTTTGTCATGTTTCCACCGGCACACAATGGCCTACTCTTCCGTAAAGCGGAACAGGATTTAACGTGTGCGCAAGATGGTCTGCATGCGTTCGAACACGGGGCCTCGGTTTATAGTCTCATCCTTATCGTGTTGTTGGGGAGCTAGCAGACGACAAAAGAACTGAAGGAGGTACAGTGTTCGCTAAAAAAATAAATAAATTCAAACCTACCAAATTTGTGTAAAAATCGCACGAGTTTTGGATCAGAGGCTAGTCTTTGACCAAAAGAGTGTTTATTTTATTTTTGTGGAGGCCTTATAGTAGTGCAGTATAAGTGCAAGAGTGATAAACAGGAACACGGGAAAGAAGAGTGGCAAAAAGTAAAAGCGGTGTGTAGCCTCTAGCTAAGATTAAATCTTCGTGTGAATAGTTCAAGCTCCTACTTAACACCTCTTAAGACTTCAACAACAATACTCCGACCTTTTTTTAAATTTTTATTTTTTGTTAATCTTCTCTTTCTTTTTCTTGTTTTTCTTACCAAAGCCGCGTGTACAAACAGTTATAACACCGTTGAGATTTTGTTTTTCTTGCTGCTGCTGCTGTTGTTGGTGTTATTGGCGGTGTTGTTATTGTTTAGGCATTCCTCAGCTTAACACCCTGGTGGGGGGTCACCCAGGATTAAATGCTTTTCCTGTTTCAGTCGAATCTCTTTGACAATTTTTAAATACACGGTGGATAAGAAGTTTGCGTGTGTGATTGTTGTCAACTACCTCACCAGTATAGGCAGCCATGTTTTATAAGGATTTTTTTGTTTTCTCCTGTAATGAGGGGACGGGAGAGCTGAGTGGTCAGAGCACTCGATTTCCTCAACCTAAGTAGCGTTGACCGTGGTTACCAAATCGATGGGTGACCGTTTGTGCGCCTTAGCTTCAGTACAGTCCCCCAGTTCACCCAGCTGTCAATGGCTACCTGCCCTCTTTTAGGGTCAGGGAAGGTAAAGCAGCGAGGGAGAGGAGATGGGCGTTGCGCCCTCAATATGCTGGCTCCTGGAAAAGCTGAGGTTTCTGATGCCTCGCTCTCCAACGACCGCATAGGTTATGGGAACACCTTTACCTTTTACCTTTCCAATGTATTATTTTATCGATTTTCCTCCTTTTTACTGGTTTAATTTATAGGTAAAGGTTGTAAATATGTAGTATTTCAGTACAATCATTAAGAAATTTGTTCTTAGATAGATGGCTTGATGAAAAAAAAGCAAATGCAATGCTTATTCAATGTACCATCTGGAAATAAAAAACCTGACTTGACTTGACTTGAATCGAGAATACAGGTTACTATACTTCAAAGCTCGTCACGGCCGGATGCAATCTCAACATAACATTTCAACGCATAACAACGTAATAATGGACGTCTGCGCATTTCGCCTACATCGATAACTGACAAAAACTTATGTGGCTGGGTACAGCAACACCAAAAGTTTAATTAAATTATTAATTAAACTTCATCTGATCTATTCTAACCCTTGACAGGATCGTTAAGAAAACTGTTTCTTTCGTTCTTAGCTTTGGAGTTCATCAATGGCGAGATTTTTGCGTACGCGACCTTTTTTTAAAATTAAAATCCCCACTATCACCATTTAGGTAGCAGCATTCCGACTTCTGAGTTGCCTAGAATGAACCCCCGTAGAAATGCCGAGTGGGGGGTGGGGTGGGGGGTGAGGGTTGGGGTTGGGGTTGGGGTGGGTGGTGTGGAGGCTGTCAGTATAAATAGCATCCCCACCTTTGTGCCAGGAATTCCCTCTTTTCTATCCCTCTCTTTGTTTCTTGCCTTGGGTTTTTTTTATTTGTTGGTTGTTATTGTCACCGCCTCCTCTTTTGGGGGTCTATTTTCTGCCTTCTTGGTCCATTCTCCTATCTTTTCTTTCCAGAAAGATTGAAAAGACACAGAAGTTATCTTCTATGTTGTCCGTGTACCAATTGCCTTTACGGGGAATGTAAGCGAAGTGGTATAGAACTACTGTGGAATATATTTGGGAGGGAGGTGGGTTATAAAATTTGTGAATGTGTTTCTTTTTGCCCAATCTCTCTCTCTCTGTGTCTCCGTCTCTGTCTCTCTCCCCTTTCACAACACACACACACACACACACACACACACACACAACACACACACACACACACACACACACACCACCCACGCACGCACGCACGCACGCACGCACGCACGCACGCACGCACGCACGCACGCACGCACGCACGCACGCACAAAACTAATAAAAAACCTTATGCGATTGACTTCAGTAAAAGTGCGTTGTAACCTAGTTTTCCAAAACGTTTGACAGTATAACACACACACACACACACCACACATCACCACCCCACCACCACCACCACCACCACCACCACCACTCCCCTCACACATACACACATCCCTCCGCACGCGCGCGCGCACTCCACCATCACCATGACCCCCCCCCCACCCCCCCCCCCCCCCCCCCCACACCACCAACACATCCCGCCCCCCCCCCCCCCCCCCCACCACACACACACACCACATACACATACTCTCTCCACACACACACACACACACCACTACACACATCAACCCCCCTGCCCCACCACACCACACCCCCCCACCGTCCCATCCCCCACCTCCCCCAGCACACACACACAATCATAATAGCACAACAACTATAACAGCCTCCTCTCCTTTTTGACAAGAGACTAATGTACACACATACATACATACACACATGAAAGGGAGCAAAGAGGGCAAGACCACACCCACACACACACACACACACCACACGCACCACCACACACCACCCACACACCCCACACACACACACACAACAACACACAACACACAACACGCACACCATACACACGTACACACACGAACCCCACGACACACAACACACACACACACACAAAACACACAAAACAAACACACACACAACACACACACACACACACACACACACCCCACACACACACCACACACACACACACACACACACACACACACACCACACACAACAAACACACACACACCACACAACACACACACACACACACACACCACACACACACACACACACACACACACACACACACACCCTCCCCCTCCCCCCACCCACACACACACACACGACACACCACACACACACACACACACAAACAAAAGGTGAGCTTTTCAGACCGTCACCGTACAGCGTGAATGGTACCAGCTGCTAGCTAAGCTTGAAAGTGCTAATAGAGGGGCAGAAGGACAACTGTACACAAGCAAGCACGCACAAACCGCAACACAATCGGCATACTGTACTGTGGACACACACACAGACACAGACACAGACACACACACACACACACACACACACACACACACACACACACACACACACACACACACACACACACTCACACACAGACACACACACACACACACACCCACACTCACACACAGACACACAGACACACACACACACACACA
>CM054136.1:78022419-78027419 GCA_028751875.1 Rapana venosa | reverse complement strand
AATAACTTCTAAGTACCGTGTACACTTTTAGACACCATAGTCAACTTAAAAAAAATCAACTACTATCGTGACCTTTCAAATGCCATGATGAAGTTTTAAACACTATTGTCTACTTTTAACGCCATTGCGAACTTTTAAACACTATCATGAACTTTTTAAAACCATTTTATGTCTGTGTCTGTGTGTTTTTGCACACGCCTATGTGTATATCTGTATTTCTGTAACTGGACATTTATTTATTTTTTATTTTATTTTATTCTTTTACATCGAGGATAATGGAATAAGCACTTATGTGCTTTTTTTCCCCATCAAATCCCCGTCTGTATGTGGCTTTGTAAATTCTGTCATCTGTTCCCACCGGCACACAATGGCCTACTCTTACGAAAAGCCGAACAGGATTTAACGTGTGCGCAAGATGCTCTGCGCGCGTTCGCACACGGGGCCTCAGTTTAAAGTCTCATCCGAAGTACTTTTGGGGAGAGTGGAGTCAGCACTGATGTTAACTCCAGGGGAAAATATCACCTTTGAACGGGAATCGAACCCGGGTCGTCAGATTGCGAGCGCAATGTTCTAACCACTAGGCTATCCCGTCCCCATTTGTGTGTGTGTGTGTGTGTGTGTGTGTGTGTGTGTGTGTGTGTGTGTGTGTGTGTGTGTGTGTGTGTGTGTGTGTGTGTGTGTGTGTGTGTGTGTGTGTGTGTTTCATTTATTTCATTTCATTTATACCACTTTAAGTCACGAGATTTCTCTGCGTGAAATTTGGGCTGCTCTCCCCGGGGAGAGCGCGTCGCCACAAGAGCAGCGCCACCCTTTTTTATTTTTGTCTGCAACTATATTTGTTTCCCTATCAGAGTGGCTTTTTTCTAAGAATTTTGCCAGGGACAACTCTCTTGTTGCCGTGGGTTCTTTTACGTGCGCTGAAAATGTTGTGTAACACACGGGACCTCGGTTTATCGTCTCATCCGAAAGACTAGCGCCCAGACCACCACTCATGGTCTAATGGATGGGGGAAAAGTTTCGGGCCCAAACGGGATTCGAATCCCCGCACACTTCCCACCCGGACTTTTCGCATTCTAGACAGGCGCGTTACCTCTAGACCAACGATCCACCGTGTGTGTGTGTGTGTGTGTGTGTGTGTGTGTGTGTGTGTGTGTGTGTGTGTGTGTGTGTGTGTGTGAGTGTGAGTGTGTGTGTGTGTGTTGCATACACCTGTGTGTTTTTATCTTTAAAAATAAAGCATTCGTCACTACTCTTTTGGTCAATCATAGGCTTTGGGTGGCTACAGAAAAACAAATCCTACATGGTCGACGAGTGCAAAGTGGTTAAAAACTCTGTGATTCCTGACAGCACAACATCAATTCCTCTCTTACTGATAATTATTGCCGTGGGCAGTTAGTTACAGCTGAGACCAGCTGCACTTCAGTTCTTCCAGCTGGATTTCAGTTCTTCCAGCTGCACTTCAGTTCTTCCAGCTGGATTTCAGTTCTACCAGCTGCACTTCAGTTCTACCAGCTGGATTTCAGTTCTACCAGCTGGATTCAGTTCTACCAGCTGGATTCAGTTCTACCAGCTGGATTTCAGTTCTACCAGCTGGATTCAGTTCTTCCAGCTGGATTCAGTTCTACCAGCTGAATTCAGTTCTACCAGCTGAATTCAGTTCTACCAGCTGAATTCAGTTCTACCTTACCAGCTGCACTTCAGTTCTACCTTACCAGCTGCACTTCAGTTCTACCTTACCAGCTGCACTTCAGTTCTTCCAGCTGCACTTCAGTTCTTCCAGACTTCAGTTCTTCCAGCTGGATTCAGTTCTTCCAGCTGGACTTCAGTTCTTCCAGACTTCAGTTCTTCCAGCTGGATTCAGTTCTTTCAGCTGGACTTCAGTTCTACCAGCTGCACTTCAGCGCTGAATGTACTCGTGCTTTCTTGTTGGGAACTTTTAAACACTATCGTGAACTTTTAAGCGCCATTCAAAACTTATAGACGCCAGTCTGAACTTTAAAAAAGAGAATGCCATTCTGAATATATCCTTGGCGAACTGCTTAATAAACAGACTTACTGTCCAATTTGTCTCAGTCAACATTGAAAATAATAATAATAATAATATATGAAGTTTATAAAGCGTTGAATCTTGTAAAAAACAAACAAATCGAAGCGCTTAAAAGAAGATTTAAGCCATTGTATTGTTTGGGCCCGAAACTTTTCCCCCATCCATTAGACCATGAGTGGTGGTCTGGGCGCTAGACTTTTGGATGAGACGATAAAGCGAGGTCCCGTGTGATACTCATATTTATTTAGCGCACGTAAAAGAACCCACGGTAACAAGAGAGTTGTCCCTGGCAAAATTCTTAGAAAAAAGCCACTCTGATAGGGAAAATAAATACAGTTGCAGACCCAAGAAAAAGGTGGCGCTGCTCTGTGGCGACGCGCTCTCCCCGGGGGAGAGCAGCCCGAATTTCACGCAGAGAAATCTCGTGACTTAAAGTAGTATAAAAAAAAAGTCAGAGAAATAGTTATACACCCTTTTGTATACACAACAGACGTATGACAGAACAGCATTCAATCTGTTTTTAACTGTGATTCTTCCTCTTCTTCGTCGAACACTCAGACAGCAATTATTGTTTTCGGTCATATGAGCAAAACTGCGTTGCGCTGCCGTTAAGCGCCTGACAAGTTTAGGCCCGGCGTATCCGATTTCGGGCGTAGGAGAGATTTGTTATCTTTGAAGTCCTTCTGGAAGAAAAGTCAGGAGAATGGACCAAGACATCAGAAAATAGATGACACGGAGGTGACAGGACGAAAAGGAACAAGGCAGAAGCAAAGAGAGGGATAGAAAAGAGGGAAATCCTAGCACAGACTTTCCAGAAGGTGGGGATGCTATTTATACTGACAGGCTTCCGGCATTCCAACGGGAGATAAGTGAGAGAAACAAAGAAGATAACACAGAACAGATTTTGATGGGTCAAATGGATGATGATGATGATAATCTGTCTTACCTGATTCCGTTTAAATTCGTTGACAGACATTTCGAAGAGCTGCGCATTGGTGATCCCAATCCCGCAAAAGATCAGGTACTTTCGGAACAGCTGCAACACACAAAACACACAAAACACACACACACGCACACACACGCACACATGCACACACACACCACACACAGCACACAACCCCACACGCGCGCGCGCGCACACGCCCCACACACACACACACACGCACACATGCACACACACACACACACACACACCACAAAACACACACACAACACACACACACACACACACACACACACACACACACACACACACGCACGAAAGAGGTTAAATATGCACGAGAATGACACACAAATGAAATGTCAGTTTTTTCACGGATAAGTTATAAGTAAAAGTCTGATGGTTTGTGTATGTCAAACTTTTAAAAATTTTGACAGCATTGGAATTATGTATACACAACCAAAGGGAAATAAAAAACATATGAAACTCCCTTTCTCCTCCCTCCTTTGTCCCCTAAACTTCACCTTCACCTTCACCTATCCGGTAATCTTGTAGACCATTGGAGCACACACCCCACACAAGATTTTGCAACGGTCTACAAGACTTTGGGATTCCTGTTCACCCCCCAAATGGCATAGTTGCAAATATCTTAACTAAGTATTTAATCAACAGGCTCACTGTCCAATTTAAAAAAAAAAAATAATGTATGGAATTTATATAGCGCTGAATCTTGTAAAGCAACAAATCAAAGCGCTCAGATGACCATTTTTTTTTCTCTCGAGGATAATGGAATAAGCACTCATGTGCTTTTTTACATCCAGTCCCCATGTGTATGCAGTTTTGTAAATTTTGTCATCTGTTCCCACCGGCACACAATGGCCTACTCTTTCGAAAAGCGGAACAGGATTTAACGTAAAGGTGTCCCATAACCTATGAGGTCGTTAGGAATCGAGATGTCAGAGACCTCAGCTTCTACAAGGGGCCAGCATATTGAGGGCGGTGGCGCCCATCTCCTCTCCCTCTCGCTGTTTTACCTTCCCTGTCCCTAAAGAGGGCAAGTACCCATTTACAGCTGGGTGAACTGGGGGGATTGTACTGAAGTCAAGGCGCGCAAACGGTCACCCATCCACTTGGTAGCCACGCTCGATGGTGCTTAACTTTAGCTTGGGGGAAAGCGAGTGTTCTGACCACTGAGCTATCCCGTCCCCCATCATCTATAGGGCTATTATTTGGTTCGTTGCCCTCCCGTCTAGAATGAATTTTTTTTATCGAGGATAATGGAAAAAACACTTACGTGCTTTTTTACATCCAGTCCCCGTGTGTACGCGGTTTTGTCAATTCTGCCATCTGTTCCCACCGGCACACAATGGCTTACTTTTACGAACAGTGGAACAGGATTTAACGTGTGCGCAAGATGTTCTGGGTGCGTTCGCACACGGGGCCTCGGTTTATAGTCTCATCCGAAGGACTTTTGGGGAGAGTGGAGTCTCTACTGATGTTAACTCCAGAGGAAAATATCCCCTTGAACGGGAATCGAACCCGGGTCGTCAGATTGCGAGCGCAATGTTCTAACCACTAGGCTATCCCGTCCAATTACTTTAACATTTCTAGACCACTCCTGTCTATCCTCTGCATCTCTCTAGGAAGAAGATTTGTCCAAAAGGAAACTTTTGCCGACTTCAATCTTTATACACTATCTCAGCATTTAAGAACATCGACAATGAAAAAAAGAAAGAAAATAAGGGCCTTGAATGACTGCCATCAAAAATAGCCTTGTACTTAAACAACTATATTCTTTTCAGAATCAGCAAAAACAAAAAGCTTGCGTCATAGTGGCAGTAAGAAAAAACAGTTTTCGAACTTTTACCCCCCCCCCCAAAAAATCAACACATGACATAAAATAGATCCAACGTCATTTAGAAAAACAAAAGTTTAATGAAAAGAGGTACGGTTTACAAAGTAAACATCAGCTTATTATCAGGGTAGTGTGACCAAAAAGAGGTCTAGCTGGTT